>OU015503.1:31057331-31657331 GCA_907164885.2 Dolomedes plantarius | reverse complement strand
CCTGAAGAGGGGAAATTTTACGAATAATTATATTGATATATTTATATAACTAAAAATCTTTAAATAAAATAAAGGGAACAATCCACTAGTTATGTTTTTAGTTGTCAATAAACATATTTTAAGTATAATTAAATGACACTAAATATTTCCTGCTTTACAACTACAGAATTTTAGAAACAAGGGCTCTCATTTTACTCTCATTTTCTTTTAATGCTGTGAAATTTTAATGAATCTCATGAAATTTTACAGAAGTGAATATATAGATTTCTTCTTTATCAGCTTTAATAGAGGAAAGCAAATGTTTCCATAGACTGATTTCAGGTTTTGTTGGCAAGTGAAATTTATGTTTTTAAAAGCCTACAAAAACATGTTCCTTTATAAAGCAGGTTGATGATTTTGGTGAAACAAGAGATATACTGTGAATTTAGCATACCTGAAAACTTAATTGATATAAGAGAATTCGTGAAAGCTAGATGGTTTTTCAGCAAAAGATGGAACAAATAATCAAAACAAAATTGGGGTTAAGAGCCTTTTAAATGTTTCTTTTCACTGGATTTTTTAAAATATTTTTTGCATGCTAAATAAATTATTGACTACGGAAAAATTGCTATAGATCAACTACATTGTCTGGTGGCAATTTCTAGTTTCAAAAAATTTTAAAGCAAGAACTTCCTTTAAAAGTGTTGGGACAAAAAATTTATGTGTTACTTCAAGGGTGTTAAGACCCATTTACCAGAAAATCCTAGAAACTTCCCTGAACAGAAAAAGCTGACATAAATGAGGATCTGGTATACTTTCTGAGTATAAGAGCCACTGAAAAATTATTGCAAATGTGATAGTACAGTCTGTAGATGGAACACTACTCTGAGGAAATAATATTTATGAGATAAGTAACACTGATTTAAAGATTTGAAATTTAAGTAAATTTTATGTCCCACAAAAGCAATGCTGAAATAAATAAAAACAAATTCAGACTTAAACAGAGCTATATAAATAAGTTATAATTAGACTAAAGATCAACATGATAAAAACAGAAAGTTTACATCTTGTTTTTCTCAAACTGTTTTGCATATTTATATAAATATGAAGTCTAAATAAAGGCTGACCAAAATATTATATCAATTACATCAAGGGGAAATTTTGAATGATATACAACTAAGTATCTTCAGCAATAACAAAATTTTCCACCCTTTTTAACTAGCCTTGTAGAAAGGTTATTTGGGAAAGGAATCAAAATACCACTCCAAGATAAGCCACATCTAACACAACATGAAATTCTTCAAAATCCCCTTTTCCCTATAAACTATTTAAATTCAGCTTTCTAATAAATTAAGCCTTAAAAAAATTACACTAAACTCTTTTTTAACATATTCTTTTTTTTTACATGAATTTGAAGTTACACAGTCCAAGAAGAAAAAACGTCTCTTTTTCTTACATGCTTTATTACAACTTCAAAATCATGGCAATTAACCATTGTAAATCATTGTAACGAAACCAAAAGCACAATTGTTGATAACTGATTTTTTAATAAAAAAGTCAACAGTGCATGAGCTTTCGGAAAAGCAGTCCTTTCAAAACATTAGTACTGGACAAGTCTCCATTGGAGAGCTTGATGGATGTAGATCTCTCTAATGGTGATAGGAATTTTGGTCCAGTTTGCCATAAACATTTATGCTTATTATCAAGTAACAACAAATAATAACTAAATATTGTTTTTTTATTTCTATTTTTAATTTGGAGTTTTCTATGCTTAATTTTGGATTAAACTAATATTTTTTTATTTCAAATTTCCAAATTTCTTTTTTTGTTTATTTGTTTGTACTACTAATTTTACCTATGAATTATATATATTGAACTTAATTGCTCAATAAAAATGAATGTACATATGTATATCAGAACTTTTACAGAAGTTTCATTATTTTTTTACCAAGTTTTTTTAACCAAATATAGTTCTTTATTTCATTTTAAACAGTTTTCATATGACATGGATTGTATTCCCCAATTTACTATAGAAAACCTATCTTTTTTTACATGGATTACACGAATAATAGATTAAAATAGAATATTAATCGATTAAAATTATTAATGGATTAATATATTATTATTAATGGATTATTAGATTAAAATAGGATATTAATTCATAAAAAATTAATATTCTATTTTAATCTAATTTTTATGAATTTTTTGATTTTCTGAGGAACATATCTACCATGTAAAAAAAAAGAGTTTGGTGTATTTGGAGAAAAATCAAATACATGTTTAATTGGTTACTTAAGCTAAAAATAATTCCTTTCTACAGAAATGTGATATATTTTTAGGGTCAAAATTCCATCAATATATAGTTCACAGAAAATTTCAAATATTTATGCAACAGTAAATAGAATAGAAATTATTCAATTAAATTACTATAACAGCTATAACACAGAAAAGAGATCTTAATACAAAACAAAATTCATCAGGTAGAAGTAGATCTTAAAAATACTTCCACGATCAATTTATTTAGCGATTACTAGTATAAAAATACTCTAACACATATAATATCATATATATATATATATATATGATTTTTGTTTACGATTTACTTTGTACATTTTAAGTCATTTTTCAAAATCACTGATCTGAAATCATTTTATGTCACACATAATATGTACAAGAAAACATTATGAATGAAAACTTAAATGAAACTAAGCCTTTTATTACCAAATTTTAATTAAATTTTAATTTTTATCAATGATTTTTCTGTATGTGATTTAGATCATGAAGTAACTCATATATATATAGAATGAAATAATGTTTATATATGAGCTAAATAAAGTTTCTAAATACATTAAAGGTGTTATGCAATATCTTGGGAAAAATATGAAACATTAGTAAGGGATGAATTAAAAAGCTAAACCTTAGATTGTATATAAACAGAATGAACGACTGTGCGCTATAATTAAAATGATTTTTGTTTAGACATTTCATGAGCTAAACTTTCACAATATTTATACATTTGAAATATAAATAAATCTTTGATTAAAATCTCTCGAAAATTAATAAAATATATTTTAGCAAAAATATAACAAGAAAGAGTTCATTTTAGAAGAAAAGAATTAATATTCTATTTTAATCTAATTTTTATGATTTTTTTGCTAATAACTGCAAGAGCAGCTTGCTTTTATAAACATTTAAACTTAAAATATTAAAATTATAAAATATGTTTAAGATTACTACAAAAGAAAAAGCTGACTATGGGCCAAAACAATTTCAAGGGGCTTATAGGGGGCCATTAATATGATCATAAGATACAGTTTGTAACAAAGAAAACCTAATATAATATTCTGCTTTAATTATTAACAAGCATTTGGTCCATTACAGGAAAGGTTAGTATTACATTAAGATCTGTTTCTGATAACCTGAAATATACATGTATAATAATAAATGCAACGTTCTAGGAACAATTTTAATTCTTTTAATGATATAAAACTATTAAATTTTAAAGAACAATAGGAAGGCTCTAGTGCAGTGTTTCTCAGTATTTTTTTCTTTAATATAAATTTTTTTTACATTGGTTATACTAAGAAATCAAAATCTCCCAATGTAGGATATTAGTAAGACAAAATTTTGTAGAGATGGAACAAATTTATTATTAAAAAACAGTTGAGATCATCCTATTCAGCATAAAAAATCAAATCAATCAGTTTTTTACAAGAAAATAATAAGATAATATAAGTTAATTGATAACATAACTCAAATATGGCAAAAATATGCTAAAGCTATTCAGATAATAAATAGATGCCTTTAATAGAAAAACTTTCAAGCAGAGAGCATGCAGTTTTTTCACAACATGTGCAGATAATCCAACAACAGGGATGTAAAAATTGATGATTTTTTCCCCTTACAGCTGCATTTCAACCACAGAAAAGTGTAAAATCAGATAGCTCTGAATTAAAAACACAAGAAACCTTAGCAAAAGAAAATGCTGTTATAAAATATAAAATGCAGAGAAAAATCTTTTTTACTCACTAATGATAATATTGGTTAAAAACAACAAGAAGCAAAACAAAAACAGCATACACCAAACTTGTAATTAGAATCTAATGTCCTAAACTGGCACTTCTTCCATCAGAATTTAAAATATCAACAATCATGCCTATCATCCAAGTTTGGAATCACTGCACTAGCTTTATCTGATAAAAGCTCCAAGAGCTCTAATCAGATAAAAATGTACCCAAAGTTACATTACAACCTCTTCTTCCCAACCTTAGTATTGCATTTTAGGTCCTGTATGATCTAAGGTATAAAGGCTCTATGAAAAAAATGGAATAATTTCAGGTGTTTGACAATTTTAATTAAATATTTTAAGAGATTATCACATCATCGAGTCAAAACATATAGTATTTATAACTTTCAATATATTTTGAATAAGAGACTGCCCTGATCATATACTACAATATGGCTGCCATTGCATGGTTATATGTTTAAGAATAATATACAGATAAATGCATCCAGTCTATTAGAAAAGAAATCTTAAGTTTTGCTAATGAGTTCTAAAATATATATTAATAATGCTAAACATAGGCTACCAAAAGAAATCACATTAAGACTGTGTGAAAGAAAGTATTCAAACACTGAGCCTCAATGCAATTCAATATCTATTGAAAAATCAACGTATATTTGGCTAAAGCAAAACCATGGTTATAGTTTCATACAGCAAATAGTTATATAATACTTTGAATGTTTATAGCGATATGTAGCTCTAATATGACTTTTACTTTCCATTGAACCAACATTGGAATTCATTAATAATATTCAAAATAATTGCTTCTTCCTTTTCTTCAGGAACTTCATATGCAAGAACTGTTTGGAAACATTTTTTCAAGCCTTCAACCTGATGCATGTGTTCTGCATAGTTGGAATTCCTCAGCAAATTTCTCACTAACAACAAATACTCAATTCGTTTCTATTAAAACAAAAAATGAAGTATAAAGAATTACTTTTATAGCATGGCAAACAATTATATACAATCATCACTATTCATAAGTATAGTAAGTTAAACTGATATATTGTTTTCAGCTAATTAATCACTACCAATTTAATGTACACCCATCCCTTGATTTATGCAATACTCGATTTACATGCTGTCAATTTAACACAGTTTAAAAAAATGTTATATTCAAATATAAATATGTACATATAATTTTTTTAAAACTATGCCCGCCATTGTCTTTTCAGACATAAGGTGTCTTACAGTCCAATACAATAGGGAGGTGGCTCCAGAAAGGTAGAGAACTCCAAAGTCATCCCAAGAGTGAACGTCAGGTAGGGAGGGGTAACTGAAAAGATGCTCCCCAGTTATGTGCATAGTATTGTAGAGTGGGCAGAATGGAGAATCGGCTAGTTTAATCCTATATAAATGGGCTTGCAAATAATCATGTGTGGTGATGACTCTAAAACATGCCATTCCATCGACACTGGGTTAGAGGGAAAGTTGTGCACGTCTCTGATTATCAAGTAGACAAGCCCAAGATTTTCCATCAACCAACTCTTTAAGAGTAGAAATTCTTTTATGCCAAATATTGCCTCTGAGAAGTCACTTGACATTTCGAAGAGGAGTCAGGACACAAGGTGGATGTAGTGTCAAAGCCTCTTTAGCCAACAAGTAAGCTTGCTTGCTGCCATAAATGCTGCAATGGTTAGGAATCCACTGGAGGATAACCTCTCTTCCAGTATTAAGAAAGGAGTCTATATGCTGTTTACATTCAGACTCGAGTTCTGATGGGCATGGTCAGTAATGGCCTGAATTGCAACCTGAGAGTCAATGAAGAGGACAATGTTTTGGTGAGGGATTTTACCAATAGCTCTAAGGGCCATAAATATTGCAAAAATTTTGCTGTCAAAATTATCCAATCAGGCACTGAGAGGTTCTTTAAGATTGAAAAATTTGGAGTAGACACCAGCTCCAGCTCTACCAGAGGATGTTGTGGCAGACCCATCAGTATATACATGCAACCAGTCCTGATCTGGGTATCTCTCCTCGATAATAGCCACACTATAGATTTTAACTCAGTCTGTAGGGAGACATACTTACGTACAGGCTGTACCATATCCAATTTAGCAGTAGCATATCTCAAAATACCTGGGAAAGTAGGCAGCCTAAAGATGGGCTGTCTAAGGTCAGAAACATCAAAGACTCTCCAAAAAAAGCAAGTAAAAATAAATGTGTACATAAGATTATATATGTACCTATATAATAAAAATAAATGTGTACATAACATTATATATGTACATATATATTTATATGGGATTTATTATTATATTTATTAGCATTGATTCATAGTTACAATAACATTATAACTATATGTATATATAAATCTAACCTTTTTTAAAAATCATTTCTTAATCTTCAATTACACATTTTTTTCTGGACTATATGTTCCTATTTTTTATATATCTTATGCCCTCTTGTACGTGCTTTTTAAGGGTTCATTATCTATCTCCCAGTTTTATATGATTTCCTTAGATTCAATTTAGACAGTTTCACTTTAATGTGGAATGTATTTGTCACATAAATCGAGGGATGAGTGTATTTAGGAAAGTTACCTTATAATAGCAGCACAACAACAACAAAGAACATGCATTTGCAGTAACAGTAGTCATGGTTTAAAATTTCATTCTTATTTAAGAGGTTTTCAGAATGGCATAGTCATAGATCATTATAAACATAACACAATTTTATTTGGGAGAATACTCAACATTTTTCCTGACAGAATATATTATTGTCATTCATAAGCCATTTAGTGGTTTTCTCAATGAAAGAATGGATTTTGCCCTGTGAAATCTTCCATGTAACACATTTATAGAGTATTTTTACTGGTAATAAAATTCATCATCACTAAACAGCTATAGAGGCGCCTCCCTCAAAGTTATTATTTTGACATATTTTTGTCATATCTTGAAATTTTATTTAAAAACAGAGGGAGAACAGTCGATAATACAATTTTATATGTACAATTAGTTACTTTACATCGTTTGTGACATAATTTGTTACTGATATTACCCAGGATGCAGTAGAGAGAAATTTTCTAAGGTGCAAAATATACATGCCAAGGGATGATGAAAAATATATGAGACATTACATTAAAAGAGGAAACACTAAATGCTTTCTAATGAGAACAAGTTTTATATCTGGGAAAAATATAGAGTAATTCAGAAACTATGTCATGTTGAAAAGAGCATGGGAAAAACCAACTCCATGACTACTGTTGAACATGCTAGAGATGCTAATTTTTCTAAATTTACTGTTATTCTTAACTGATTTATCATGTGTGGTTCAATCATAATTTTTCATTTATGTCTCTGTATAAAATTTTAATAGGTAAGGTTTTAAGACTTGCTTCTAGAAAATTAATTTGTTTTGTATAACATATACTAATAATTATGTTGGTTAGTTTAAGAGCCCCATACACCTTTTTTGCTACCTGGCAACTGAAAAGACTGGAACATACTTGTACAGTTTTAAGCTGATTCTGAAAGGCCACAAACACCCAAGTCAACTATAGGAATCAAACTTGGACACTCTGTTAGAATATGTCACAACCCAAGCAATTTAGCTATTGAACTTCCCTATGATGATTTTTTACTCTAAAAACCTAACCAAGCAATCAACTTTTTATGAACGTGTGCCTCATGCAGTATGTGCCAACTTTTCATATAATATCATTCTTCATTTCTCTCTTTTACCCTATATATGGTATTATTTTAAAAACAAAGAACAAAATATCAGAATGATAACAAATCCTATTTGAGGATGGTTTTAAAACCAATTAAAATTTATTTGATACATACTTAAGAATTTCATAAGCTGTATTCTATGTCTAAGTGGATTAAATGAATTCCCAGTATGCATCAGGGCCACCCAGAGGGGGGTAACTGGGGCACTTTACCCCAGGCCCCCAACTGCCGGAGGGGCCCAAAAAAAATTTTAAAAAAATTATTTATTAGATTTCCTCCGAAAGAAAATTCTGAAACTTGTACCGTACTTCAAAATTCAAAATAATCTCCTGAAAAAAGGGGCCTCCCCAAAAATAAAAAAAAAATTATTCGATTAATCAGATTTCTTGGGGCCCCCAACAAAAGTTTGCCCCAGGACCTGTAAAGTCTCTGGGCGGCCCTGGTATGCATTATTGACATTTGTACTGTAACATTTCTCAACTCTCATAATCTTACCTTTTCTCCAGGTAACAAATCACTAAGCTGCCTGACAACAATATCCAACAAAACCTTGATGTCATTCAGATAGAAAAGTTCGATTAAAGAAGAGACTGAAAATAAATCAACCATAAACTTCAAAACGGAATTTGGGACTTCATTGTCATGATTCAAAATTTGTGATGGATCCTCTGAAATAAAAAATATCAATAAATAATACATGCTTCATAAGCTAACACTGAAATAGAACACGAGCAGGCATAAGTACAAATTCAAGTTACATTAATCTTATAATACCATACATTATTCTAATGACAGTATAGCAGCTGAAGAATGGAAGTAAAGAAAGGGCCAAAATTCTTTAAGTAAAAATTATGCATAAGGAGATAATAATGTAACTGAATTACTCTTACCCCTTACTACCTCACGCATAAACAAACTTATACAAATAAACTCATTGAAATTAAAACAATCTAAAATGATTCTCCTTAAAATAAAAATTATTAAGAAAATTACTGAAAGTTATGGCCTGTTCACACTGAATACCAAGCATCAGCATTAAAAAATGTAACTAATCACAGAGCTAAATTGATTGACTATGTGATACGTCAAACCAATCACAGGTCATGTCAACAATTTTGGAGCCAATGTAGTATTGCAATGCAACACACCAGATGCAATGTGAACAGGCTTTCATTAGTGCACTTTTACTGCAAGGTGCTACATGAAGCTCTACAACTTTATTTTTCTGTAGAAAAGAAAAATATAAAATGCATCTCTACTTTTGTATAAAAGAAAAATATGATGAATAAAAATGGAAATTTTCTTTTGCATTTCAAATTTCGGGAGTGTCTAACTCCAGTTCTAATGAACCGATTTGAATGACACTGCATATTTTGGCATGTACAGATCCCTAACAGACTAGAAAATCAAGTTTCTAGAGGATAGGTGCCTTAGAACTGGACTTATGACCAGATATAGTTTTCCCACAGGCTATCATGGCAGATTATCTGGGAGTGTGTAACTCCGGATCTAATGATCTGATTTGAATGAAACTTCATATTTTGGAAAGAAGAGATCCCCATTTAACCAGAAAATGAAGTCGCCAGAGGATCGGTGCCTTAGATCCGGAGTTATAAGCGAATTCATATGCAATCGACTGATATCGCCGTTTCCAGCACTTTGATGCTTTTAAAATTTCGGGAGTGTGTAACACCAGTTCTAATGAACCGATTTGAATGAAACTGCATATTTTGGCATGTACAGATCCCTAATAGACTAGAAAGTCAAGTTTCTAGAGGATTGGTGCCTTAGAACCAGACTTATGACTGGACATAATTTTCCCCATAGGATCACATCCTTGTGGTGGAGAAAGATCACAGCAGAAACAAATTTTCTATGATAGTTAATTCCCTTTCTATTAATTTCATTTTAGCTCAACTCAGTGTTCTGAATCTGTGCAAGTTTTTAGCTAAACTTTTCAGTTTAACTTTACCCACATTTCAAAACTTGATTGAAGACTTTATGCAAGAACAAACTTTTAAATAGGTACATGAATAAAATTTCAATTATGACATTTTGATAGTGTATTTCATTTTCACTGCTAAAGATTCTCTGCTTCAGATCAAACAACTGGAAAATGCTGATGGAACTGGACTTGTCATAATTAGTGTGGAAAATAGCACCAAATGCAAAATATTGTATCTAAATTACCTGTTATTATTTATTGATAGTAGCAGCAGTTCATATATTGCTTGAATATTGAGTTTCTATAGAAATATATTTTTGCCTAAAAGTAATGTTACCCCAATTGATAACAAGCTAATGAAAAATATCGGATATCCTTAAAACAGTTGGTTTACTAATGGATTTCACAGTTTCTTTAATCCATTTATATTCCTATACTAGCTGAATACCCATGCTTCGCTACGGAGTATATTCAAATTAAATACATCGGTCAATGTATGTAACTAATGCAAAAAAAATAAAAAATAATAATAATAATAATAATAATATATATATATTTATAAAAAAATTGGAATGGATAATTTTATAGACAAAATAATGTAAAAGAAAATATTCAAATTAAATACAACGGTCAATGTATACAATTAATTTGTATGTTTAATATCCATAAAACATACTAATTTGAATTAAATTCTTAAAAAACTTCCATCTCAATGAGTCTAGTGGTTAAATTTTATCTTTTACCATATTTTAATATTTTTTTTGTCAATTTATTTTGTTGTTATGCCCGTAATGCAAAATTAATTTAAAGTATCACAAAAAGAAAAGAAATCTTGTGATCAGCATTTAATAAATTAAATTCTAAAAATTAATCTTTAAAAATTCACCCAAAATCAGAAAATTGAGGTAAAGATTCAAAAAAGATTTCATTTTAAAGGAATTTTTATGATCTTTCTTGTGATCTAAATTTTATAACCCTCAAATTATTATTTTAAATACAAACTTTAAAAAAGTTACAAAAACAGTTTAAAAATTTCTCTCTATTCTAAAAGAAAGTAACTGGCGCTGCCGCAGCCGTAGCCGCAGCCGCCGCTGTCAAAAGCTTGTCACGCTATCTCCTCCGAAACCGCTGGGGGTATGGGGTCGAGACCGATACCAATCGATGCAGAACAATGTGGGGAAGAAAGTAAGACATGTCTCATATCCGTCGGACTTTAAATTTTTTTTTTATTTTATGTTTTGTGAAAAATATTCACTTTTTCATGTTCAGATTACGATAACTCGCCAAAAAAGGATCGTAGAATTTTTTTTTTTTTTTTTACAATCTAAGACTACAGACATTTCTCCTTCAAACAAGACGTCATTTGTTTAAAAATAATTTAAAAC
This sequence comes from Dolomedes plantarius, assembly GCA_907164885.2. Classification (NCBI taxonomy): domain Eukaryota; kingdom Metazoa; phylum Arthropoda; class Arachnida; order Araneae; family Dolomedidae; genus Dolomedes; species Dolomedes plantarius. The sequence continues at coordinate 31,646,285 of OU015503.1, read as the reverse complement.
AGACTGATATTTTTATTAAAATTGAAAACTCACTTTTTGGAAAAATTTATGCGTTTCAAGATATATAAATTCGATGCTCTCAAGACTTATTATGTTACAAAGAAAATATTTCTATCAACTGGAAGATGAAAGCTTTCTCATTCATATAAACTTCATTTCAGGTCTCTATCTTAAAGTTTCGATTTTTAATTGAATTTTAAAGAAATACTTCAAAAAAATCTTCTCATTCGCTTCCTTTGAAAGAAGATCCAATTTTTCACCCGTAGGCAGGGCTCATCTATTTCGCCGGGAGGGGGGGGAGCTTCAACTGTAAACAAATGAATGAATCAATCGCTGTAAACAACTATTGAGTCATTCATTCACTTGATTCACCAGAGGAGCGTGCGTAGAGAGCCTAGGGGCGAAGCCCCTAGTAATTTAAAAAAATCTAAGAAGAATTTTTCAAAAATTTTTCTTAGTGCACCCCTACACTATAAGAAAAATTGCCATGCAAAATTTCAGCCCTTTAGGTCCAGCAGTTTGGTCTGTGCGTTATCTGCAGTCAGTCAGTCAGTTACAGAACTGTTTTATATATATAGATTATGCACAAGCTAGTAAAATATGACCAGCAAAATTTGAGAACTTTTTTCCCTAATGATGTAAATAATTTTATTTATTAATTTTAAATAATTTTTTACCTGTGTTTCAATTAAAATACCTGTGTTTTTAAACAGTCCTCCTTAGTAAAGTACCTAAATATAGATTCACCATATGGTCCATAGCTTAAATGGAGGTCTTTCAATGGGAGAGAGCATAATTAGGGATACGTAAATTTCACATAAAAAATATCAAAATTTTGCAACAAAAAAATACTATACATGAAATTTCACATTTATTCGCGCGAAAAAAAAAAATTAAAAAAAAAAAAAAAAAATTATAAAATTAAAATTTATTAGAAAATTACAATTTTACTTGGATAAATAAGTATCAAAATTCTTAGTTAAAAGTTAACATTGTAGTAGTCTCCACACTATGTTCCTTATGTCTTTGCCTTCTGTCATTAATTACCATGTTGTACTTACTACACTGCTGGCCACTGTAAATGCAACACCCTGAAGGAAACATGGAAATAACATGAAATTTACAACATGATTATCGGAGGTGAGATATGCAAATGATTAGAATTTCAGCGCAGACGCACATCGCGCGCGCCTGTGGCGCCACTTCAAAGCGCTATTTAAGGCTTGGAGATTTCGACGATTTCAAGTTCGGCAATTGTGTTTTTCTTGTGGTTTTTTCAAAAAAAAAAGATCAATTATGCCTCGTCGAAAACAGCGATCATCTTTTGATCAAGTATCCGAGTTCAACAGAGGAAGGATAGTGGCCTACCGAGATTGTGGATTATCTTTCAGGGAAATCGGTAGTCGTGTTGGACGAAACCAAACAACTGTAATGCGGATATGTGATCGTTGGATGCAGGAGGGTACGACGGACCGGCGTGTTCGATCGCATCCACCTCAGCGCACCACTTCACGTGATGACAGGCAAATTGTGCGCATGGCAGTGACGGATCGCTCAGTCTCATCACGAACCATAGCACAACACATGCAGTCTGTAACGCATCATCCAGTGTCTGCGCGTACCATTCGACGCCGTTTACAGAGTGGTCTGTCCGCAAAACGTCCATTGCTTTGTCTACCCTTGACGCAGAACCACAGACGTCTCCGCCGCCAATGGTGCGATGACAGAAGGATGTGGACGGCAGAATGGAATGAAATTGTCTTTACTGACGAGTCACGCTTCTGTCTGCAACACCACGATGGTCGCATTCGAGTCTGGAGACACCGTGAAGAGAGGATGCTGAACAGCTGCGTTACGCACCGCCACACTGGTTCTGCACCGGGTATTATGGTATGGGGCTGTTGTATAATTGTTGGCAGCACAGCAAGTGCATTGGAAAAATACACGCCAGAGGGTGTCGTGTTCACCGATGTGGGATGTTCTCGCAGTTGCAATGTAGCGAGCATGTAGAGAGGTCGTATAATAAAGTATTTCTGTGATCTGTATCCATCTGGGTTATTTCGTAAAGAACTCTCTTAACTACTTCAGTTACATCAATGGCGACGAGGATGGGATCCAGATGGTTGTTATTTCAACTCTATTTTAAATAACTTCATAGTTTTGAAAAAATTTCGATTTCGTTTTCGATTGTGCGGCGCTAAGCCTAACCTCATCTTCTAAAACGGCCTCACGTGGTTCCGATGTCTTCGTACGGAACAATCGGCGTTTTTGACTCTGCGGCGGAGTCATGGACTCATTATGCTGAGCTCATAGAACTTTTCTTCATTGCAAACGAAATTACGGATGCGGCTCGAAAACGTGCAGTTTTCCTAACTGTCGTTGGTCCCGAGGTCTACAGCCTTCTAAGGAATTTGCTCTCACCAGTTACGCCGACATCGCAGACACTGGAACAGTTAATAGAAGTTTTGAATCAGCACTACAACCCGGTACCATCGGAGATCGTCGAGCGATATAAATTCAATAGCCGCGTGCGTCAATCTAAGATCAAATCGCCAGCGAAGCATGCTTCTAGAGATGTAAACAGTGTACAAGAATGTCAACAAAGCAATGGACTTTCGTATACTCTGTTTAATCTTAGAAACATTGGTGAAGCACCTCCGGCAGCTAAAGTTACGTGTATGGTTCAAGGTGTGAACATTTGTTTCGAAGTTGATTCAGGGGCCCCATTTACACTCATACCTCTGGAGACTTACGAAACATTTCGAGAAGTGTTACCTCCCTTGAAAGAAACTTCTATTAAATTACAGTCCTACACCAGTCATACTATTCCAATACTGGGAGTAACTGATGTCAAGGTTACGTTCCAGAAAAAGACTCACTATTTACCCTTGTTGATAGTGAAACAAGGACATGTTAACTTAGCGGGTAGAAACTGGATTTATCCACTAGGACTAATGCCAGCATTTGAAACAGTTCAGAACATTGCTAAACAGGATAGTGTGTCGGTGATGAAAAAAATGCACCCAGTTGGACAAACTCTGGAAGGTATTCTAAATAACCATAAAGAAGTTTTTGCTCAAGGTATAGGACTGCTGAAGGGATTTAAAGTGCATTTGACTTGCCGTTCAACAGCAGTGCCTAAATTCTTCAAGGCTCGCCCAGTTCCCTACGCTTTGCGAGAGAAAGTGGATCAAGAGATCGAAAGGCTCTTACAACAAGGTATCCTAGAGCCTGTAAAAACATCCGAATGGGCAGCACCAATTGTACCAGTCTTGAAACAAGATGGTAGGGTCAGAATTTGTGGAGATTTCAAGTTGACTGTCAACCAAGCTACAGAGCTGGAGCAATATCCATTGCCAAAAATAGAGGATTTGTTTGCACAGTTGTCAAATGGAGATTCGTTTTCCAAGTTGGATCTCAGGGATGCATATTGTCAACTTGAGTTGGATGAAGAATCCAAGAAGTTCCTGGTGATCAACACTCAGCGTGGATTATTTCGATACACGCGTTTACCATTTGGAATAGCTTCAGCACCTGCAATTTTTCAACGGGAGATTGAGAAAGTCTTGCAAGGCCAAACCGGCAGTTCATGCTATTTGGATGACTTACTAATCACCGGTGAAGACAAAGTTACTCACCTAAAGAACCTAGACCAGGTGTTGACTCGCCTAGAGGATGCTGGTAGTAAGTTACATCCAGATAAATGTGAATTTTTAAAAGAATCTGTGCAGTACCTGGGACATCGAATCGATAAACAGGGACTTCATACAATCGAATCAAAAGTGGAGGCTATCGAGAGAGCTCCAACGCCTAGGAATGTGGATGAACTCCGTTCTTTTATTGGCCTTATCACTTATTATGCTAAATTCCTACCAAACATGTCAACTGTTTTAGCTCCATTATATAAGCTGTTGGAAAAGAAACAAACTTGGAAGTGGTCGCAGCAAGAAGAATAGGCCTTCAACAATGCCAAGCAGGCTTTGAAAAATTCTTCCTTGCTGGTGCATTTCAATAACAAGGAAGAAGTGATCCTGGCATGTGACGCTAGTCCATATGGTCTAGGAGCAGTTTTGTCACACAATACAGCCAATGGAGATCGTCCAATTGCATTTGCTTCTCGTTCCCTCACAAATGCAGAGAAGAACTACAGTCAGATCGAGAAAGAGACATTGGCTTTAGTTTTTGGTGTGACCAGATTTCGCAATTATCTCTTGGGGCGAACTTTCACATTGGTGACAGATCATCGTTCCCTGATAAATCTTCTCGCTGAAAATAAGCCAGTGCCTACTGTAGCAGCTGCACGAATTCAGCGTTGGGCATTAACCCTATCAGCATATGCTTATAAAATAAAATTCAGGAAGGGCGCATTGCATGCCAATGCAGATGCATGTAGTCGTTTGCCATTAACTATTCATATGACAGATCCACCTGCTCCAGCAGATTCAGTACTACTGCTACAGGAGTTAAACGACAGTCCTGTTACTCCACATCTTATTGAGGCTGAGATAAAAAAGTGTTCTTTGCTATCTAGTCTCCGGTCGTGCATTGCTAAGGGTTGGCCAAAAGAAGTACCGCAAGGTCTAGACCAGTTTTGGCCTGCGAGGTATGAACTGTCTGTAGAGAGCGGGATCATATTCAGAGGTTCCCGTGTCTTTATTCCTCAGAAGTTTCGAAGATTCATCCTTGACGAGCTGCACATGGGTCATCAAGGAATTTCTGCCATCAAAGCAGTGGCTCGATCATATGTATGGTGGCCTGGTATAGACAGAGAGCTAGAGTTAAAAGTTCGGAATTGTGTTGCTTGCCAAGAAAATGCATCAACTCCACCAGCCAAACAGATCTCTTGGCCTGTTCCAAAAGATCCATGGATACGTATCCATGTAGACCATGCTGGGCCGGTGGAAGGTCAGATGTTGTTGATTGTGATCGACTCATATTCAAAGTGGATAGAAGTTATTCCTGTACCTAGCACATCTTCAGCAACTACCATAATTGCACTCCGCAATCTGTTTGCCCGTTTTGGTCTACCAAAGAGTCTGGTGAGCGACAATGGTACTGCCTTCTCTAGTACTGAGTTTCAGTCATTTCTTGCACAAAATGGCATTGTGCATATAAGAACTGCTCCTTTTCATCCAAATTCAAATGGACTGGCAGAAAGAGCAGTACGCACTGTCAAAAGTGCTCTTCGGAAGATTACTGTAGGCTCCTTTTCTGAAAGGTTGGCAAGATTTTTATTGCACTATCGTAGCACACCACTTGCAGCAACAGGGATCTCTCCTGCAACAAACATGCTGGGTCGTCCCCTACGTTGTCGGTTAGATCTACTGAAAGATTTTGAACAACATGTGAAACCTCCACCACATTCTGAAAACACCTCTAGATTCCAAATAGGTGATTTTGTTTGGGCACGGAACTTCAGCCGTGGTCCTAAGTGGGTGGCTGGTGTGGTGTGTGACAGAGTAGGAAACATAATGTTCAAGATTGAAACAGCACTAGGCATTTGGACACGCCACATGGACCAAGTGCGTCATCGTGAAGGTTCGTGCAATTCGACTTCACAAGATCAAGTACCATCCAGTTTTGATGTAGATATCCCTAGAGTGAATCCTTCAGGTGAACCACCCAAGTTGACACCGGCATTGGATATACCTGCAGGATCTGAGGATGATAATCCTCCAGTTCTTACTCCACAAAAGATACAAGTTCCTGGACAGTGTGCTGCAGTCGACACTGACTCCTTACAGTCAGGTTCTACAACACCAGACCGAAGGAAATCTTCAAGGAAGAGAAAACCACCCAGTCGTCTAAACCTTTAATTGGCACATTAGGACTGAATGTTTTTCCTTTTTTTTCCCCTTTTTTTTCTTTTTTAAGTGTGTGTAAAGTGTTGTATAATTGTTGGCAGCACAGCAAGTGCATTGGAAAAATACACGCCAGAGGGCGTCGTGTTCGCCGATGTGGGATGTTCTCGCAGTTGCAATGTAGCGAGCATGTAGAGAGGTCGTATAATAAAGTATTTCTGTGATCTGTATCCATCTGGGTTATTTCGTAAAGAACTCTCTTAACTACTTCAGTTACATCAGGGGCGGTATTGGATATCACTCTCGCACACCTCTAGTACGCATTGCCGGTACTTTAAACAGCCAGCGCTACATCTCTGAGGTGTTGGAGCCAGTTGTCCTTCCTTACCTTCAGGGCTTGCCCACAGCCATATTTCAACAGGATAATGCGCGACCACACGTGGCACGCATTGTCCAACGGTTCTTCGTCAATCGCCAGATTGAATTGCTTCCCTGGCCGCCTCGCTCTCCGGATCTTTCGCCGATAGAAAACATGTGGTCCATGGTTTCTCTACGATTGACCCAGATTCCATCCCCAGCTGCCACAGCAGATCAACTTTGGCAACGTGTGGAAGCTGCTTGGTCTGCTGTACCCCAAGAACTCATCCAAAGTCTCTGAATTAATGCCGAGGCGTGTGGCGGCTACTCTGGCTACTGATTTTGGCAGGAACCACACTTCACAGAAGTCTATAAATTTAATCATTTAATACTTGGTCAACATGTTATCTACAAAATAAATTTTGTTGTGATATCTCTTGTCTTTCTTGGTGTTGCAATTTGGGTGGCCAGCAGTGTAAAATATCTCAGCATCTACTCTGTTAATGGAACTATAGAGGCTTTGTATAGCTGCCTTTGCAAAGGTAGCAGCATTTTCTTGAAATTAAAATCTGTATAACATCAACAGGAGTATCTTGGTTGACTACTGTAAGTAGTTAAAATACCCTCGACTTTGGTGCTCAAGAGACATTCTTAAATCTACTAAATTGTTCCACAAAACTTGATGGTCAATTTTTACAGTTAGATTTTTAGGTTCGACTCTGGTACAGATGAACTGTCTGAGTGAAATTCAGAGCAAATCCAAAGGAGAGTGAGATATCTTAGTTAAAGACCATGGATGGTCTTAGTTAAGCAATTATGTTAATAATTATTACTATTATTACCTAATTTTGCTTAAAAAGCCGTTCATCACCAAGTTTACACTGAAAAGTAGTAAAAAAATAATTTTCGCATTTATTCGCTCACATCAGTAAATTTCACATTTATTAGAATCTATTTTGTAAATATGAAAATTATGTATCCCTAGGCATAATATGTATACTTTTATGCTTGGAAAAACCAAATGAAATTTAAGTACATTTGGAACTTTTAGAACCAACTCTCTGTATTCCCTGAGCTAACTTTCAAGTCATAGTAAGAGTAAAGCCCGTTGATTCCTCTCTCAGCTAAAAACATAAAATACTAAATAATATTTTATTACAGAAAATCTCTTACCACTTTAATGTGAAAATAGGGAGTTCATACTGATGTCATATGATACAAAGAATATAACAAATTATACTAATTCCCAGGGATAACCAACAAGTTCACAAGAGAAAGTTTTTTCGACTGCATGAACACCAGGATTTTATATTTTCAACCTAAATTTTACCCTCCTGCATGTAATTAAATTCTTAATAATTCTTCATTTGGATTAAATACAATTTGTAGCTTAATTTAACTAATTTTAAGTAATTGAACAATGCAAAAAATGGAATTCAGAACTAATTAAACTCGATTATATAGCTGACTCTAAGTAAACAAGTAAAGTTGTTAGATTTCAGATCTTAAAAAATGGTGATGATGTGGAATTTTTGCAGTTATCTTTTCTAATAAATTTTAATCCAAACTAAGAAAATAATTGAAGTCCTTTATTTTGAAATTGAGATAACATTAAAATCTCATACTCAAAAAAAAATTTTAAATAAAAATTTTTTGCAAAAATAATAAGCATGTACAGTCGTATCCTGGTAATTGGACCACTAATTAATCGAACCAGCCACTTATTCGAACCAAATCCTAAAGAACTGAAACAAATCCTATTGCATAAGCCTAATAGGGCATGTTTATGTAATCAGATCAGCCGGTTATTAGGACCAAAATTATTGCATCCTGATGTGGTCTGATTAACCGGAATCGACTGTACTAAAAATAAGATTCATTAAAAATTATATTCAAAATTTATATTTTAGCTTTAGCCAGTAATGGGGCTTATGTAAACTTACTAATTTTTGACTGATCAAAGAGTTATTTTAGAGCTTGAAAGTTGATTGCAAAGGACTGTTTTAGAGCATGAAAACTATTCACAGCAGTTCATAAGTTGGCCACCCTTACCATATCTCATATAATCATTTGCATACATTCAGTCATTGTATACATATAATCATTAGCATATATATATATAATCATTCGCATATATTAAATCATTTGCATATATACCCATCTCTTGATTTATGCAGTTTTGGTTTAATGCGATTTAAAATTTTTTTTTTATATATTTTTATTTTCCATACAGGAATTTCCCCGTTAACACTACTTTACAATAATGCATGTATAAATTTATCGGTAGGTGTGGGATAATTTCATCTCCAACAGCATTTTGGGAGAAATGCTCTTTTGAGGTTCGTTACCTATCTCCCAGTTTTGTATGATTTCCTTGGATTCAATTTACTTGGTTTTGCTTAAACATGGAACGTATATGTCTGGTAAATCAAGGGATGGGTGAATCTAATCATTAGCATATATTAAATCACCATTCATGAAAATTATATTTCAAAACAACCATGTACATTAGACAAATTATTTTTACCTTCTCTGTTCAACAGGAATACCAGTCTTTCAGTTAGAGCTTGTGCTGACTGCCTTTCTTTCAAAGTTTCTAGGACTAAATTATCTTGACCATCATGAAAATGAAGATTAAATGCTAAAATAACGTTCAACAAATTTTGCCCGATATCTTCCTCTCCTTCCTTTATAACTTCTTCTAGTTTTTCAAACAAGAAGTGTAAAAACTTCTTGTTGATGAAATCTGTTGATGAAATTTTGATGGCAATTACTAAAGATTGTAATGATAGTATTCTTGAGAATTTAAGAAAGTTTGTCCCTTGTTACATTATCACATTTGTAAAGTAAGTTTAATAGCACATATATATATATATATATATATATATATATATATATATATAAGCTTTAAAACTCTCTCTCAAGTTCAAGATACATTCATGTGAAATATTAATGTTTATTGCTTAAAGCATTAAGTAATTAGTTTGAAAGCAAATGAATATGACAAACTAAATATTCACCGAATCCTTAATTTACACAAACACAGATACACACATATTTTTTTTGCATGATCAATGAAAAATTTGAGTGGGAAAAAAAACATATAAAACGGCTCCATATATTTATCTTTTAACATACTTGAAAGTCTTATCATCCTACTTGGAAAACAAAAACTTTTTTATACCACTAATTAAAATGCCTACTAATTAGGATGCTTTTTCAATACTAGAGTTATGTTTCAAAAGCCCCTCTTTAAAGAGTATAACAGAGAAAATTTCCTTCAAAATTTATTCCAGTTAAAATATCAGCAGTTCTTATACAATGATGTTTCTTAATCATAATATAGCACAGTTTAACAAATTTGTTGGAGGACAGAAATATATAATTTTAAAAAAACCATGAGAGTTTTAAATCTGAAAATTAGAAGATTTACTTGCCATAAGTTCCTCTGGGGGGTTGCTCTCCAGTGCTAAAAGTAACAGTCAACAAATATGTAGAATACTGAACTTTTTCTTCATCTATAAATAAAATATTTCTTATCAGAATAGAAAATTGAAAAGATTCAGGACAATCACTTTAGAGATATTACTTGGCTAAAAATTTGAAGAGTCTGTATTTTCTCTAACACTATAAAATAAAAGCTTTCATATATAGCTCTTAAGATCCTTTACCCCTTGAGTTCTCACCTTTCCCCTTCAAAATGGATAATGCAAACATTTTAAAAATATGGTACGAAATAAAACAGTATCAGCAAAACTATAGACAAGTTTCATTCTTTATATTTTGCCAAGTAACAGTGCATATCCTACATCAGGGATGGCCAACTGGCAATCCAGGGGCTGCATCTGACCCCACTTTAATAGCATGGGCCTTTTTAACTGGCCTATGCCATTAAAGCAATTGAAAAATAATATAATGTTATAAAACAAAATACTTTACTCACTTGTCTTATGTTTGGCAGCACTTAAATGTACAAAAACAACTTTTTTAAACACTTTTAAACCACTGAAACAGATTAAATGTAAGGAAATCAATGTTGATTTTACTGTCCTTGCTGCCTCAAGTGCCCATCTGCATGCTTCTCTATTATTTCTTTCCATTTTTTGATTATTAAGAAAACCGATTTTATGTTTTGTTTTGTAGTTTATTATTGTAGTTATGCATTGTTTTCAAATTTTGTAATATAAACATACTTTTAAGAATCAGACTTGATTTACCAAAATTCAAATGTGCTTAAAAAAAGTGCATTTCAAAATTGCTACTTTGAAGTTGTTAATTTTAAAAATATTTGATTTTACAAAGTTGTATTTTGTAATTTTTGCATTATTTCATAAAAGCAATAATTCAATTCTTCCTGTATTATAATACAGCCTTTTTAATGACCCTGTGTTTTTATGTATTTTAAAGTATTTAAATTAAAATATCTGAAATTATTTTAAAGTTAAAATACTTAGTGCAGTATGTAAATGTGATATTTGATGACGTAATTTCACCTTTCACAAAGCAAACTTCAAAATCTGCTCTGATATAATAGTTGGCCAGCTGTCATTTATATTTTTATCAAGTGGCCCTCAGATTGTTTTGAGTTGGCCAACCTGTCCTAGGTGAATATACTAGAAACCAAATAGATAGTCATCAGAGCTGCCAAGCATTACTTTTTAAAGATATGCATGACAGCAAGACTGAAACTCAGTAATGACCAATATTGTGTTACAGGCTTTTGTTAACTTGGAGCAACATACTTATTTTATCATAAAACTATTTAGAATTAAAGTATAAATCTGCTAATAGTTGTAGAATTAACAACATTTCAAAAATAATTAAGGTATCCATATACATCATACTTAGAATATTGAAAGAGGTCTGCTTTAAATTAAATAGTACTTATATGAACTTCAAGTCAAGTCTCAAGTAATTAACATATTACACTGTTGCTACAATAGTGACACAACTCAAAATCTTACACATACTTACTTAACACAAACTTACAGTAAAAACAGAGGTTATAACTGAAAATTTGTGTTTTTTGAATAGTGACACAAATCAAAAAACACAAATTTTTAGTATAATAAATTTTCAGTCACCCTGAGGTGACCATTCGAGGTTACAACTGAAAATTTGTGTTTTTTGAGTAGTGACATAACTCAAAAAATACAAAATTTCAGTTATAATAAATTTTCAGCCACCTTAAGGTGACCATTTGAGATAACAACTAAAAATTTGTTTTTTTTTAGTGACATAACTCAAAAAATACAAATTTTCAGTTATAATAAATTTTCAGCCACCTTAAGGTGACCATTTGAGGTAACAACTAAAAATTCGTTTTTTTTTAGTTATGTCACTTTTGTAGCAACAGCATGATATTTGCAAAGCATATGGTATCAGCTGATTCACCAACATTTTAGAGAAGTACACTGGACCAAACTGAGTATCATTTCAGTGTAAATCAGGCTTTAAATTAAAGGCTACCACAGACTTCTTTAACATATCCCATCCTCTTTTACACCAGACAAAAAAAATATAAACTCTCAGCAATACCAAAGTTATTTTTCATAAGTAAAGCTACAATAGTCAATATTTACTTTTCATAGTAGTATACATAGAAATCTGATAAAAAAAAAAGGCCCAAAACAGTTGTAGCAATAGAAAGTTACTCCATGAGACCAGGGGTGTAACTAAGCATTTAGGGGCCTCAGGGCAAAGATGCAAATTGGGGCCCCTGGGTAAAATAATGAAACATTTTTCTGGAGCCCGGAGCCCCTTTACATCGGGTGTCCTGGGGCATTGCCCGGTTGCCCCAACCTAGTTATGCCCCTGTATGAGACTTATATGCAGCAGTAAATGATAAGTATGAAATTATGATAAATACCACAAATACAGGCGAATGAAAATGAAAGAAAAAAAATTACCTTCAAAATTATCTTGGATATCTCTAGCTAATTCAGTAGGAAGGACAGAATTTAAAAGATGAGTAACTACAGCTATATCTAGTTCACAAAGAGTTAAAAAAACATGAAGTATCTTCACCCTCAGTGTTCGTCGAGGCTCCTGTTAATGGGGGGGAAAAGAAACAATGCAATAAAGTTAGATTAGTGAGGGTAATAATTACAGTTACAATGTATAAGCTAAAGTGCTACTCATAAAAGAAACTGCATTCAAATAAAAAATGCAATTATAAAGAAATAAAATCAAAGACCTCAAAACAACGGATACAAATTAACAGATAATTTATACAGAAGAAAATTAAACTGAAAAGGAGAAATAAAAAAGAATTTTTTTAAATTTTATTGCCATTTTGTAATTACTTTTTTCCAATAAAATTTACATTAACGAGTGACTTCATTGTCACTCAAACAATTACATGATGAATAATATATCCATATTTTGCTTTAATTCTTCTTCTCATGCTAAATTTCTAGCTTTTTCAATAGAGGGTTTTATTTGATAAATATAGAGCAGTCTCTAGCTAATAATATGCAACAGCTTAAAATAGTGCTCTGAAATGTAAATGGTATATAACCACATCAACTAGAAGAACTGCTTGTCTTTGCAGATCATCATCAAGCTTATATTATTGCTCTTCAGGAGACTAAGTGAAAACCTATGCCCATTCAGACTCTAAACTGTATCTTTGGAGTTCCCCCAAAAAGATTATTACCCTTCTAAGACACTATGACCTGAGACTATGAGACAGCTTGTATGAGTTACTGACCAAGAATAAGCAACAATAACATTAATATCATCACAATCCTCAAAAAGATTTGTTCTTGACTGAAGAGAAAAAAAAATGTCAGTGATCATTAATATATCAGTATTATAAATAAATATTAGTTTCACAATTTTTTTTATTAATATTTTGAAAAACACACTGAGTTCTATAAAAATTACAAGAAATTAAACAGATGAATTTATTGCTACTATGGTAATTTAAAAACACCTTCCAGAGATACTTTATTAACTTTGAGACTAAATGTTTAATAATTTTTAAACCTGTGTTTCTTTGCATAGAGAATTAATTTTTAAAATAATGTCAAATGCATTTTTCTAAGTGCAGTTTCCTACTCACAATGGTATACCTGATGATAGACTATTTTTTATGAAAATAAATATAGTGTAACTGCTATTTAGGCAACAGGAATTTACATACAAATTAACTGCAACCTATTACTAATCACAAAGATCTCATTTTAATTTAAATCAATAAAAGATGAAACTCACCATTTGATAATAAGTTACTAAAAGATTAACCATTTCATAATCATCACACTGAACAACCTCTCGTGTAACACGAGGATTAGCATCCATCTAGATATAATAAATGTCAAATTAGCAAATAAAATAAACTATATGTTACTGTCAATAATGATATAAAATAATGAATATGTTAAATAAACACAATAAATCCCTCAATTAAAAAAAACACATATACAATACATAATAAAGAAATAAAACTAATGAAAGTTGATTAAAAAAGAGAAATAACTATAAAAATTTCCTTTGACAGGTAAAAAAAACACTCATTTAAATTTCAAATTGAAATTTTAAATGAAGAAGGCTGCTTTGTCCTAAAACTTTGAGTCAAGTGTTAATTTTACTTGTTACAGTGAATTTTTAGGGTTATTTCTCTGTATGTATGAAAATAGTATTCATTAACACACTAAAAAAATCTTATTTCATTTCAAAGGTCTCATAATATTACTATTATATGCACAAGATCGGTGAAAGGCACCTTAAAACTACATAAAACATGAGACATACTATCTATATAATTTTTACAACAGTTTTCTCTGCCATTGTAATTTAATGTAAAAATTTTTAGAAGAAGATAATTCTATATTTTTGTTGCAAACATATCACACAAATATCCCTTAATACCATGAGAGAGAAACAAACATGAAATAAATAATTGACTTTTTTTTTTCAATTTCAAAATAATAGAGATAAGTATAATAGAGATAATAGAGATTCAAAATAATAGAGATAGTAAGCGAAGTTCTCTAAATATAAAGCTAAGGTGCTTTCTAACAACAGGAAATCATAAATCATATATGGATTTTAAAAAAAAGAATGTTGTTGTTGCTAAGCCCCCTGGACTAGAAAATGCTAGACCAGGTCTATGAAGCTCTGTTGTGTGAGCAAAAGGGAGGCAGTAATATTCTGAACTTCTGCAAGCATGCTTGAGGGGGCTAAACAGTCCAGAATGTGGGAAGCATTCGGAGGAGCAGCATAACAGAAACAAGGGGAAAGACCTTTCTAGAGTTCTCGAAGCACATACTTTTTGTATGGCCACTCCAAAGACAAGCCAGGGCAGACTGTATTGGTCTCAGACCTCTAAAGAGCAAGGCCAGACCAGGGTGCTTGGCCAGATACCAGTGATGGGCAGGAGGTTCTCTCTACACACTGTATAGCCCGGTCTTAAAAACAGATTGGGCTTCCAATGCAGTTAGGACTTCAAGCAGAGACAAATCCTCTAAACAGACCTCATTTGTGAATAGGTCAGCTTGATCATTGCTGAACAAACCATATGTGATGGGATCCACTAAAAAGTTATTGATTTAAAGTCTGCTATGCAAGAAAGGACAAAGAGAATGTTGGCAGTTGTTTTATTAGTGATAAAAAAAAATTAAGAATTTTGCTATGGTAACAAATTTCAGGTATTTTGGGTTTTTTCCTTTTACAAGAGATCTACAATATTAGCACCAGCCTTTGTTCAGCTAAAGAAATCTAAAGAAGAGTTTAGCTTTTTCCATAAAAAAGAAAATGCCATACAGTATTTATTTTTGAAGAGAAGATGGTAAAGACATTACTTATCTGCCAGCCTTGAAAAATTCAAAAGATGATCAGCTATTACTAGGTGATGCTCATGATCTCACCCTTTCCCTCTAGTCTCCAATTTATTCAACCATCAAAACTGTCAACACCAGCCTGATACACTGTTGTAAATCATAACCACTATCACCTGATTTTTTCATAACATTTGCTGTCTTCCAAATTTTGATAATGGTTGCTACACAGTACATACATTATTTCTATTATGTATAGGCTAAATACTTATCTTGTCATTAATGTTTTTATATGTTAGACTAATTTTAGCTGTTATGCATTATTTGTTAGGACTTTTTGGGGTTTGAAAAGATCAAAAACTTTATATAAATTATAATCTCTTCTTTGCTTTATGTCATTTTGGCTTTTGAAAAATTTCTGAGGCATACTTTATAAACGCATAACTGGGGAAACTTGTTACACCTATGACACAAATCAGGTAATACCATATGTAAACAATCTGAAGAGTCAAAAGCTTATTTGAGTATTTTAAAATTTCCCCAAAGTTTCCTTCACTTTTAATTAAATTTAAAATTGTAACTGTTTTATTTGGATTTGAAATACCATGACATTTTGAGTGTTTCCCAGTAGCAAGCCTTAACTGCAGCATTTGTAATGAAGTCAAGTTTTAAACCATAGGAATCAATAGTTTCAAATTCTTACATTTTACAATACTATGAACTTCATACCAATGAGTTTTAGAAACTCATTTAAAATAAGAACTTACAGTGTGTTATGATACAGCAATATAAGTTAAAACACTATAAATTAGATGGTATATTATGTAAACTAAGAATAAATGTCTGCAGGTATAGTTTAGGAATACCTTATTATTAAATATTACTGGAAATAAAAATAACACACATAACATTAGAGATATGAGTCAATTTCTAAAGTTATAATAAAATAATAATATTCATTAATAAGATGATTAATTACAAAAAAACAAAGAATGAAAACTCACTAATATATTGTTCATGTCAACCAATAAATTGCCAATAAGTTCTTCATCTTCATGAACAGGCCAACTCCGTTGTTGCTCATCATTTTTACAGTACCACAGTTGTTTGAATATATCTAATAGTTTTCTCTTGTCTTCACTATGAATAATACTCTCAGAACTTTCCTAAAAATAAGTAAACACAAGAAATGAATAAACACAAGAAGGTGAAAACATATAATAGTAAACAAGTTCAATACACAAAATCATTTATATCATTCATTTACTTGAAATCCTGAAGAGTCATTGAAGAATCATCACAGAACAATTTTGAACAAAAGAATTTTTACCAAACATCAAACAAAATTAAAAACCTCTATACAAGTAAAATTAAGTACATAAATCTATGCTCATATAAGTTTCATCTGAGGTTAGATGGTTTAAAGCTCTACAGTTGTGTTTTACAGCATGAAGACTAAACTGACTAGGGCCTACAACTAAAAGATCACTCAATACCTACAAACACTTATACCTACATGGTATTCAAACCCTCAGACTGTGATTCCAAAGAGCAGCACCCTCTCCATTCAACCCTTATCCAGCTGAGCTTATTTAAGAATCAAAGATAATTAATGGAGATGAATAATCTATTAAGCAGAAATTCATAATATACATATGTTTTACATATGGATCTGAATTATGTTTGAAAGCTGTTAGTAAATGTTCGATGAAGTTTACCTAATAATTTAGCAATAACTTCATTTCTACAAACAGATATACTTTTAATCTTTCAAGAGAAAATTATCTAGAAATCATCCTGAACACACAAGTAAACTAAATTAAAAAAACAACATTTCTTATAAAAAAAATATCTATTTCAGTATAAAAGTTAAATTTACAAGGAGCAATAAATTTGTCCCCATTTCAATACTATGCATCCTATGATATATATATATATATATATATATATATATATATATATATATATATATATATATATATATATATATATATATATATATAATTACAGAGTACTGAAATAATATCTGAAAATAAACAGTCATATCATGAACCACAAATATTGAAAACATTTTCTAGAAGAGTTTTAATTAACTTCCATGTAAAATCTAAATTAAATTGTCTTGACTAAAAATTAAAAAAATTTTATGACTGTTTACAGAAAAGGAAAGAAAATCCCAAAAGTAAAATTCAAAACATTTGAAAAATTGATTCAAAATAATTAAGATAAATAATAAGAGAATTACTTGAATGACTTCTAATTTTTTCAAGTTCTCTTTTAACTGGCTCCATAAGTAATCAAGATGAGGAAGAGCATCGATGAATGTATTTAAAATGACACCAACAGCATTTTTGGTGTTTTCATGGCTTAACTGAGTATTGCATCGTAAATTTTCAATCAAAGTTGGCACTAACCAAGTTGGCACAGTATTGTTAGCTATATTATCAGTTTGTGTACTATTCTCAGTAAGCTGCACAATTTCTTCCTTAACAGACTGATTTTCAATTTTTTCACTAGTATTCTCTGTTGGAGTATCATCAGAATCTGGCACAGCGAAATTAGTTGACTGATATTTTACATCTTGAATGGGTACTTTGGGATTTACAGCTATTTCTTTGGTTTTAACTTTTTCAGTTTCACAATTGTTCTCAATAACTAAACCTTTAGTTTTTTCAGTAGAACATTTGGAATCTGTGAAAAGAGAAATATAATTAAAAATAATAGAACTTTCAAAACATGGCCAATGAAAGAAAACCAGAAATGATACAGAGTTATATATATTTCATATAACTATTAAATAGAAGATTTATAATTAGAAATAAAGTAATGTAAAATATATATACCACAATCTCCCTTGCTTTGGTCAGTACTAACTTCTGCTCTTCTACGAGTTAAGTCACTGTAGAAAAATGTACATAATGTACAAAAAGTATGAAAAACATATAGTGAATGAAATTAACACAATAATTTTGGAAGAGAAAAACTGATCCTTTAAACAGAAATTTTGCATAGTACTACATATGTCTAACAGTAAACAATAACAAATAACTTAAAGAAATACATGCATGTAAATTCAGGTACTTGATGTTTATTAAAATGCAAATGAATTTTACAACTACCTTTCTATATTTTAGTAGAAAACTGTCAATATTGGTAAAAGTAACAAACCTAATGACATCTCTAGTTAATTTAGAAATAGAAGAAGGGGAATCAGCATGAATTTTTTCTAACACATCATCAATAAACCACAAAAATTCTTCTTTTGTTACCTACAAGAAGTATGAAAAATATTTATTACATATTTCAATAGACTTATTCAAATCATATAACATATAACAAAAATTAAAATGTCCTACAAAACATAGTTTGAATAGATACTTTTCCATGTTTTGATCATTAGTGCAGTAACAGTATATACTCATTATTATATTGTTTATGTAGATAAATGTGAAATATCTATTTATCTTTAATTAAACCTGAGAACCAAACAATCTTTACTAATCATCCTATTAAGAGAAAAAAAACCATAAAGCACATTCAGTTATTCTTGTACATCAATCTCTGAATTCTCTAGATAGACTAGCATAAAATGTGAATTTATTTTATTACTATCTTCCTAAACATGATATATATTTGTAGGATTTTTTACAATTTAAAGGGAATGAAAAAATTACAACATTTTGACTTTTTTTTGTATGTTTTAATTGAGTTGTTACTTAGCAGAGCCAACGAATGTTATAACTAACATGATGAATAAAATATATGCCAATAAACCTAAAAACTACTTGCATAAAATTTATGAGTTATTAAATAAACAATCTTACAGATTTATGGAATAAAGAAAAAAATTAGCCAAAGAAGAAGAAAAAAATGCCAGAAAGCAACCATACAGATTTGTTTTCCACAAACCAGGAATTTTGTTTTATAGAATGAGAATCTTACATAAGTAAAAGAAATGCAAATAATCATAAGGTTCTGTTGTAAAGCCTTCTTTGAATATAAAATACATGTGTATACATAAGATATGCATATAAACCTCTATTTTTTCAAATAAGCCTTCCCTCATAGACTACAACAATATATCATTAAGGAAGACCAAAATTTTCTAAGTATACCAATATCAATTTTTCCATTTAAAACTATAATCTTTTAAATAAACAAAAAAGAATGACTGAATAAAGTCAGCATGTAATAGTTTAAATAGCTAATTCAGTTTCAAAGAAAAAACAGTTCTTTAATGTTAAGACTGCAAGCTATAATTTTTAAAAAAAAGGTCCATCAGGAAAAATTGAAATAAAGAAATAAAACTAAAAAGGGATAGAGAAATATCACAAATAAAAATTTCTTTATGTATGCAACTATTATTGTAAATTCGGATTCATCAGACAACATATTTTTATCTTCAATGGGAACCTATCCTGAGGACATTTGCTCAAATGCAAAGTGATGTTTGTTATTTACTTTATTGTGTAAGCATCCAGTGGGTTAACTCACATTGATTTCGATGAGAAGGCAGCACAGAATCATCTATAACCTTGGCTAGGATTCAAACCAAATCTCACAAAATGGCTGCTTGAGATGCTAACCATAACACATTGTAAGCAGCTCTATCAGAAAGCAGCATTTTATGAAACTAAAAATTTGACACAGTATAGGGAAGAAATATGGAAAAAAAATTTATAACTTTAATGTATATACCTATAATGTAATAACTAATAACATTCTGAAAACTTAGGTTAAGCCAGGTGTGCATGTGACTAACATATTTGTCAACTGAGATTCAGCCTCATCAAACTGAAATAGCTGGAAATATACAGTTTTTGATGGTTGCTTTCTTTTTTATTTAAAGGAATTTTGATATATATATACAGAGCGATGAAGTTTGTTTTAAAATGACAAGACCACATTCAAATATTAATAAATAACAAAAGACATTCATTCAAAGTTAACAACTTATATCAGAAAATGACCATTTTCTTGCTGACAACATAAATTATATAATAATGATGATACAAAATATTAGAATCAATGATGATCACATTCCCAAATCTTCATCAAACATTCTAAAAATCCAATCCAATCCATTAAAAACTGAGATCTTAGTACTATATTAAAGTATACATTTATATGATATATGAAACAAACATCTTCTGAGCATCATTTACTCTGTATAAATAATAGCACTGAGAGTGGCTTATAGGGCTTCAAGCTGCCACACCACAGGTCCAGGGTTTGACCCTGCAACTAGGCAAGGTCGACTCAGCCTTTCATCCCTTGAGTGGGTCAATAAAATGAGGACCAAGAATACTTGGGAACTAACTCTGGGGGTCCCGCAGCAGGCTGACCACCTGCCCGAGACATATGCTGTATGAAACCCCAAGCCCACAGTCAAGAAAGCAGGGATGGGTACTACCAGTCTTGGTCTACAATGAACTGTTGCACCACTGGTTAGTTAGTTAGTAGTTTATAGGATATTGCAAAGGGGGTTTATACATTGACAAAAGAATATTAACAGAAGTATTAGCTAAAACAAAATAGTATAATCATTTGTTAAATATGATAAATAAAATACTCCACCAATTACATAGTTGTACTGCCATCCACATTCATAGATCTGTTGTGCTAATGTTCCCCACAATAGGTATTTAAGTTTAGATACAATGCATGCTATTCAGAACATTACAGGATTTCTACTGACAAGAAATTCCAAGTGTTATTTGATTCAGATTTTCTATTTAACTGTTGAAATTTAGTAAGGATCCCTTAAAGGATAGAAAAACAGGATATAAGGTGATGATTCAAAAGTCACTGTTATTTTGTCAGATTATAGCATACAATTATTAAAGGTATTGATATTTTCCATTAATACTAAATATACCATACATAACTATACATCTTCTTTCTGGCATTTAAGCTAACTGAAGTTTAACTCTCTCTTTTTTAAGCTGTGTCAGTAATGCTTTCAGGTATTTGAACTTCTTAACTGAGACTTTTGAGGTCACTCCAGACAAAAGTGTAATATTTTTAAATTCATAATTTATGATTTTTAATATGATACCTTTTTATTTATGAGATTTAAAAAGTCAGGCAAAAAAAATTCATTTTCTGTTGATGAATGTATTTACTGTCTTTCAAGATTAGATGCCCTGAAGATTTAAGAGACAGCTGCATATGGGTGAACTTACAAGAGACTTGCAGTTGAATAGTTCATTTGATAAAGAATTATCCCTTTTGACATACAGCAGGATGCCAGTAGATCTACTTTTGCCATATGATTCATTCAATAATAAATAATTAAAAGAGACATGAAGAATACTTAATGAACCCCCAAACACCTTGAACCAAAGTTTATTTCTTGTCATTCAATAATAAATAATTAAAAGAGACATGAAGAATACTTAATGAACCCCCAAACACCTTGAATCGACGTTTATTTCTGTCCAGTTAATCCACTTTTTATAGTTTCTGAATCATTTA
The DNA here is from genome assembly GCA_907164885.2 of Dolomedes plantarius. Taxonomy (NCBI): domain Eukaryota; kingdom Metazoa; phylum Arthropoda; class Arachnida; order Araneae; family Dolomedidae; genus Dolomedes; species Dolomedes plantarius. The sequence continues at coordinate 31,624,867 of OU015503.1, read as the reverse complement.
AAATTTTCAAGACACCATGCTAAATAAAATAGAAATTTAGATAGAAAAGAGACTACAGAAAGAAAATGCTACAAAAGATGCAATATTTCCTTTTTTTCTAGTCCTTGGAGAAATATTATCCTTGTAATGCTAGCAAAAATTTCATAATACAAATATTTCTCTTATAGGGTTCCACTATTTTAAGAACCAGCTATAAATAATTACTTTTTAAAATTATTCTATAAAATGAAATTTAGTTAAAACTTTCATACTAAATGTTGTTTATTTGCCAGTATGGAACACTTGTCAATGAAGACATTCACACTTAATCTGCAAGAAATGTTGGTTGCTTTCAATGGGGGCACCATATAGGTGAACTAACATCACACTCTGTTACTACCTCAGTTTTGACTGAGCAACCCCAGGGGTGACATCTAGAGGGCTAACACTTTGATGCATACATAATGCATTGTTACCTATCTTGAATTAACTCTGATTTCCCACTTGCTTCATCAAAACTTTGATTAGGTATAAAAAGAAATTTTAGATTGGTATCTTCAATTTAAAACACAGTTCTTCAGCTTGGTGATTACATTAAAAAATTAAGCTTTGTAAATTTACTTTTTGGGGGAAGATGCAGATTTTTAAAATAAGAAATAAAATTTATGCTATGTAATTTTAAAAAAAAACATACATAATTAAACAGTATTTCAAAGTCTAAGTTTTTAATGCCATTTAATCATGTGAACAGAAACCTAATATTAAACCCTTCCCCAACTTGAAAAAAAAAAAAATATGACCAAAACTACAGTGATAAAATAAAGCTGCCAGCTAATGATGGTTTTTGCAAAGTCTTTTCAAATACTTGGCAAAAGTATGTCTTTATATGTTAATAAAATCTCAGTTTTTGTTTTAAAAAGCTGCAATTTCTATTTCACGAGGAAAATGAGAGGTACTACATAAATCACTTTTTACTTAACAATATTGTCCTTAAGGTAGTCACATGAAATTCTCAGTTTAGATTCTTTCAAATACATAGGAGATAGAAATTTTCAGGGCATCTTTTTCAGATAAATAGAGTTGTTAATTTATTGTTTTGTCATCTCAGCTCTCTCTCCTAGCTAAAAATTATTCATCGTATTTAAGTCTAATTGATACTCATCAACTTGAACAGACGTAATTTTCTTAGTATTTGATTAATTCTTATTTAAATTCACATACATAAACATATATGTATATACTCACATAATCCTGTTCTAAATTATAATAAATTGTGTATGAGAAAAAATAAGGTAATTAAAAGAAACAAAGTAATTAATGAAAGTATCATCTTCTCCCTTGTAATTACAATAAGGAGTTGCTGCTCAACTTTGGTTTAAAATGTCATTGTATATATACTCAAATTTTCACCCTTGGCAGAAGAACATTTTATTCTAAAAATTCCCTTTCTTCGTGATGACACAAATAAAGACAATATTCTAAGATTATCAATTACTATGCATTCGGCGTAGAATTCAACGTAATGAAACACGGAAGAAATGCAATGCAATAAGATACAACAGGAGTTAAGATCAAAAGTCGTACTTGTTTCTCAAAGACGTAAGTATATGGAACATAACCAATATTTCCTTTTGTGTCAACACATACAGCCCAGTTTGGATTAGTTGAACAGCTTGGAATATGTATGAAATGGTCACCCTCTTTAAATAAAAGGACAAATTTATGACCTGATGTCAAATCGTATCGGGCTACATACAAAAATTGAGCAGACATCTTTCACGATTTGTAAACATCACTGACAGGTGGGGGCGTTGCCAAATGTAAACTGCTTAATCTCTACAGTTAAATGCCCTGCAAAATAAGGTATCAAAAAAATTTCAATTTAGATCATCATAATATAATTTAAGGAATGTTGATGATATTAGCACTAAAGATATTAGAATAACTAATGATATAATCAAAGGAACTGGAGTAGCTTATGTAGGCAAAGCTAACATTTTGCGGCATTCACTAATATACGCTGTCACAGCTCAACCCTGGTTTAAAATGTCTGGGCTCATCTGATGTTTCATAGTGGGTCGGTCTTTACGCCTTGTTTTGGATTAAATGAAACTTTAAAATTATATAATTTATTTAGAATTATGCCTAGAAGAATATTAAAACTTTAGATGATTATATCTGCGAAAAATAATATTCCTTGTTCTCTTTTTCTCTTGTTTAAGGTAGTTACCTCGCCCTATCACTCTCTTAGCTGTATAAAGAAAACAATGTTTTGATCGTGGATGATGCTGGTTTATTTGAAATTAATGCTGTTGGAATGGATTTTTGATATATGATTGGTGAGCTTTATTGACAGAACTAAGTAAAATTATATTAAGAGTTACTCTTGATGTGTAGACTTTATAAAATTGGAAAAATAACATGTTTTTAGAAATTGACACAACTTCTTTCTATGTATCGATTAAATTATACATTTGTTGCGCGGGGTTTCTGTTTGATTATTTTCGTCAAAAAGAGTTGCGATTTGCAATGTATTTGTCGTTGGGGAGATGTATAGAAACTTTTTAATTAAACGGCTTGTGCTGTTTTTTAAAAATTTTTGCGCAAATAATTATTCACCACATTTGCCCTCCTGTTTTTCAAATAATTTGGTAATGTCGTTATTTGCAACAATTTTATGCTTATCCATTTTTAACTTAAAATTTTCTAGTATATTATTGGTCAGTGGTCCAGAATGTTTAATAAATTTTTGGTACCAAAAGTCACTAAATGTTAATAACTAATGTTTATTAAAATCTGAATTTTTAAATGTTGTTTAGAATGAATAAAAATTAATAATCTAATCCTTGTATTTGAAAGTATTTTGTTTGTTTGTTTATTAATATTTTTTAAATGTTATGTGTTTACAATGTTATTTATGTGAATTTCATTCAGACATTCATGAGGTATTATTAGCTTGGTTATCACTTCAGCATAATTAGTTAAATATTGCAGATCATTTGCATAATCCCTGTGTTTTCTTGTATTATTTAAAGGCTGATGCCTAAAGATGAACATTATGAGAAAACTGCTCGTCGGCCATTCTCGGGGAGCTGCCATGGGTGAAGATCCTCCCCAATCTACACAACATACTGCATTAGGTTTGATGCATCTGCATAAGCTATTTAGTGAATTAGCTCACCCTGCCCATCCTCTTAACCAAAATGAACAAGAACAGCGTCTTTATAATATGATGCCTTTATTTTGCAAGGTTAGATATGAAAATGCTTTTTGTCCTTAAAATTTATTACTCGTAAACAATTTTTTAAAATTAATTTCATATTTGTGCATGTGAGTGATTTATATAGATGCAAACTTGTTCATGTGAGTGAATTAAATATATTCTATGATTTGCGAGAAAGAAAAAAAAAAGCATATCATGGATTTATTTGTTTATATCACACAAGATTGACAAAAACAAGCAAATCTTGTGGCAACTGCCTTGAAGTATTGACAACCTAAATTGTTTTCTTTTATGCTTCTTAGGAAAAGTTATTTTAAAATAAATGCAATTATCTAATAGAATTTATGGTTTACATAAATATATATAATGAGTATATGAAGTAACCTGTCTTATAGGATGTCTGTTATATTAAATATTAGTATTTCCTGTTTTGTTTTTAGTACATTTGTATACTCTGATTAAATTGAGACCTCTTTAATTTGTGCTTATTTAACATGTATCATAAAGTATTTGCATATGATACTTACTTGTTAGCATTTACTACTGAATTCTTTATTGAGTTAAATCAGTTTGTTAATCAAGAGTCTCTACTTTATCTCATTTTGTATTGTAGAAATTAAATATCTTTTACTAGGCTGTAGTACATACTTAATGTATGGATAATATTTATTTTACTTATGCACTTTTTAAAGTTACATTTGGATTGTGAATGTACGAATTCTTGATTATATTGAAGGGAATGAAATAATATTGTTTTATTTTCTGCCCTATAAACTAGATGTCTGGTTTAAAGTCTTTAGATCCTTATACTGAATAGACTTTTAACCTTAATAACCATCTAACAAAATTTTAAATCTCTATCATAGCAACTTTTTTTTTTTGATAGATTATCCTTGGGAAGTGAAATAAAGAACTTGGCTTTCCATTTTCTATATTTAATTAATTATATATCATGTATTGTATTATCATATATTTATTAATATTTATTGTTATTAATAATCCATGTTTTACATGTGTCTTAAATGTTATTTGGTATAATCAAATGCATGCTATATGTTTGAGTATTATATTTAATATTTATTAATATATTTAGTAACTGATATTATTTCAGGTTTTTGGTAACTGTCCTTCTTCAGATATGATGGAAAAATTTTCAGATATTTTAACCTTTTGTCAGTTAGTATCTAGACTTATGGTATCAGAAATTCGTCGGCGAGCATCAAATCAAAGTACTGGTAAGCATTAACATTTTCTTAAATTTCATGTATTTCTTATTGCTCAAAACAGGTAAAAAATTTTGGATTTGGAAAATTTGTTAATGAAATATCGCTTTTTCTTAGTATATGCTAAAACTTTTCTTTTCACTTAGGCCCAATAAATTCTTAGGCAATGCATTCAAAATTATGTGGCATTGATGGGACAACTTACTGAAATTATGTGGCAATGTGCAGACTTAATGTAATAGTATAGATGCATACCAAGGAAAAGTCCATTTGAATGGAATAACTGTTTGTTTAACTATTAGTTTTTGTATGATTTCAAAAACAAAACAAAACTATTTCTATAATCACAGTTATCAGTACAACTACTATATTAACAGTTGATTTAAATGGATCCCAGTTAGTAATTTCAACAGTTTGCTACTTTTGCATACCTATACAAGGATCATCACCAATGATGGTACATAAACATAATTAAGTTCAGCAGCTCCTTTCTTTACTGTATTAGAAGGTGCATTTTAGTCACCACTTCACAGTTTTATATGAAGGTGCATTTTAGCAACTTCTTCACAGTTTTATGAAAAGGTACCTTATTACTCAACCCTTTTCTCCCATTATTAAATATTTCTCGTGGTTTAAAATGTTTGACCAAATGTATCACAGCAGTATGTCTCATTTCATCCACTTTAAAGTTAACTGATCAACCAGTAATTCTGTATTTATGTGAGAAAGATGTAACTTGAAAATATTTGACTTATTAAAGCCATGTATGTTATCATTTACTAAAATAAGAAGTTATCACAAGTGACCTCTTATTTTATTCCATGAATATTAAATGAAAATTTACTTTAAATATTAAACAAACTGCATTTAGTATGTTATTTTGTTGTACTGCTAATCTCTTTAAATTAATTGGGTTAACTTTTTATATTAAAATATTTCAATATAATGAAACATCTTGTTGCTTTTTACTTTAAATTTACTTTGATAATATTTTTACAGAAGCTGCAAGCTGTGCTATAGCAAAATTTTTAGAAATTTCAAGTACTGAAGAACACAGTAATGGATGGATGTTATTAACTGCTGTGAACCTTTTAGCTGCTGGTGATGCACCATTAGTAGACATAATGACTGCATCATCATTACCTTCTACTTTAGTAAAGTGCCTGTATTTGTTTTTTGATTTGCCACCAATAGAAAATCCTGATGACATAGATCCTGAGTGTGAATTTTCCCCTAAAGAAAGGAGAATATTACTGCAAAAAGTTTTTGTGCAGGTTAGTTAGCTTATTATAGTTTTACATTGCATGACTGTGCTAAAATTAATAAACTGCGCTAAGTTATATTGCTGTTAAACTTTTACAGTTTTATTTGTATAATCCTAGTAGTTCTATCAGTGGTATTATCCAGTCAATAATTACTAGCTTGCAGCAACAGCGTATGGTTATAGTGCTTTGTACATGTATTATGAAACTAGTTGTGTATACTAGTGTATACAGTATTATGTATACTAGTTGAGACCTATGTTATTTTAGATTAGTTGAATATTAATCAGTATATTGAGATTCTATGGGGTTCGGGGTTGGAATATCCATCTGAAACCAGTAAATAAACTAAAGTCAGTTATATTAAGGTGAATTTGGTAATGAAATCACCACAACTATATAGTAGACTGATTAAATTACAAGTAGCAGATCATCTGATTTTATGACTATTGTACTGTTGCATGGCCAAAAAAACAAAACTTTCACATTGGGAAAGACATCAAGTAGCATTTTTCTTCGTTTATTTAGGGCACACAACACACACACACACACGCACACATATATATATAAGAACAGCAGGCAGCACAAAAATTTCTTTTGTACTCTGAGTGTGCCCTCCAGTAGGCCAACAACCTCTCTGGCAACTCCAAAATTTCTCCCCTCAAAAATGTTTTTCTTTTCTTGACGTATGCACCTAGTTTTCTAAGAAATAGCTGAAGACTTGACAGACACCCATGCACGGACTTTGGGGGGAGATAGTATGGCACACTATTTTATGTGATTCAAAGTTGTAATTAGAATGTAAAAAATGTCATATTAAGGGACACTTCCTCCCTGTAGAATCATAATTTGAGACTTAAACTAGCAGCTGGTCATAGTAGTAGAACATGACCTACCATTATAGTCAAATATATGACAAATATTTATAGTGGAAAAAATTCAGTAGAAATGAAAAAAAATATAAATTAATGAAATATGTGAGGCTAACATCTGTTAGATGGCCAGTATGTTTCTAATAACTTTCAAAATCAGGCATCCTCACATAGCTTTTGTAATACTATAGCTAGATAATGCTCCATCTGTAGGTTAGAAGCATCTTTGTTTGAGACCCAGACCTTGTGTCCAGTAATTAAAGGATACATCATTTACTGAGATGCTGTATATGTAAAATAATTTGATTCATAGTACATTTTATAAGTATTTTTGTTAATATTTTTTTTATAATTTTATACATTAAATGTTAAATGTAATTTATAAGACATTTTTAAATTGAGCTTTCCATTTTCAACATCATTCAATGTGTAACTTTTCAAGTACAAGACTTAAAAATAAATTTAAAAATCATTTTAAACTTTTTTACAAAATAGAGTGTTGTTTAATTTTATTCAGCCTCTTCCTTATATTTTTTACATATAGAGAAGCATAAACTATGCGTAAGCATTTTTACTTTGTTTTAAGTTACATTATTACTTTAAAAAGAAACAAAAATTTTGAGTGATCTCTCTTAATTTAAAGAACTTAAGGCACTCCTTTTTAACAGATATTGCTAATTTACATTTTTGAGGACTTTTTTTATAACTTTATTTTGTATAAAGTTTGTCTAAAAAAGACCCAGAGTTTTGAGGAAAAGGTTACTTATTTGGGGAAACATTTACAGTTTTTGCTCAATGTCTGAGATTTTGATAATATATGATAAACCTATATGCTAAATCTTATGGGTAAAATATCTTTCAAAAAATTATTTGAGTTTGTAATTTAAATTTTTAAAGATCAGAAGAAAGTAGTTTTATTCAAATAATACAGAAGTTACATTGCGATTTAAATTTTGAATTATACTGTCTTTATCTTTATTATTATTGTTTATGCATGTGATGAAATAAGATTCAATAAAATTAGGTTTAGACCTAAGAAATATTTTTCATTATTACAGTTACTTCAATAAATATTTATCTAAATTAACATTAGTTTTATGTTCATTAGTTAGGTGGAAGTAAAAAACTAAAAAATAAATTTAACCCCAGACTTTGAAATAGGAATTCCTTTAATATAGATGTATTGTGTATATATATATATATATATAATGATTATTTGTTTTGCAGGTTTTGGTAAGACTCTGTAGCCACTCTGGCCCAGCAGAAGAATTGAGCAGGAAAGATGATCTCACATTATTGTTCAGTGCAATAACAAGTTGGTGTCCAGCCCATAACACAGTCTGGAGGAAAAGTGCTGCCGAAGTTCTCATGACCCTCTCCCGTCATGGACTATCCCATTCTGTTGTCAGTTACATTCACAGTGAGTATCTTTCTTCTCAGTTGGAAGTGCTAGGGGATAATAAAGAATAAGATATAGAAAATCCTCTTGATGACTTGTGTCTTAGTGGATTTGCAAATTGAGCTTCAAGCTGTCTTAAAAAGACCTTGATATACAGTCAGTGATTGTTAAAATGACCCACTGCATTCTGTAGGAAAAGGTCATTATAACTAGTGGTAACCATAGCAAAAATGGATCAAAAACATAATAAACCCTCATCCCTTTCAAGACAATTTAGATTTTTGAGTAAATTCCATATTCGTATCCAATGACAATCTACATATTATTATTTACATTGTTATCAAATAAGTACAGTCGATTCCGGTAAATTGGACCACCGGTTTAATCGGACCAGCAGCTTATTCGGACTGAACACTTCGGACAAAATCCGATCTTGTAACATAAGGCATGTTCGTTTAATCGGACCAGCGGTTATTAGGACCAAATTCATCGCGTCCCGATGTGGTCCGATTAACCGGAATCAACTGTATTGGCAGTGAAAATTAATTAAAATATATGTAATTTATGAGAACTATCATTTCTAAAATAAAAATTTAAAGTAACAAAGGAATGAAATCACAAAAAATGGGTCTTACAGAAATTTGTTTCCTTGAACAGTAATCTGACATTGTTTGCTATTTGTGCATTTTAGATGTTTTTAAAACATAATTTTCCATTTGAGTTAAAGATTGTGTCACAGGAGTGAATTGGGGATGCTGTATTCAGATTAAATGATCTGCAGGGTCATTATATAGGTATAAAAAATATTAAAGGGAATTCCATCAGGGACTTTTTACACGGGTTATTGTATTGAAATGCTCACTATAATGTGCAGTCGTTATAATGAACACCAACTGTATGTCTATTTCTATAAGCTGTTCCCTTTGTGTAAAGTTATGTATGAAAATGCAACAGTAAAATTTTTAAAACAGAAATTCTGAATCTTCTCTCTAGAAATATAGATTATGAAAGTATTTTATGAAGAATAATATTTGTGGTGTTCTTTGGTATGTCTGTATACTGTTCTTGATAACTGTTCTTAAGAATTTTCTATTGATTCCTTCTGACTTTGAATGTATTACCTGAATGTGTTCATTGAATGTTTTGAAATTAAAATATCAGATTGTTTGAGCATAATCTGCATTCATTGTGTCTTTTGGTGATCTTTATTATAGAGTAGGAATATTTTTCAGTTATATCAGAAAAATTACTTCAATAACTGAATCATAACTTATCTCTAGAATGTTATTAAAAAGCATTTGAAAATTTAAGTGTTTAATTGTGTCTGAAACTCTTAATCAACTTGATAAACTAAATTTGATAAACAGCCTGGATTTATTACAAGCTGCTGAATAAATGTCAAATCTATTTGATTATCCATTTATTGATAAGTATATTCATTACCGTTAAATCTTGAGTATAATACACTTTTTATCACATTTTAGTCCACAAAAATGAGGGTGCTTATTATACTCATGTAAAAAAAAATTTTAGTTTTAAACATTAAATAAACAACAAACAATAAATGAGCTGTATTCTAGTGAAAGTAGTTGACTGATAATTTTACAGTATTGTTTATTTTGAATTGAAAATTTAAGTTTTTTTTATACCAAATTCGGAATTTTAATTTATTTTTATTACAAATTTTATTTATGTTAATAAATATTTGTGCAATTTTTAAATGAAATATTGAAAAGTTATAGGTGCGTATTATAGTCAAATTTTAATTTTCTGAAAATTTCATGCAAACTCAAGCATGTGTATTATACAAGTGTGCATATTATAGTCAAGATTTTACAGTACTTTTTTAAATATTTTGATTGAAAATGTAGCAACAGTAAAATGATTTCCCTAATCTTGAATGGAGGGAACATTATCACTTTGAAGACACTTTATTAACTGGAACAATTTGTAATTCATAAATCATTTTTCCTTAGCCAGGGTAAATATAACCAGTTTCAGAATGTTTCTATCTTGTAACAGTGATTTAAAAAAAAAAAAGTAATGTTGTACAAACCAAACAAAGGAAACCTTATATAATCAGAATATACTTGTTTTTTTAAGGCAGTGGTTCCCGTTGGTCCGTGGACCACAGGTGGTCCGGGACAGCATCAGGCATGGTCCGGCACCACATATATATAAAAGTTGCCAAATGAATGGGAATTTTGAAAGCAATCAATGTTCATTGAACTATATGGGCTGAATATATCTGATGACTATCAGGTGTTGAATTAAAATTTCTTAAAAGTTTAACATAATTATTTTATTATTAGAATATGATACCTTAGAATGTGAGTACGTTAATCCTGTATCCCTTTTGCCTGAGGAATATTCTATATGCCCATACCACCCCGAAAGGTTTCCCACCTCAAGTCAGAGGAGGTGGGGGTGGTCCACACATGGTTCAATTTCTGGTTTAGTGGTACGCAGACTTCTACAGGTTGGGAACCACTGCTTTAAGGGTATGCAATCTGCTTACATTAGTCAGATTTAACATACTATTGCTTTCCCAATATTGGAGAAATTTTGAGCATGTCTCTGGACCAGATTAGCCTTGTGAGGCAGTAACCATGTTTTTCATTCCTATGATGTGATTGTCTCTCTGTGCACTTCTGTCATATAGACATATTGTTAAGTCCTTACTCTCATTGAGAGAGTAGATTTTATTATCAGTGGCTACATCTGCTTTAAAGTCATTCATCTGTCTTTCCTAGACCACATAATTTGTAAGCATTTAGCCAACTGAGAAAATAGACTACATTAAACTGTTTTGTTTCCTTCAAACTTTCTTCAAAGATTTAAGAAAGACTTTGACTGCTTGTACAATTTATTGATCCTCAGATGGGGCTTTTGAAACACAAAAGTATTGTTAACTTAAATCAAATTTTTTGTGTATTATATAAACTGATAAATATTGCAGGAGTTATGATATATTAGGGTGTATAATACATACGTGCCAAGTGTTCCGTAAAAAACGTATTCGTTCTGTTTTTTAAGCTTTGTTACGAAAATACGTTTTCAAGCAAAAATGTCCCGTATTTTTACTTTCCCAGCACCATCGCTTTTTTCCCCCCTTACATCGCGTTTTCGATATTCCCCTCCTAGCAGCTTACACTATACAAAAACTTCCTGGACAGCAAGCAGCTTCTACAACATTAGAAAGAAAGAGAAAGTCAACATCATGTGTTTCACCTAAACTAATAAAAAAAAAAGTAAAATCGACCTCATTTGCTTCACCAATACCAGTAAAAAAATTAAAATTAATGTCAAGTCCTTCACCCAACTCTGTTATACAGTTAAAACCAACCTCATGTGCTTCTCAAAAATCAGCAAAAAAAGTAAAATCACTTGCAGAGTCACCATCATCTACCAATAATAACAATAGACACATATTGCAGTGGGAAGAAATAATTTTTTTTGCATTAAGCTCAAACCTTGATCATGCTTTAGCATTTTTTGTGAAAAATGTGATTGTCTTTTATGAAACATATAATGTGATGTTTCAAAGTGAAGAGCCGAAAATTCACAAGATGAGAAGAGAGTTATCAAATTTTTTTTAATTGTTGGTGAGATTTGGGAAAATATCTGTCACAACTAGCTCAAAATGTGTATTTAATGTGAAATTTGATGTATTTAAAAATCAGAAGGATGATAAAGATTTAGTTATAGGATCCGAAACATCAGAATTCGTCAAAGAATTGCCTGAAAGTGATATTTTACAGTTCTATTCTTGTGTTAGAAAATATTATATAACATCTTGTTGCTCTTTTTTGGATTCTGTCTCTCGCTGTGTTCCTTATTTTTTTCTTGGGAGGTTGGCAGCTATGATAGTATATTTTTTTAATGTACAGTTGAAATTCCATTAAAAAGAATTTTTACTAAAGCATTTTGCAATCTAAAAATTAAATGGGCTGCAAAGGACCAGAAAATGAATTTTTTTTATCTTAAACCTAACAACTAAAATGTTTTTAATCTCTTTTAGACAAAGCTTGTATTGCACTATGCGTGGAGAACATGCAAAGAGTTCAAGAGTTATCCCCCCTGGAGATTGTGGAAATGTTTGTCACAGTATTTTGCTTCTTGAAAGATTCGAGTGAAGTATCTCAAATTATTCTGGATGACTTTCGAACTTGTCAGGGATACATTTTTCTGTCTGAGTTTCTTCTTAGGTAAGAGGTTTTTCATTTTATATCAAGTGTGAAATGTTCAGATTTAAATTATCTTTTCTTTGTTATTTAAAGGCTTATGTCAGTAGATATATATGAATTTGCTAAATTTCTTACATACTAATTCCATACCTCCATGAGTGGATTCATCTGATCATATACATGGGAAAATTTTTAAACTTTCAGTGTTTTCCCCTTAATATATCAAGGCAGAGTGTATATTACCCCAAAAATCATTTCAAATAAACATCAAAATGTCTGTCAGGGATTAAATTCAATATACTTAGAGTAGGGTCTGAGGTAGCCTAGTGGCAGCACATTGGCTTTCAACACACGGGTGATTGGTTTGAATCCCGATGGCACCATTTAATGCCTTTGTGATTAGGCCGGATATGGGCATTTTAAATCCGTAGACTGGAATGTCCATCTATGAGGTCAGAGGGGGTGGGAGAATATACAATCACCCCAGATGTCATCCATGGGGATGCTCAGTCAAATTTGAAGTGGCATCTGGCTAAAGTTAGACTCTGTCCCTTGTGGTGCCATTGTAAACCAGAGCTGCAGTCCATTAACCTATATGGACCTGGTTTGGATATTCCGGCCAGGGGACATCAGTAACAACAATATACTTAGAGTACAGAGTTTAAGGATATAGTTTTATAGTCTATATTAAAAACTAGCTGAATACCCATACTTTGCTATGGAGTACATTCAAATGAAATACAATGGTCAATTTATGTAATTAATGCAAAATATATATATATATATATTTATAATAAATACCGCGGTCAATGTATGCAATTACCCCCCCCCCCCCCCCCCTCAAAAAAAATAAATAAATAAATAAAATAAATAAAATAAATAAATAAATTATAAAAAAATCATAACTGATATTTTTATAGACAAAATAATGTAGGTAGAAAATATTCAAATTAAATCTAATAGAACATACTAAAGAATATAGTACAATTTGAGGAACATTTCTTCTACTGTATTTTAATATTTTTTTGGATAATGTCCAATCATCTGCCGCATTAGAAAGAAAAAAAAAATGTTTTTTGTGTCAATTTATTCCGTTGTTATGTGTGTGATGCAAAATTAGTTTAAAGTATCACAAAAAGAAAAGAAACCACGTGATCAGTATTTAATAAATTAAGTTCTAAAAATTAATCTTTAAAAATACACCAAAAATCAGAAAATGGAGGTAAAGATTCGAAAAAGATTTCATTTTAAAGGAATTTTTATGATCTTTCTCGTGATATAAATTATATAACCCTCAGATTATTATTTTAAATGCAAACTCTAAAGAGTGTTACAAAAACAGCTTAAAAATTTAATTTTAAAAACTCTAAGAAGAATTTTTCAAAAATCTTTCTTAGTGCACCCCTACACTATAAGAAGAATCACCATGCAAAATTTCAACTCTTTAGGTCCAGCGATTTGGTCTGTGTGTTATCTGTCAGTCAGTCAATCAGTTACAAAACTGTGTTATATATACAGATTAAAGAAACTGTTGAGTATTAGAAAGCAATTAACAATCAGGATATAAGGTTGCTGTGGCAGCATCAAATCAAAATTTATTTCTTTATTTTTTTTTATTGAGAACTTTCCCCTTTTTAAATATAAAAAATTAAGTTAGCTCTAATTATTTTCTATGGTAAAATCTATAGTGATTCAAATATGATGTTAAAATAATCAAATCAATAACTATTTTCAAAAGTTATTTTAAAATATGATAACATTATAAATTTTTTAAGTGAATATTTTAGGGGAAGTTAAGTATGTTTCTGATTCTATTAATCAAATATTTTTAAATGTCTTAACTTTGAAAATAAAACATTTATAATTATTTTTGAGATTCTTGGTAAATCAAGGAAATGTATTCTAAAAATGTTTAATAGGGCATTGAGTTAATTTGTAAGTTTCATATACTTTTAAGGTATGTTATATTTAAGAGCAGATAATCTGAGCTTAGCATAATTCTTTCATGGCCACTGCAGGAACACGTATAAACTGCAAGTTTTATTCATATGATCTATACAGGTACTATATATGAAAGGATTTGTATAGACATATGCCTGATACAAATCTATCGTGAAAAAAGACAGAAAAATTTATAAAATTATTTTATCAGTACAATATTTTACTTAAATGTATATAAGTGAATTACCTCAAAATTTAACTTGCTTTCCTTGATAGATTTTATTTAATGTGTATCTCTATCTTTAGGCTAGAACAGAATACCTCTGAAGAAGCATATGAAGCCCTTCGTAATATAGTTTTGTTGATTGCCTCCCTCACTTCTTGTGGCTATATTGAGTTAAAACCAAGCCATGCAAGCACTGGCTCTCTATTTCAATTACCTGGCTTTCAAATTCCTCATTTATCTGGTGAGTTACACCCATCAATATTTTTAATCTGTCTTGTATTTGCTAAATTAATGTTATAATATGTTTTGTTAATGACAAAAGTTATATTGAGGGGTATATCCTTTTTGCATTTTAAGTTGCACATAATATAAATGTAATTGAGAAAGTTATGTAGAGTCTTTTGTAATTCAAGCTTTAAGATAATTAGATAATAGAAAATTTTAAAAAAAAGTATTTTTAATCCTCGCTAGAAATTTAAGGGGAAACTATGTAACATATTTCTTTCAAAAATTTATAACCATCACATCTTGAAATATATATGTGAAACTAAATAACTAAGAAATTTTGTATTAAAAAATCTAGGGAATATTTACTCAGAACCAAGTTTGAGAGTTATTTTTTTTCAAGACTTTTGTGTGCTTGTGAAAAAGTCTGTGCATTATCTGTAATCTGCAGTGTGTGATAAAGAAAGTATCACTGATTACATGATGAAAATTTTCTGATTTATTTACATCATTAATAAATTATATATTATTGCTTGGTACTTTTCCGTTAGCGGGGCACCAGGCAAAATTTTGTGCTGGCACACTGATGATTTCAACTTTCACAATGGACTGTGTCAAACATAATGACTCGCCAATTTTAATTTTTATTATCATAGCTTATTTGTTTTGTGCATAAACTGAGATGGATTTTACGATCTGGCAATTACTGAATGATGAAGATGGTACCATCAAAATGCTTCAAGATAGAGGAATTATTCACAGAGAAAGACTTTGTTTGAATAATCATCAGATGAAATTAAGTTTTAGTTAGAACGTAATACTGAAATGGCACTGCTACCCATGATCATACTGAGAACAGCAAAGATTGCGTACTCAAACATGGTTTGAAGGATCACATACAGGGTTCGGCAGAAAGAACATTCTGAGGGTATAAATAAATAAAATAATAATGAAATAATAAATAATTTTTTTATTTTTCTCAGGTATAAAATATTTCTTTCCCTATCTTGCTTTGTATTTTTATTATTGATGTTCCAAATCAGAACGTTCTTTCTGCCGCACCCTGTATAAAATAATTGTCTGCGAAAGATATTCTGTCATATTACTTCCCTTTTTACATTTATGATAGTCGACGACTTGGCAACATTTATATTTGGTGCCAAATTTACCTCTAGAGGTGCAGGGTCAAGTGTACCGGTCTCGTCACTTGACTCAGTTCTAAATTACGGGACCGGCTTGTAGGGGGTAGTGCTTGCCACCTATATGGTATCCCCTTAAATGAATGGCCAGCAGTCTCACGGTGTACATACAGGCAAATGTCTAGCGACAAGTGCCTCCATATTTGACAAAAAATATATATATTTGGTGCCAAGTGACTTTCCACTTACGGAAAAGTACCTATTGTTTCTATAAAGGTGTGTGAAGAAAGTATTTGTAAAATTGGTTCATATTTATAATTTTATCTACATACAAACATTATGTCTATGAGCCTTTATATACATATGATGTTATGTATGGTTTTATTTGACTGTTGGTATTGAATTTGGAATAATATATTGTAAAAATCAAACATTAAAATAATATTAAGAGAAAATAATCAACCTTTTGTTTTATCAGAATGAAGTAGATTGAAAGAGTAGGATTGTGTTTTTTCATTTTTTTCTCATTTTGAGTTAAAAAATAAATAAATAACATAAAAGCATTATGAAATCCTAAATTAGATTGGCCTCTTAACATGTTTTACTAACTTAATTAATTCCTGTCTTATTTCAGCAGTATATTTGTAACAGATTATGTGTATTTCACTCTTTTTATTTGTTTTGCAGGTGCAAGTGTTAGAAACTTGCAAGCATTCCAAGTGTTGCAATCTGTATTTATGAAGGTAAATTATTTATAATTTGTGTACATTCAAACCCCATTATAGCGAACACAGTATATAATAAAAGAAAATTTTGGTCTCGCCATTTTCCTATTTACGTAATTTAATTAGTATTGTCAGTTCAATGTAATCGATTTTAGTCGATTTAATTCATTAATGATAAGTTTTAATGGATTTTATCATTTTTTTAATACATTATTATTGAATACACATTGTAACTAATGAGTTATACATTTTGTGAACTCTAGCATTTTTCTTAACCCTTTCGCAGCGAACGGCACATATACGTGCCAGCAGCTATCCGCGTTTCTGGCCGACTGTCACCTATACGTGCCAGCAGTTATCCACGTTTCTGGCTGAATGTCACATATACGTGCCAGTAGTTTGGAATGTTGTATTAGTTAATTTTAGGGGCACAAGATGGCACCGTATGTCTATGAAATTTGGAGTACACGTAGTTGGGACCTTCTATTCGAAAACAAGACTAGTATGAATCACATGCTGTCTATCGTTTTATGTAAACAAATGGAGGAATGGATGTATTGCGTTTGGCGGTTAGCAGGTAGGGCATTTAAACTTTGCACGTGGTCTTTGTTTGCGAGATATCTTTGTTTATTTTTCTTTTGCTGTGGGATTGTAGCATTGGATATATGTGTTCACCGTTTAGTTTTGAGTCAGAATCAGATCCTGTTGCTGTGAGATTTCTTTCCTTTGATGATTTAATAGGGTGAAAAGGAGAAAATATTTAACAGAAGACGAAATTTCTGAATTGATGAGAAATGTGTCTGAGACTGAAAGTGATTATGAAACTAGTGACAGTGATACAGAAATCTCGTCAGGTGAATCTGTTTATTTGGAACACCGAGATCAGAGTGATGATGAAAATATATCAGACATTTCTATTCTGAGTATATTGTGGGACGGTGGTACTTTGTGGTCTTCTCACGTAAGGGATTTAACTCAACTAACATTTACAGCGGCATGCGGAATAAAAGTCAAATGATGCTGCATCAAATGAATTGGATTTTTTCAGATTTTTTTTTGATGAAACTATAATGGATTTAATAACTAAATTAATGCGTATTATATTATACTAACCAAATTAATGCGTGTGAGAGGTACATAAACCCAGAAAGTGAACAGAGTTCATCCTCGAAGTATTTTTTGCCTGTAACTAAAGAAGAAATGTTTGTTTAATATGCTTTGACAACTTTAATGGGTATCGTGAAAAAAACCAAAAATTAAGATGTACTTCTCAACGAATCCCATGATTGCAACACTTTTTTTCAGTAAGGTTATGAGTCGGGACCAATGCATCGAAATTCTTCGATACTTGCATTTTACTTCTTCTGATGCCAAAAAGATTGAAAAAATTAAACCTTTTTTAGATTTAATCATTCAAAACTTTCATATTCTTGATATTTTCCTGATATATTCCTGATATTCTTGATATATTCCTGATAGGAATATATCAGTTGATGAAAGTCTCTTACTGTGGAAAGGAAGAGTAGGATTTCGACAGTATGTCCCAGCGAAAAAAATTTTAAACTATAACAAAAATTTTTTAGTGGAGAAATAATAAAAGAATGTGCAAGTAACCCATATATAGCTTAAATAAATCGATTTGTTTGTAAATGTCACTATTTTGGAATTTTTCGTAAATTTAGGTTTAGCGCTTAAAAGTTCTCCAGCCTGGAGGGAACGTTCACGAGAAAAACTTCTGGCCTCAGAGGAAAGCGTGTGATCGGAACTGCCATTGCGAAAGGGTTAATGGTTCGGATACAGCGAACCACTGGATAAAGCGAACAAAACCTTTGGTCCCTTGAAGTTCGTTATAATGGGGTTCAACTGTATTATATTTTAAATTGATACCTGTTAGTGTAATATGGTTTAATAACTATATTTATTACTTTAATTACAACTATTTCTGTTGTATTAAATACTATAATTGATATTTCCTACTTTATATTTCCTAAATGGCATAGATGTTAGTTTTCATTGTGTTTTCAGCAAAATTTTTATTACTATTGTTAGTTTGTTTTAGAATTCAAGTTGATTAAAAAACACTTTAAAATGAAAAAGTATTCTTAAAGCATAAAAAAGTAACTTTTATATTTCTGTGTACTCATTTTAGGCACAGACACCGTATCTGTGTGGCTTGTTGTTAGATGCTGTGAGTGCTGTTTATCATTCAGATAAAGCTAACTATTTCATTTTGGAAAGTCAACATACTCTCTCTCAATTCTCTGAAAAAATCCACACAAAACCTCCTGAAATTCAGGTGAGTGTATTAATTGATCATATTGGAAAATTATTTTGTGTTATGCATTTCCCTTGCATTTGAGACCTTTAAAAAGGATTACATGTGCAAACTTATGTTTATTTATGCCTTGGATTTTTAAAAAAAAAAATTATTCAAATTTCAACGAAAATTATGTGCATACTATGATTAATATCTGAAAGCCTCTGGTAATTACCATCATCTATATTAGATAGTGTTAACAAATAATTTCTTATTAAAATCATCATAAACATATTGTCTTGCTAATGATTAAATAATATATTAATAATATTTTGATAATATGCTGATGATTAATTTGGGCTTGTTTGCAATGACCTATGTACTTTAGCATTGACAGCTCTCATGGTATAATGTAGTTATTGATAAAATTACGTTAAATCAAATATTTTTATTAACCTACATTCAATTTGTTCATGGATTAATATTTTAGCAATTTTTAAGTTAATGATTAATGATTATCTATTTTTAATGCTTTTCATTTTGTTTTCAGGAAAAGTTTTTCAAGTTACTAGAATATATAATTTTTGACCTGAATTTTGTGCCTTGTAAAGAGTTAATAAGTTTAAGTATTCTTCTGAAAACACAAAAGTAAGTGTTTGCATCTTTGATGTGTGCTTTTTGATACCTTGTATTTTTTATTGCTATAGGAGGGCTATTTTACCAATTTTTTCGTGTAAGCAGAACACTTTGATAGGCATTATTACTCAATTATTCATATTTTTTGTTGTGTGTGTATTGTAACTTAGCCCCCTGGCTAGAGTAATCCAAACCAGATCCATATATGGCTGTGGGCTGAGAGATGTGGCTCTAGTTTTTATTGGCACCATAAGGGTCAAAGTCCAGTTTAGCCAGGTGCCACCACAGTTTGGAGCGAGCACCCAGGGCCAACATATGGGGGGGGGAGTCCATACCTTCTCCTACCCCCTGACCTCATAGAAAAACTTTCCAGTCTACAGATTTAATGGGTCTATATATGGCTTAGACAGGAAGGTATTTAATGGTGTTTATTGAGACTTCAACTGAGGACCCCTAGTCCATTTGTACTGGGTTGGCCTGAACCTCCTCTTTATCAGGTGCATATCGCAGTGTTCTCTCATACGTGCATGTTTTCTGTCTTGAGTAAGCATTGCTGTGATATGCCTTCCCCCCTTATCAGCAAAAATAAGCAAAGCTTGATCCCCCTAACCCCCTTGAATGCTTACATAATACTTGAACAGCCCCTTATATACTGCAATTTTTCTTTCTGTTTGTAAAATTTTTGCAATATAAAGAGAGAATTGGCTCTTTAACCGTGGTCTCCATTTTTCTTCTTACAGCTCTACTACCTGTAGTATATTATGTCTGAAGAGTTTGCTGAATATATTACATTCCAATTCTATGTTTAAAGATGTGTACAGAGAAGTTGGTCTATTAGAAGTTTTAGTTACCTGTTTACATAGGTATGCAGCTATTTTAAAGGAAGCTTTCCCTGATGTATCTGATGAAAAACCAGGTATATTTATCGTGTTTATCATTTTGATCACTAACAAATTAAAATCAATAATTTTTTTAATTTACTAGAATTTTGGTTAACTTTTGCTGTTTTATTTACCTATTTATTTAATACAGTGGAGTCCTGATAATCCGAACTTTGGTAATCCGAAAGTCCGCTTAATCCAAAACCAAAAGTCAAAAAGAATTAAGTTTACAATAAAACTACAGGGATACTAAGTAATATAAAGTATATTTCTGAAAATTACAAAAAAATTCAAAGTTACACAACAGTATAATAAAGGAGGACACAAAAGAATAAATATCACATGTTTATGCTAATGCTAAACTGACACTAACAGTAACGACGCTATGGCTGTCTGTGAGAAAAGGTGTGTCAACTGAATCCCCCTCCTCCACATGGCCACACCACTCCAACTGTCGAGCACTGTGACGTATTGTTAGAACAACTTTACTCTCTACTGTACTGTATTACTCATCGTTCTGCTCTCTTATCACCCATTTCATCCTGAGATTTGGTTATGTTTAGACAGACCATATAAAATAAACTGTGTAATCACATGTAATATGTAGTACTTATATAATCACACGTTATTATGTAATTTAAGTTTAATTTTAGAATGGTCTTGCTTAATCCAAAAAATTCGTTAATCCGAAAAGTGTCTGGTCCCAATCATTTCGGATTATCAGGACTCCACTGTAATAAAAGAATGAAACTTACTTTCTTGTGCTCTTCAAGGCTAAAAAACATTTTTAATTGCTGTAGCTTTTATTGATATATTTCAGGTATCTGCAGTATTGACCAAAAGCCATCTTGTACTTATATGTTTCTTTTGATTTGCACATACAAAGCTAGCAATGTGCTATCTCAAAAATGGGTACTTCCTTCCTGCATATTCAGCATATTTTCTTACTTTTACTCTTGCTTAATGTAAATACAGTGATGCAATTTATGTGATATTTCATCAGAAATTACATGATTGTTGTTTCTGCTAAAGAAACAAATAAAATGTCTTTGGTTTATTAATGCTAATCTCGGGTTTTGGTATAATAACCCATACGAGAATTTAAATTTAATATATTTTATGCATAATATTTCATATAATGCCCATAAAAATTATTTTTAATCTGCAGTATTGTTTTTTGCTTTTTATATATAGCTAGCTGTGAAATATCTGAAGAACAGCTAACTTTGGGATCATTAATAATGGAGGCCTTAACTGCTTTGCTGAACTCTAATTCAGGAAATGCTAGTAAGTTTAATCGCTGACATTTTTAAAAATTTTATTTATTAATATTCAAAATTTGGATTGCAAAAAAATGGATCCAAATTCTACCAAAAAACATCATTTTACTTGTGTTGTTACTGATATAGTCTTTTCTATTCTAGTTTTAGCTTTAAGTTACTTAATGCCAAAGGTAGTGTGAAATATGCAAATTGTATTTATTTATAAAGCACCTTTTAGGAACTCAAGTAGAAATGACTTTATATATAGTATCTTTTCGTGAACCATGTTAATTTTTTCATTATGAGCAATTGTCTCACTATTAAGTCTTATATTTAGTTTGTTATTCATCTGGACATTGCATCGATAATTAAATGATTTTAACTTATACGAATTGCGTCATCATTCATTTCAAGAATTGTGTCATCCTATTCTACTGTATGCCATGCACAGCAGGTTTCTTAAAAAATATATATATTTAAGGCTTTATTGCATGTGTTAGTGATTAAAATGCATATTTGTTCTTTTTGCATCTTGAATTACTTAAGATGAAGCTGTACAATTTCTTCAGTAATAACAGTTTAAAATGGACATGACATATTTAAAAATGGAAAAAGATTAGAGGGAAAAGAAAAATTTGAAATACTGGTTAAAAGTTTAATTTTAAGCTGGTTCTATGCTGTTATGTAGAAAAGTATAGAAATTGCTTGTAAAATATTGAAAAAATTACATGTTGTCTCTTCATTGATTTTGAAGCTACAATTTATTTGCTAGGCTATTTTCTTTTCTCCTTTCAGATTTAAAAAAATATACTAGAATTAGTGAAAAAGATTTTAAAGTTAAAAGATTTAATTCTCTATTTCATCATTGAATATTTTTTATCCATTGCTTTGAAGACAAATCTTAAAATCTAACTCACGAAAACTTGCAAAAAATATGAATTTTTTTGTGATAGGTGGTCTGAAGGTTTTATAACCCAAATTTTATTTATTGCCTTGAAATGTGCAATATTTAATACAGGGTGTCCGGGCTAAAGGTATCCAAATGTCATGATTTATTTTTATGGAATTACCCATTAGAATTTTTAAAAAATTATTTAAATAGAAAGAACATCTCATCAAGTTTTAATATCAATCATAGATTTCTATCATAGTATCATAGATTTCGATGTGTGCACCTTTTGTAGCACGACTAATGTCTAAATGGTAATCCATTTCTCTCCGAGTGTTTCATAGCATATCAAGCTTTATTAGACTTTTTTTCTTGGGAATTCATTAAATCCATTGTGTATAAACAAAAAATTGAAACTGTGGATGAGGTGAAGAAGTGTATCATTCAAGCAATTCGTGTAATAACTCGTGATATGCTCCGAAACACTTGGAGAGAACTGGATTACCATTTTGACGTTTGTCGTGCTACAAAAGGTGCACACATCAAAATCTATGATACTGTGATCGAAGTCTATGATTTATATTAAAGCGTGGTGAGATGTTCTTTCTATTTAAATAAATTTAAAAATTCTAATGGGTAGTTCCATAAAAATAAGTCGTGACTTTTGGATACCTTTAGCCCGGACTAACCATATTATTCGTATGTACAAGCAAGTTTTAAAATGTGCATTGTTCTTGACGTTAGTTTATAGTACTTGTTGTTATCATTATTGTCTTAGGAAAAAAGTAAACCTGTATTAGTGCACTGAAGTTTCAATTTTAAATTTTATTGACCCTCAATGGCATTGAATTAATTTAGAAATTTTTCCTATAGGTGTATTTAGAGAAAGTGGAGGTGCCCGGTGTGCACATAATATGGTTCCATATCATATATGCCGTCAAGCAGCACTAGGTATTGTCCAACAGCTTGTGTTGAGCAATAGTGGTGATGATGACATGGGAACACTTTTAGGTTTGATGCATACAGCTCCAGTTCTAGCATTGGACTTGAAAACTCATATTCTAAAGGTAAATATCTGGGATTTCTTTTAACAACACTGTACTATATTTAATTTAGAAAATAATTACTGGATTAGATAGTTGAAACTAATTCAGGACAAAAGCTGGAAGGATACTTTGGTTAAAATACCAAACTCTCCAAGACGACATGCTGTTGCAGCCTTTAGGCTGGAAACAGGTCATGACTGTTTGACTAGCTACCTTTTCCGAATCAATTTTTCTTTGCTTACACTGTATTTTCTGCATCTGACAGTGTGATGGATGCTGTACACATCAAAAAATGCCTAGCTTTGTCAGGGAATATCTGTGATAGTTGATGATAAGCTAAGGATTGACATTGAGCCATTCAGACTCATTGACTCTTTTAGTTTGACTTTTAATTTGTAATATAAGGTGTGACAATTAAATAACTGGACTTGTCTGAAAAATATGCTTTATTGAAAACTTATAACAAATAGCTTTTAATCCCCTTCAACCTATTCCCCTTCCCTATCTATACACTGCTGCCAATGTTTTTTCCATTTTCCAGAGCAGTGCTGCAGGTCATCAAGTGTCACTCTCAGGCAAGTTTGCCATTTTTGCCTTGACCTCTTCTTCAGACTGAAAATGTGTTCCCTTTAAGGCACTTTTCACTTTTGAGAACAGGTAGAAGTCACATGGAGCGAGATCTGTTGAATACAGTGTTTGTTCGAGAACACTAATGTGTTTGTCTGCTAAGAACTGTTTCACAGAGAGTGCATTATGTGCTGGCGCATTGTCTTGGTGTAGAATCTACAAGTCGTTGTTCAACAGATCTCTTCTTTTCTTCCTTACCCTTTCTCTCAGCTTGGTCAGGACCTCAATGTAGTACTTATGGTCAATGTTGATTATGTCTGCCATCATTCAAATACTCAAACGTTTGTCTTTATGCACAATTTCATTAATTTTCTGAATGTTTTTATGAATTCTTGATGTCACAGGTCAACCAGAACGTTCATCTTCAACCTCCTCCCGACCTTCCAAAAATTGTTTGTGCCATTCAAAAACTGTAGTTCGTGACATGCAATTATCGCCAAACACCTCCTTTAACAATGGGAAACATTCAGTTGCAGGTTTTTTTTTAACTTCACGAGGAATTTGAGATTAATATGCTGCTCGATTTTCAAGCTTATCATGATCACAGCACTCCAACATGACAACATTGTACTCAAGCAATGATTAAAAAAAAAATCTAAACTAGACAGAGAGACGAAATAAGGGGCCATCTGCACTGGAATCATCAAGGTCATAAACATTCCATTCCCACTCCTCCACACCTGGCCAAACAGCTAAGGCATGCACAGTCCGGTTATTTAATTGTCATACCTCGTATTTTTATCTTTTGTGTCCTCCATTGGCAGTTTTAGGTGTTATCTTTTTGATTTTTATGTATTTTACTCTCTTATGCTGGTTATTCTGTGTATTGGTACAGACTGGCGAATGATTTTCTATCAAGTGCCACTGCTAGATAAATAAAAAATATTAGTATGGTTCTTGGTTAGAGAGGTTTGTCACCTGTTTGACAGAGAACACAACATGTTTTAAAAAATGGCTGCTTTTTCTGGCTATTGTAATGAAAAAGATTTAAGTACTAATAAAATGTTTTAGAGCATTTTCAATAAGTAGAAACTTTAACTTTGACATAAATAATAACTCTTGATAACAAATACATAATGGATGAAGCCACTATCCTAACCTCTCAGAAATGGTCAGTTTCTTAAATTCTCAGTAATACATGAGGCATTTTCCAGTTTTTATTTAGTGTATTCTGCACAAGTATTTTGTATGTCAGATATACTCAAATATCTCTTCTTTGTTTACTATTCTATCTTACGTTTGATTTATAGAATTAAGTTTAAGTTTAAGCCGACCTAAGCCTAAGCTTATACGGCAAAATCCCTGACTATTTATTTTGTATATCATTAGCATAAAATTTACTTTTAACGTTGTTTTGCATACACAATATTATTATACAATACAATGCTATACAATTAATTGTAACATTATGCAAATCAATTTATATTCAGTACACTATAAATGCAATTCAATATATATACAATACACTGTACTATACAATATATGTACAATACCATATATATATATATATATATATATATATAACAATACAACACTGTGCAAATCAAATCATAATCAACACTACATGTACCATACAACACATATTATTTCATGTACAATGCATTCTTCTTACATTATTCGTCTGCTCACATATATTTATATTATATACAATTTCATACATACACATTACATGTTATAAGTTTTACTTATTTACTCTCGAATATATACTTTACATTTTACTTTATACATCAGGTTGCTTACTTTATACATCAGCAGGGTAATTTACTTTTGACTTCAATTTTTTTTATTTATTTTTTTACATTATGTTCAATACACAATACCATGTGATGCAATTAATTATAACACTATGCACACAATTAAATACGATACCCACTACAAATGCCATACAATATATATTACAATACACCATACAATAAAATAAATATACAATACAACACTGTGCAATACAATACAAATTCAATACAAGTATGATACAACACAATAAAATAATAGGTACAATGTGCTTGTTCAATTATACAGTCTTCGTATGTGATTCATCTGCTTACATGTATTTATATTATCCACAATTTCATACATAAACATTACATTTTCTAAGTTTTACTTATTTACTCTCAGTTATATACTTTACACTTTTATATACAAAAATCATTTACTTTATGCATCAGTAAAGTTTATAAAATTAAAAACAACTTTAAAACACTTGGGAAAAATTAATTTCATTGCTAGTATTAAGTTTTATCTTAATAAGAATCTGTGTCTTTGTGTAAGAAGATTATTTAAATATTTTTTTCTCTTTTTTAGTCACTGTTGTTTGTTTTAAGAGAAAGTCATAGAACTAGGACTGTCTTTCGTAAAGTCGGTGGCTTTGTGTATGTGATGTCTGTTCTTGTTTCAATGGAGGGTTGTTTGGCTGAACCACCTAAACCACCATGGCATACAGGTAATTCTCTAAAATTTATATTGATTTAATTATTTTTACTATTCACTTTTACATTTGCAGTTCTCAACTGAAATTAGAGATAAATAGCTACCAACTTCAATTTATCCAAAGTTTCCAACTTTTCACTATTCTCTTGATTTTCTAATAGTAAAAGAAGTTTAGCTTGCAGAATTAATCACTAAGATATCACAGAATCTTGCAAATTGAAATATTTTGGGTAGCTTTCGAATATTTTAGAATCTTTTGAATATTTATTCATGTGATAAGAGGAACTGATCAAGATATTTTTTTTTCTAGAAAATGGTAAAAGATTTATGCTATCTAAAATTCCTATAGCTTTGTTCTTGTATATTATTTACTAGCATTATTGCCCGGCGTTGCCTGGGTAGATATATAGATATAAAATTTTTCATGCATTCCATCAAAAAAATACTGGGCTGCACCCCCGCTCTTCATGTTCATCTGGCATGTTGTGTTTATTTGGGGAGCCAGGGCCAAAGGTCATTCCCAACCCTCTTCCTCCTGCGCATTGGAATTTGACCCCCCCCCCATCACCCCTTAAACCATCTCTCTTAACGCAGCTGGTTGTGGTGAAGGGGCTCCACAGGTGGTCACGCACCTCTTAGAGGCACAAAAATCATTAAAAAATTAATTTAAAAAAAAAACTAATTGAGCCCCGAATTTCGTTTTTCCTGATTTAAGTTTCTCGGGTCCTAAACATTAACTGTGCCGAATTTGGTCCCGGTGGGTGAAACAGTCTATGATTCTATAGCGGACAAACAAACAGACAAGCTCTTTTATATATATAGATTAACATTAAGAAATTAACATAAGGGCATATCAGTTCAAATCAACTCAAAATTACTTAAAATAAAACTATCAGAAATGAAATTTAATACAAGTACTACCTTAGTTCTACAAAGTACTGCAAAGAAGTTAAGTAATAAAAAATTAGAAACATAACAATATTTTATTGAAAAAGCTGAACAGAATGTCTACTACTTTAAAAAAGATATGTTGTTAAATTTTGAGTTATTGCCCACTGGCCTGCGATTCTACTACATGTTTCTTTGACATGGACCATGTCGCTTAACTGTGATTTTCACTGTTGTACTAGGGAATTAATTGGAATACTCCATTCTTTATCTTTTACAGTTGGCTTGGTAGTTTTCTGCAAATGTTTAAAGAATTGTATGGCACTAGATCACATCTTTCTGAAACAATACTTCATTTCATGATAATATTGGTTTTGTTGATAATAAAATGCTACCATAAAACTTGTATTAATATCCTCTTCATTTACTTTGTCTCACATTTAATTTCAGTTTCAACTTTCAGACATAATGCCCAAAAGTAGCTTTTCCCTCTGTTATAATTGTATATTCTAAGTAGTTTTATAATAATCAGTTGTGACTTTAAAGTGTATTTAGTCTGATATTGGTTACTGTATTATTCATTAAATTTGAATTCTAGATTTATTTTGTTGTTTATATTTGTAGTTGAAAGTCTGATATTGGTTACTGTATTATTCATTAAATCTGAATTCTAGATTCATTTTGCTGTTTATATTTATGGTAGAAAGTCTGATATTGGTTACTGTATTATTCATTAAATTTGAATTCTAGATTTATTTTGCTGTTTATATTTGTAGTTGAAAGTCTGATACTGGTTACTGTATTATTCATTAAATTTGAATTCTAGATTTATTTTGCTGTTTATATTTGTAGTTGAAAAGAAAGATATCCTCATATTGCTTAGGACTTTGTTTCACACTCTTGCTATGGCAATGCGGTATGAACCTGCCAATGCAAGGTTTTTTGCATCAGAAGTAAGTCATTGCTTTGTACAATCTATCTTGAGAGTTTTTTTGTACAAATCTTTTTTTCTGCATATTTTTCTTAATCTATATTGAAATATTTTAAGATTGTTTACACTGATAATTAATTTTTTTTAAATCATATCTTTGTTGCAAGAAATTTTAAAACATCATCAGTATCCATGTTTAAAGTCACATAATTAACATTGAATAAACAATATTTGGTTAGTATTGTTAAATGTATTTGAGAAAAAAAAAAAGATATTTTATCTAGGTGGCAAAAATTTATGGAAATTTGACTTATTTACTGATAGTACTTTTATTTTAGATGATAACTTTATACAACTGGTTAGTTCTAATTCACGTTTGCATTTCCCTAAATTTTGTACAAAAATTTGTCTTCTTTGGATACATTGTGTTTATTGTTTGAGAATAATGGTTTATATATATATATATATACACAGTGGAATCTCGATCTATCTTTTTCAAGGGACTGACTGAACTGAACGATAAATGCACGAAAACGATAGATGCGGGAACATAACAAAGCAATATGATCGTCGGGACTGGGCAAAATAAATGACACACACGGGAAAATGATGATTCGGAGAACGATCTATTCAGATTCCACTGTATATATATATATAGGGGTGCGGTAGCCCAGTTGGCAAGACCAGCAGGCCAGTGATCTGAACATCCCATGTTCAATGCTCGTCGCTGCTAATCCACCACTGTGTTTACTAATGGTAGCCGGGGCACGTAAAATAGGTCATGGCTGCAATGTCCTCCAAGTTCTCAAATTTACCTCTGGAGGTGTGAGGTCAAGTGTTCCGGTCTCATCAATTGACTCGATTCAAAATTACAGACCGGTCATTTAGCCAAGTTGGACTCCAACCCTTGTGGTGCTAAATCAAAACAGGAGCCGCCCCTTTCAGCCCAATTAGATTATTAGAGCCTGGTGAATGGAACCTCCAACCAGGAGGCATTAGCAACAACAGCAAATTTATATATATATATATATATATATATATATATATATATATATATATATATACCATCATATATACAGTAAAACTTCACTAGCCGGTCACCCCTCTAAATGGCCATATTTTGTTCAGAGCTGTGTTCCTTTGCCCACTACCTTCTGTGGACCAGGTCTGGAGTTGTTCTGGCCAGGAAGCATAAAAAATTAAAAATTAAAGCAAACTCTTCTTTTATGAATGAGCATTTTGGATATTGGTCAAGCAGTCTTTATTCTGTTTAGTTCATGTTTGGATTCATTTTTATGAAAAAAAAAATTATGTATAATTTTAAAGCAGCAGCTGAATTTAAATTCCTAATGAGTGAAGTAGCGTGTGACCTGCAAACTGACAATCGGGCAAGGCTTAATGTCGTTTTCACAGTTTGGTTTCGTTTTCATTTTCATTTTTTTTTTTTTTCTTTCCCATTTATTAGTATCCCCTTAATCTTTTTCTCAAGTTTAATGACTTGAATTTTCTTCTGGAGAACGGTGGTCCAAAGGAGTGAGCACCCCATTTCACGGGAGAACCACAGGGAGGGCCATGACTCGTGACACCGATATGATTTGAGATGTGAGAAACGGACCCTGGGTTGCATCTGTCACCTCTAAAATTGATGATATACACCACCGGAATAAAAATTAAATGGAGGTGCAGAGTAAAAAAAATGCAATGCAATGTGGAGCTCTAACTTAAATTTAAAAGTAAAAATATCGGCCAAAAATAAAATATAAATACTATTTACATGACAAAAATATAGCATAAAAGAAATTCCATCTAGACTAATTTAAGAAGTATCACTGCCTTATAGAAAAATATTCTTACAAACAAGAGCACCAAGTGATAGACGCACACGTGCTGACTACTTTGGATGTTCTATCTGCCGCTTGTATAATGCCTCTCGCCTTCTAACATTTGCATACCTCGTCACCAAACCACGCTGCTAAATTATTTTATTCGACACTCCGCAATGCTGTCACCATGGTAGGCGGGGTGGCAAAAATCACTTCTATTACATCATCCCGTATTTTTTGATAGATGAAAAAAACTTTACTCATGCATCTATCTGTTGACTAGAGACCTGTTTTGGCTGAGTTAGTTCCTAGATAATTGTAGTAAAGATACCATAAGTTTGTTCCTTGCTTTGTTTCTGTTTTTCGGTCACACGTTTTCACACCACCCTCACTAATTGCAGGTTGCTGAGTATTTTCGAGCCTTGTGAGTATCCACTTTCGGTACTTTTCTCCAATTTTTGTCTATTCCAAATTCTCATCTTTGCCACCTTAAATGGCTTTTCAGCCTGCAAATTTGAATGGTGCACACTGTCATTTGCCTGCTCTGTGGGCCTGGGGTGAAGGCGCCAGGGTACAGGCCAGGGTTATTGCTGCAGGGAGTAGCTGCCAGCTGTGGTCTATATTCACCGGTGAGACTCCATACTCAAAAGGCCTTTGATGCTGCCATGGCAGGTTTCACTTGGTGCATGGGTATCTTATACGTATCAGCAGTAGCCCCTTTATTACCTAGTCTTTATTATAATCATATATCTTAATTATATTTCTTATTTTTTATTATTTTTAACTTCACAAGCTTCATTTTATAAAGTGCCATGAAATTCTTAGGCATATTTCAACAGTATATTTATGTGCTCTTTCCTCTGCAGATATGTCACACCAGTTTAACAGATACTGTACGGTTACTTGGATGTTTCAGCAATCATACTACTTTAGAAGACAGCAGTGAGAAGATATCTATGTTGTCTGATGATCATGTTTTTCATTTAATATTTTCAATGGCCAAAGACACCAAGTGAGTTTAAATTTCTTTCTATGTAATGTTATCTAATGATTCAACAGTGTAAATAGCCAAAGAACTATTCATTCATTTTATTGAATTTTCAAAAGTATTTAAAATTTTGCTCTTTATTTTTTTTTATTTGGTGTGGTTTTTGTAAGGTTAGTTGCCCATATCATGAAAAGAATTTGTGAGATTGCCTTGCATATTATGTTTAGGATTACATAATTTTCGTATTTACAATAAATGTGAATAAATTCGAAATTTGCCGACATGAGCGAATAAATGCAAAAAATTTTATTTCTACTTTTTGGCAAAAACTCATCAATAAACAGCTTTTTAAGTGAAAATAGGTAAGAATAGTAATAATTTATTAACATAATTGCTTAATATATATATATATATTTTTTTTGGCATTAATTGCATATACATTGACATTGTATTTAATTTGAATGTGCTCCGTTGTGAAGCACTGGTATTCAGGTAGTTTTAATATAATATAAGGCATAACACTGTAAATGATCATGCAATAAAAATGTTTCCTTTACTTATATATCATCATAAGCAGTTATTATTCAAGAAAAATGAAGCAAAAATAACATGTTCTGTCTGAATGAAGATATTTTTTAAATACATTTATTTTTCATTTCTATCTTTCAATCTGAATATACCAAGAGCATTCTTCAAAATATTGAAGCAGTTTTTCTATATTGTAAATCTGTAACTTTACTCACATGATAATTTTTTGTTTTTTGTGTATTATAAGCAAATTGTTCTTTTATTCATATTAAAACATTGATTTTCCAGAATTGCTGTTCATAGTGTTCCAACTCCTCTCATTTCTTCATGTTTAATATTCCGACTCCTGTATGATACTGCAACTGATGCTTTTGATAAGTATGTTTGATTTATTTTTACAATGATTTTTCATCTTAAAATATAAATTTCTGTGGATTGTGTATTTTTTCATTGTAGTTTGTATAAAAATTGGATTGAGTAATTTTGATGCATACTTTTTACAAGGAATATTCTTTTAAATGATTTTTTTTTAATGTTAGCATTCATTTTCTTCATAACTATTACTTCACTTTATATTCCTCTGAAAAATGAAAGATCTTTATTATTATTTGTAGACCAAACCTCCCTTCATCTATAACCTCTCAGTCAACACCATTGCGTCGGGTACATTCTGAATCAGAACCTTCTCTCCCTACCATGGATTCACCTCCAATTTGTTCTCCAAACAGACGTTCAGCATTTACTATGAATTTTTCTCCTCCCACTCCTGATCCTATAATTGTTCATCCTGGTGTTGTGGTGTCTATGCATCACTTACTACCATCCATATTCTTTGAAGCAGACCAAAAGGTAACCATTTGACTGACTTATTTTCTGGGGAATATTCTTATTTATTTATTTATTTATTTATTTATTTGATGTGGTGCTGAAAAATAGTCATGCCAGTACATTGATTTGTTAACTGTTCGATATTGGTGTATGTATCACTTACTCAGAAATTTTGTTAGACAAATATACATTCGAACCCCGTTATAGCGAACCCGATATATAACGAACGAAAATTTTGGTCTCGCCGTTTTCCTATTATATGTAACAGATTTTACACTTGGGAATTATTTTATTAGTATTGTGTCAGTTTAATGTAATCGATTTTAGTCAATTTAATTCATTAATTTTTAAGAGATTTATCATTTGTTAAATACATCATTATTGCAACTAATGAGTTATACATTTTGTGAACTCTAGCATTTTTCTTAACCCTTTCACAGCGAACGGCACGTATACATGCCAGCAGCTGTCCGCATTTCTGGAAAAGCGTCCACTGGAAAAAGCGAACAAAATCTTTGGTCCCTTGAAGTTCGTTGTAATGGGTTTTGACTGTATTATAAAGTTTTTATTATGCACTTACCATATTTACTCATGTATAGGCTGCATGCATGTATAAACCACACTTGAATTTCGAGACAGCATTTGGGGAAATTTTTTTTTTCTGAATTTCATTGTAGACTCAAAGTAGCATCGTTCTACAAAATTTAGCAATGTCGTACATTCCTTAGAGTTCAATGTTTGCCAACAATATCAGGTACAACCTTAGCTGATAATGGTGAAACTACAGTCTAAAAAAGATTATATATATTCTAGTACACTTGGGAATTATTTCGCACGAAGACATCATCTGACAGCAGCAGTGACAGTGATAAAGTGTCAAATGATGAATAATAGGTACATAAAACTATTTTAATCAGGTCTGAATGCAATAGGTAGTAAGGTATATA
Source organism: Dolomedes plantarius (assembly GCA_907164885.2). NCBI lineage: Eukaryota > Metazoa > Arthropoda > Arachnida > Araneae > Dolomedidae > Dolomedes > Dolomedes plantarius. The sequence continues at coordinate 31,591,508 of OU015503.1, read as the reverse complement.
GATAATAATGTTTTATGGTAGCAAAATGTTCTAAACTAAAGAGTATTTACTGTATTTAATTTTAAAATTCCATGTATAAGCCGCACCCCATTTTTACTGACCTATTTAAGAAATAAAAGTGCGGCCTATACATGTGTAAATAGGGTATACTAACTGCAGATTATTATGTTTTTAATAATTAGTTTGTACATTATAAAGGTTATTTATGTTTACAAGTTTTATACACTGCTCTCCTTAAGCTTTCTTCTTAAATTATAAAATATTGCATTTTAAAATACTTAGTAGAAAGTTACAAGCGTGACTAGTTTCAGACTAACAGGCACAGTCACAGGTACAGTTCTGGCTACAAAACATTATATGTTTTTTGTTTAAGATCATTGAGACAATTTCACCCTATGCTCTGCAGCCTGAAGGAGCACTATATTGTCAATATCCTATTAACCTTTGTTGCATTCTGTTTTAGATTAAAAAAGCCCTTTGCCACTTTATTGTTTTCACATTGTATATAAGTACTTTTATATACTAGTTTGAAACTTTTATATTGCAGGATTTTTTGCAATTTATTTGAACCCACAAAGGTTGCAGGAAAAGGCAAATTTATATGTTGTAAATTATTTACTGTGCTATTACAGATTGTATTGAGTATATAGTCCTTTTTCTGCAAAAGACATTTGAAAAAATCATTTTAAGCTTAATAAAAAACAACAAAACATAGTTTTAGGTCCCTAAAAAGTGAGAACTTTACCAATGCTTAGTTCTTTGCTGTTTGTGTTGCCTGTAAATATGGATTAATTTTCCAAATAAAGCCATAGGTTAAAAAAAAAAAAAAAAAAAGTTTTAGGTTTTCTCCTTAAAAAGACTCTACTTTTGTTTAATTTCAAATTATGTCTTCCAATGTTCATTTCTCCTGCAAATTTTCTCTTTGTCAACCACAGTTTTGGGGAAGAATAGCATTCTCATGGCTGTTGTAAACCTTTGAAATACAAGCTGTTATTAGGTTTAGCAATGCAGTTTGAGATGATATACGGGATCATTAATTCATTATATATAAAATTATTTATGTGTTGTCAGTTCAAAATAAACTATTGTGTAAATATAACTTGGGTTTTTTTTTTCATTTAATGCGGCATGTATAAGGCTTGACAAAATTCTTCCAATGAATTTTGGTGACTTTTAAAGTCTTTAGTACTTGTTATCTCAAAAATTAAAACATTTAACTGTATAGTTAAGAAAGAGCTTATTATTTATTTTCATATTTTTCCTATAAATAATTCTAGAAGTTGTATTCATTTAACATAAACTATGCATAAAACCATAACATTGGTCTAATTATTTTTTAAAAAATTGAACATGGTCATTCATATCCTATAACAAATCTATTACAGTAAAATCTTGTTAATCCGGCCCTCATTGATCTGGATCTCCGGATAATCTGGATCAGATTTATAGACTTTTTTTTAATTTAATGTTCACATTAGATAATTTTTAACTAAAATAGCAAGAGTGTAGCTATAAGTACACCACATATTCACTTTTTAGTTTGATTCAGTGTATAGTATATATATATATATATATATATATATACATGTATATATACAGGTAACCCTCCTATAACACGGTAGATAAGTTCCTAGAAAATGCTGTGTTGTGTGAAACCGTGTTATAGGAGACCCGGAGACAGTTCAAAATGGGGGGTTACGTTCTGAAAACGTATTAAAACCAAACTTTTTTGTAAAATTCCATATAAGCAACTTAATTTTTATTGAAAATATAAATGTATGTATAACACAAAACAAAAAGAAACAAAAAAAATATTATTTTCGTTTAATGCGACCTTAATGTAACAAATTTCTTCCTCATCACTGCTCAGTACAATCAAATGAGAATGTTTTTGACTGAACGATATCACCTTCACTTTCAGAACCTTTTTCTTCATTTAGATTTTTTGCACTTACTATCCTCTTTAAAAAATCTGTTATTTAGGTTTATTTACTGGTTCTTGTAGATTCACTTGTCATTGTAAATTCACTGTATGGCGATAGACAATTTTGCAGCTCCCTTTTGAATTTTAGGCTTCTTTCAGTGGAAGGGTCTGCATTCAGGAAAAATGATTCAAGATTTTCAGCTAAGCTTAGGCCTTCTTGTAATTTTACAGAGTTATAAATGAATAAATTATAATTTGTTAATATATTTTCATGTAAAGCCAATAATAGTTCATTATTCCTTCCCATCATTATTTTAAGGTAATTTAGTTTTTAAATGTGTTAAACAAAAATCATGTTATCCATTGCTATAAAAGTACAGTGTTGTACAAAGGTTTTCGCAATTTTTTATCGTGTTAGAGCGAAACCGCGTTACATGTTGCAGTGTTATACGAGGGTTCCCTCAATTTATCTTATCGTGTTAGAGTGAAACCGTGTTGTAAGATGCTGTGCTGTAGGAGGGCTACCTGTGTATATATATATATATATATACTAAGTCTGTTTGGTTAAAGATTTTGTTTTGCTTATTACCCGGATTATCCAGATTTTCAATTGTCTGGATTGCCTATGGTCCCAGTTAGTCTGGATAAATGAGGTTTTACTGTACTTGTATAGATAATTTTGCAAAAAAAAGCCTTTTTATTTTACTAATTTGTTATTTCATATAATATTCTACTATGTATATTTACATGTTCTTTTATTGTTTAAAGTAGAATATTAATGTGCCACACTTATTTAATTTTGACTTATTTTCTGTAGATGGCATTAACTCTACAGGTGTATCTTGCTGAAGTTTTGAGGTCTTTGGTTAGATCTGAAAGAAACCAGCAAGTGATGTGTGAATCCGGGCTTCCAGGCGAATTACTCGTCCACTGTCATATTGCTTTGGAAAATGAAAATCATACTCTTCATCCTCCATTACAGTACATCCTAGAGCGACTCTCTGCACAATCTCTTGAGCCGAAAGACCTTAGGTATGGGAGTAATGTAAATTTTAATGGAGGTTTTTGTCTTGTACTGTTAAATACTGAGTAGTTTCATTATTCAGGTTTAGCTAAGCTTTTAAAAATTATAAAAACACAAAACTCATGAAGTAGGAGCTATCTATATGTTGGTCAATTTTTGGTTAAATTTTCTTTGAAAAAAATGTATTGGAAAAATAATTTTGATAGCAAAAGTCACTTATATTTTATGTGTCAGGCCTGTTTATAACCTTCAAAATCAAAAGGAGAAATGTTCCATTTGGATCATAAAGATGGATCATCCAATTTGGAGATCACTTATGTAATATGTAAACTGATTATTATAGTCCAAGAAAAAAATGTATGGACTACCACTCTCATTTCTCTTGAAATGTTCCATTATGAGATAAGGTTTTCCATGCTGTACATCTGTCAGTTTTGAGAAATAATCAGATGTTTATAGTTTTTATATTATGAGGAAGTTTTAATGTATATTTCTGCCCTCTATCTTAATATTTTCAGTATGCACATACATTCAAACATATATACAGTCGATTCTGGTAAATCGGACCACATCAGGACATGAACATTTTGGTCCTAATGACCGGCTGGTCTGATTACATGAACATACCCTATTAGGCTTATGCAATAGGATTTATTTTGGTTCTTTAGGATTCAGTCTGAATAATTCGGCTGGTCCGATTAACCAGTGGTCCAATTTACCGGATTCGACTGTATATTTTTATTTATTGTAATATAAGGCATAATACTGTTGGTGATCATGCAATAAAAATGTTTCATTTACTCATATATTATCATAATTAGACATTGCTTGAGAAAAATAAAGCAAAAATAGCATATCTATGCAGTGATATTACTAGTAATATTAGTTTGAATGTACAATGTGCCTATCAAAATAAAAAAATCAAAGAAAAAGCAGAGCTGAATGTTTTAATTTTATTTCTTCCAAATTTGAACTTCCTTGCAAAGGTGGTAGTGAAAATGTTCACTTACTTGGTGTAGGTTGATACACAGAGTTCTTGGATCGGAGAAATGTTCCTTGTAGCATCTAATGCCGGAGAGACTAACGGAGTAGTCAAATCAAAACCATCTCTAAACTTTAAATGACTTTAATATACATAAACAAAACTTATACAATTACTGCTATGGATGACATTAATACAACTAGTTACTACAGAGAAGAATAAGGAAGTGCATGTGAACAAAACAGACACAGCCACACAGAGCCTATTCCCAGTGCCATCTGGTGGTTACTAGGAAATTGTTAGATTATATATAGAACAGAAATTAATGATTCTCAACACTGAACCCCTCCAATTCAACCTTAACTACCAAATTGAACAAGCTATGATGCCATGCTTTTGCCACTCTAGTTAATGGCTCGATTGACATAGAATTTGGATCCAGCTCTAGTAAATTTCCAAAGCAAGTGCACTGTCAGAAGTTTAGTAAGAAGTTTTTTAAAACTGGAAAACTGTCTACAAATTTAGTAGTTGAATAGAAACTGACTTAAACATCAGTGTGAGAAAAAGCTTGCAGTTCAGTTTACGAAAGATGTTAAAAACTAGAACCATTAGTTAGTAAATGAGTAAGTTAAAAATTTAAATTATCAATTTAAAAATAAGTATAAAGAAAATTTTTTTAAATTAATAAATTGTTTTAATTTACTACATATATAAAATTTGATATTAGAGGTTGAATTTCTGTAAAAGCCTTTTAGCTCTTTCTGTATATAAAACTTAAGCAATCTTTTATATGCTCATTAGTCTTTAAGAAAAGGAGTGAGGTGCAAGTACCTTGGCTATTCACTTATGCTAATTAACATTATTAGGCCTAATAGGTTATAATTTATAAGTATTTCGTCTACTAATCTTCAGGACTTGTTTCATCTGTTTGAACTGAGACCAATAGTTATATTATGCTCCTCTTCCTTTTTTAAAAATTGTATCTGTTTCTCTGGCTTTAATACACAATGATATTTAGGGGAAACCCTTGTACCTAGGGCCACCATGCTTTATTTAAATAATTATTATTTCACAGCATTTTTACTCATTGGAGTGAGTGACAACATTGTTTCAAATCATAAGTCATTTTTAATGAAAGCAAGGAGAAGCTATAGTTAAATAGAAAAGAAAGTCTTGATTTGATGATCAAAACTAAATTTTTTCACTTCAATTTGAAGTCTTATTTTGTGGAATTAAGTGCAAACTTATGTTTTAATGTATAGCAGATAATTTTTGTAATCATTAAAGGAAAAAAATTATATAAAAACAAAGTTTGGTTTCTGCAGGTCTTTGGCTATGGAAGCCATTTTGCCAAAAACAACATCATCTTGTACCTAGGGCCATGGCCTCTGGTAGAAAAGAGGTGGATGAAAACTTGGCAAGTGTAAATTTCTCACTGATACCCCCGAGAAAAATGAAAATCAAGCACAATTATTGAAAAAAGTAATTGATAAAAAAAAGGTTACGAAAGCTGTGTTTGAAACAGAAAATTTATGTGGGATCATTAAGAAGACAATGGAGAAAAAACATGCATTAGAAAGTGATGAAATAATAAACATTTCTTCCTTACGAAGATTTTAAAAGTTGTGCATGAAAAAAATAATGGATACAAATTGTTTTTTTTATTGTAAACAACAATTTCAGGGTTTGGAAATAACTGGCTCGGTACAATAGTGTTATTGTACCTAGGGCCATTTGTAATTTTTTTAAAATTTTCAATATCATTTACAAGTTTTTTTTCTACACTTGATGTGATTTTTATTTAAAGAGAATAAAGCACATAATGTATACAGACTATTTTTATTATTGTAAGTTAGTTATAAGTAAAGATACTGCCATTTGAAAATAGCCAGTCCTAGGTACAAGGGTTTCCCCTACTCATTTTCTGTAAGATTTTTAATAAATAACTCTTATTTATTTACAATATTTTATTACGAATTATATTACCGTAAAATCTTGAGTGTAATATACACTTTTTTTTTCAAATTTTAGTCCGTTAAAATGAGGGTGTGTATTATGCTCATGTACAAAAAATGTAGTTTTAAACATTGAATAAATGACAAACAATAGATGATCTGTATTCTAGTGAAAGTGATTAAGACTGATAATATGACAGTATTGTTTGTTTTGAATTAGAAATTTAAGTTTATCTTCCTACCAAATTTGACGTTTTCGTTTATTTTATTACAAATTTTATTTATGTTAGTAAGTATTTGTGCAATTTTTAAATAAAATATTAGAAAAATTATGGGTGTGTATTCTAGTCGAATTTTAATTTTTTCTGAAAATTTCGAGCAAAATCAACCATGCATATTATTTACGTGTGCGCATTATAGTCAAGATTTTACAATATCTATTTATATGTTTGATCATGTTGATTTTTAGTGCATGCCTTCTTTGAAATGTTTAAATTTTTTTTTTCCTTATGCAGAGAATTTTTACGACTTGGCTCTCCTTTATGCTGTACGCCTTTTGATGAAGATGCTCAGGACTGTCTAAAATCTACTCGACCTGCTAACCACAGAGATGGTGGTCCCGTGCCTCTTACAAGGGTGAAAACTTTAGTTTCCATGACCACCCCTAGGGATTGTCGCCTTCATGGAACCTCAATCATGCCACCATTTGTAGAATTTGATATGAGCTCTGAAGGGTTTAGTTGTCTCTATTTACCTAGCATTGCTCCACAAAGTGTGTCTGCTCCTGCTGTGGTAGGCGTGGGAATGGTGGCCATGGGCTCGGATGCATCTGTTATCGGAGGAATTGGGACTGGTAATTTTCGTAATGAATCATCTTGTATGTTTAATAAAATTTCATTAGTCATTGTTTTTGTTTTGTTTTGTTTTGTTTCTCTGGGGCTTAATTTTTAGACAGCTTGGCTTTTGCTTTAGTTTTACAATAATTTTTATGGGTGCTTTATTACTTTAAAAAATATTCATGCTTTTATTCTTTTATGCTTGCTGCAAAACTGACCATAACATTTTTGGGACTATTTCTTGTTATATATCTTTTGCCTAAAGAACAGTATCAAGGTAAAAAAGTAAGATAGGAAGTATATACATTGTAAAAACATATTTGTGACTATTTCTTGTTATCTGTCTTTTGCCTAAAGAACAGTGTCAAGGTAAAAAAGTTAGAAAGGATGTATATACATTGTAAAAACATATTTGTGACTATTTCTTTTTATATATCTTTTGCCTAAAGAACAGTGTCAAGGTAAAAAAAGTAAGAAAGGAAGTATATACATTGTAAAAACATATTTGTGACTATTTCTTGTTATCTATCTTTTGCCTAAAGAGCAGTATCAAGGTAAAAAAGTAAGAAAGGATGTATATACCTTGTAAAATCATATTTATGACAATTTGTTATATATCTTCTGCCTAAAGATTAGTATCAAGGTAAAAAAGTAAGAAAGGAAGTATATACATTGTAAAAACATATTTGTGATTGTTTCTTGTTTATATCTTTTGCCTAAAGTACAGTATCAAGGTAAAAAAGTAAAAAAGGATGTGTATACATTGTAAAAACATATTTGTGACTGTTTCTTGTTTATATCTTTTGCCTAAAGAACAGTATCAAGGTAAAAAAGGAAGAAGGAAAGTGTATACATTGTAAAAACGGCTTGAGGTAGTCTAGTGCTAGCATACCAGCTTTCAGTGCTAAGCCTGCTTGGATTGAATCCCAACAAGCACCACTAAAACACCTCCATGCCTAGGCCAAATATGGGCACATTAAAGCCATAGGCTGGTTTAAATAAGGAGCAATATTGGCTCACCTAAAAAAATTGCTCCCATAATCAAGTAGCCAGCAAAAACAGTTATGAATAACAAAAAGTGAAGTCTCAGGACAAGTGTCTCCGCATTGGACACAAAACAAAAGAATAAATATATAATACATAGCAGTATTGTTCTATTATTGGCATCTGTTATCTGGACTTACAAACAATGAATGGGCTGAAACCAACAGCTCGTGTTTAGCAAGATAGTAGAAATGTTGCCAATGGGTATATTATGCTTAGAGTAATTTGTTAAAATAGTATAAACCAAAGAGGCTAGAAGAAATATCTAAAGACCCAACATAAACAGTATGTAAAATATGAGCATGTATAAAAAAGATAAATAAAAATAAAATATGAGAAAGAAGAGTTTCACCTTAAAGGACTGGAAAATAATAATAATAAAAGGATAATAAAAAGATGATAATCTCAAGTGAAAATGAAAATCGAAGATTTTTTTTAGCTGAAAAACAATGAATATTTTAATGTTATAAACATACAATATAGACGTTCTTAAAAATAGGGTTTTTATTCTTAAATGTCTTTAATTTTTAGAAAAGTAATTTAAGGTCCTTAAAAAGTCTAATTTTGCTCAGTTTTTGCCAAAAATCTTTAAAAGTCTTCTTTTTCAGAAATTTTTCATCAAATAGATGTGCAAGGAAAGAAAATTACACCAAAAAATTGTATTTTTAAAAAAATGCTGTAAACACTTACTGAAGTTTTGATATGGCTCCTAATATGCCAAATCATCATTTATTGAGCCAAAAATGATCTCTCTGATATACTCATGATTTAAATTTGTACATGACTACTTTTTAAAACTCGCAAAATTCTGCTCATTCTAAAACCTGTCCTTTAATTTTCCTTGCTAAGTGCAGCTGAGATTGCTTGTTTGCTCTGCAGATAGATCTTCACTCTCATCCTTGCTTAGTTACTGAGATATTACAATCCAATACAAATTGCTTGAATTAATTTTGTCCGAGTGCTTCGCTTCTGATGAATTCCCTGTTTGTCACACGAGAACTTTTTGTTTGTCTCACATTATTTTCATGTTTCTCTGTAGATTCATCAAATTATTGATTTTAATAAGTTAGCCATTGGAAAATATTTTTAATTTGGCAATATGTATTTTTTGATTGAAAACAGATCTCGAAAATGAAAAATTTCCTGCATCTTTTCATGATGTTACAGAAAATACTGACAGGGTCCAATAAGTAATTTCAATTTTTATTATCTATAGAGAATTTTATCCGCAGTCTGAAGCATAGGATTTCAATGGTTGAGTTTATGGTTTTAACAGGATTATATTGGTATTACAACAAATATACATGAGATCTATTTTTAAGTGAATAAAGTTAATCAAAGACTTACATTAATTAAATTTCAAACATGCTTTTCAAGTTTTGTTGCTCATTATTTTAGAAAAAATTATGCAGTCATTTATATTTTCAATTTCATTGGTTTATTTATTAACATGTATAATCTTTTCTTCATTTTAATTAGTACTGATTGCAACTTTGATGAAATATTTTTCTTTGTATGGAGCATGTTCAGTTTTTATAGGGGCTACTTCATATTTAGAGATGTATTTGTAAATACAGGGTGTATTTTTTTCTATTTCAGGAATGAATAGTATAAACATATGCTATGGAGTAACATTTTATATAATTATCTCCTTTTCATACCATAGGAAAGGTGCTTAATTGTGTGTGTTTTGGTCCTTAATCTTACCTTTGATAAATGAGTAATAACCCTGAAAGAATGCTTACTTATGCCATCTGGCATTTTACTGACTTATATTATGAAAAAGTCATTGCCTTTATACAGAGATTGAAAACTGATTCAGTTCATCTTCTCTCTGTTTGAACTGTCATAGCAATAAACAGAATTAAAATTAGTATCTCATTTAATGCATTGTCTACGTGTGCCATCAAGAGAACCATGAAAGTTTTAAGTGTCATAAAATATGGCCATAATTAATGCATATTATAACTAATGAAAATGTAACAATGAAATTCTTGTATAATTGTATGTTCACAACTCATTGCTGTTTAAATATTTGGGTAAACTATATTTTAAAATTTAGTTATAACTGGTATTTTAGAGGTTTAGTATTTAATATTCTATCTTTTATTATGTATGTGCATATTGATGTAAAACTCATTTCAGGTGACAGAGTATTCCCTTCACAAACTGGATTATCATACTCCACGTGGATCTGCCCAGAAAAATTCAGTGATCCACATTCTGATCCTCATGCTATTAGACTTTTAACCCTTGTGAGGAATATTCAAGGTAGGGATGAGCAGTTGATGTGTTTAAGCATTCAGATTTCTTCCAGAGACAAGGCCTTGTTGATATCTACAACAGAAACTCTCATGCATCAGTCAGGTAAATTTATTTCTTGAATGTTTTATCTTTTGCAACAGTTTTTTAAGATACAGATGTCTGTTTTTCCTTTTTCAAACACTTAGTCTTTTTTATCTATTTATTTTTTTTTCAATGTTGTATGATGATAAATGCAAAAAAGAGAAATTTAATTAGTGATATCAATTTTTACTGTTTTCTCAAATGTTGGTACCTAAATTGACCATATACCATAAGATGGGGTTAGTTTGTGACAGATTTTAAGTTTTTTTCCTGTTCCAGCCGATCAGTTTTAAAAGGAGCCCAAAATGAACAATTGCAAAAGATTGGTACATCCTGTCCTTAAGTAGTAATTAATTGCGCTAACCCGGATCTTTAATTACCATTGAGAAGTCAAAATGTGTCACAAAGTTGCCCGCCAAGTGGGGCTACTTTGTGACATCTGTTTTTTCACCTTGAAATCAAAGAGGAAAAATTACTTGACACAAAGTTAGACAGTAAAATGCTTATCAAAACCTTGTTACATAATTATTTATACCTATTACAAATATTGGATAGCTTTATCTATATCTTTGACATCAAAGAGACCTCGGGTGCCCAGGGCAGCCATCAGTTCTTTAAAAAGATGAGGAAATTCGTCTTTTGGCACATTTTGCTCCTTCGGGTAGTTTTTTTTCCAGATAGTCGATACTTCTTTCTCTTCAGTGCTATTTTAGAGGACGGTAAAAAGCAACATCGAGCAGCTGGAGGAGGTGGGTTGACTTTGTGACATTGTCAATATGTCAAAAGTATCCTCGTCACCTTTCAATATTTAGGTTATGTTCTCATATCTCTCAGAAATATCACTACATAAAAGTTATATTGTTTCACAATCTAACCAACATATTGACAATAAAAAATAATTACATGTGGTAATAGGTTGTATGAGATGTTAGCCTTCAGCACACAGAGTTTCCAAATTTGAGTCAATAGCTTGACAACAGGTTTGAACTATACACTGGCCAGCGAAGACAAATGGCATACAAAAGCTTTGGACACTGACCACTAGGTGTCTCTGTAAGTCAGACAAGCTGTTGGCACTGTTCTTTGCCTCCCCGGTATCACGGGCACAGCACAAGATCTGAAATATGAAAAAAATTACTATGTGTCACAAAGTTACCCCTGCAGTCTCAAAGTAACCCTATCTTATGGTAATTAATCTGTTTGCCTTTAGTTTGCAAACCTGAAAAATAGAACAAAAAGATGGTAAATATATTTTAAAAGCATGCAGAAGTTGTTTGTTGATAAAGTCATTCATATAAATCTGTATATGGTTATCTGTATGTAACCAAACTAGTATTGTTCATTTTGTTTTTGAGCTGTGGAGATACTTAAAATATTTTTGCATATTTTTTAATCTTATCTCTTATAACAACAGGGTATTATAATCATGTTATTATATTAAACTTTCATTTTGAAGGAGAATGTAATAATTCATCAACATACTTCAAACCAGAATTATTCATGGTTGTTTCTAGTTGCATGTAGTTTATTTTTTATGTGGCAATACAGCTCATTTGCATCCTTCCTAATTTCAACCACCAAGTTTATTTTTTATACAACTAATTTTGTATGTTGGGATGTTTTCACGGATTACATATCCAAATTCATGTCATACTTTTCAAGAGCACATTTAATCTCACAGGTATAACATTCACCTACTGTGTCTAGACATAGCTATTTTGAGATGTCATTTATGTGCATACAAATCCATCCAGACTAGTATAATAAAATGCCTTGATCACTAACTCATGACTGAGTTATTGCAAAATAAAGAACTTTATACATTACTTCATATTCTTTTGGATAATCTTGTTGAGGCCATGAGCTTTGATGTCATTATTGATAGTTTTTTTTTTTTTAAAGCAATAAACCTTTTTATGATACTTTGAAATGAACAAATTTAAAATGATCATGCTGTGTTTAGATGCAGCCATTTTTAAGGTGTCTTTTACATGCATGAGAATCTATCTTAACTAATGCACTAGAATGCATTAACCGTTTACTCTTGACTTAATGTATTGACTTAATGTATTGAGGCATTAACACTAGAAAGAGGGCTGCCAACATTTTGATGGTTTCGGACGCACTGTCTGTATTTATGTCCTCAGGCTTCTGAAATTTTATGCCTTTTTCTAATTTTATGTGAAATATGCACACACATTTACAAAATTATATTCAATAGTAAAGAGGGGGAGAAAATGTGTTGTATTGCTACTAAGACTGAAAACCGTCAATTTGACAGCAGTATAGAATACAGGCAGAAATCTTTAAAATAATACCAGATAAATGTTAGCTACTTTTCGTTTCTTCCCCCTTTTGCAAATAACAGAAATATTGGTGTTGAGAAATAAGGACTGCACAAGCCATGCATATATTCATGGATATATTTTTACGGATAAACCATACCAGGTTGTCAGCTAGGCATACCTGCATAAAAATGTATCTAAATATGTACTACTTTGTTATATATTGGTATGAAATGGTTCAAAATTTAAAGTATTTAACCATTTTAAAAAACAACATTAAATATTTTAAATTCTTGATTTTATTTTTAACTATCAAAATGACGGCGTTCAGTTTTTTTAGTAAGAAAAAAATTCCCATCTTTCTAGTGTTAAGGACTGTATCAGGACTTCATATGCTGTAAATATTCTTTTGGTATACTTTTGTTAATTTATTTTAATTAATATGGGCATAATTTGAGTTTATATAGAAGTGGGTGGCAAATGGGTTATCTTACCTTATCCCCTGAATACAGTGCAGCAAGTTAGATCAAGCTGAACCATTATACATTTCCTGATTTAGACCTTTGATTTTTTAATGTGTAATTTGCATTTAGAGCATATCCCTTTGTTATAAGTATTTCTGCTTTTATTTTAATTTATAAATTAGCCATTTATTAAATTGTAGGAAATTCTTATTTTGCCGCCCACTATATGCAATTTTATTCATGTGTGTAGCAGGTGTTGACTGGGAACCAGAAGAGAAAGAAGAATTTTGTGTCAGGGTGTGGTGCCCAGAACTACTACAGGAAGGGCAGTGGCATCATTTAGTAATAGTATTAAACAGAGCAGTTCTTAAAAACAGTTCAGTGTCTGTTTATGTTGATGGCCAACATCATAGTACTCAGAAAGTAAGTTAAATGCTTTTATTTCTTTCATACTAATATAATTTCTGTTTGCTTCATTTTTTGTTTAATTGTTTTCATAATTAATTATTATCATAGGTAAAGTGTGCTATGTATATTGACTGGAAGCTCATAGTCAGTTTAACCCCTTCCTTCTCGCTTCTATCAAAATTGCGGAGCATGTTTCGCCTTCTATTTCTCATGCCCATGATATTTCCGGGCTGGAGTGTTTAAAAGTAATGCACCAAAAAGATTAAAACAATCCATTTCATTTACCCTGAAATTTTATTTCTTATTTCACATACCAGATGGCAGCACCAGACTATTTATAAAGTAATTGGGGATGGTTTTTTTTTTTTTAAACTAGATGTTGCAGATCCAGAAATAAATGGAATCCTCCCAAAAATATAGGCACTTTTATTATTGTTTTCTTGAAAATTATGCGATCATTAAGGGGTTAAGATCTCTATAAAAATTTAATTTAAGACAGGATTTAATAATTAATATATATATATATATATATATATATATATAACATATAAAACCCCAGAACCCTTTCAAAATTCCAAATTTCATTAAAAAATCCTTGAGTGTAACTCGTTGATTGTTAATTACGCATTTCGATTCCAAGAACAAAGGAATTGACTTTCTGGCATCTTTTATATAACCTCTGTAAACTCCTATACAACCCCTGTGGTTTTCTATTTTGTCCAAGCCCAGATTTCAAGGCGTCAGCCAATTGCTGCAAGAGTTCAGGGTCACATGACTACAGCTCTATTAGATTATAAATAGACGGGCTTCAATGTACGTGCAGCTTTTTTGGGATTTGTCATTGCCCCAAGAAGATGTATCATCATCTCAATAAATATGTATTTTCAGAAGGGAAAAGAGGATCTATTACTTGGTTATGACTACCCCGCTGTGACATGCCAGTGTCCGGTCATCATCCATGGGGCCGTGCCAGCATGTTACATATATATAACATACAAAACCCAAAAACCAAATAATTAACTAATTTCTAAATTCTTTTAAATTCCCTTGGGCATAAAGTTAATTTCGTTTTCATTTTAAGAACATGGGAATTGTAAGTTTCCTAAAAACTAAAGTAGGTAATCAATATAGCCTCCCTTTTACCCCCAGTCTCGTAGGCGCCCAACCTTATATAATAGGCCACGGGACTCAATCCCAGAGAACTGGCCTGAGGCCCTCTGTCCAATCAATGCAAGAGTGCAAGGATCATTTGACTATGACCTCAGGAAGTTGTAAAAGACCCACCAAGGTTTTGGCCGGTGATTTTTTTAATTGTCGTTGCCCCGATAACTTCTTGCAATGTAAGAAATAAAGTTTTTGTTCACTAAATTTGGAGTGTTCCTATGTGTCCAGGGCTGGAGGGGCCTGTGAAAGAGTTTTTTACAAAGATCTTTGAGATACCGACAAAGCTATGACTTCCAGCACGGGAATTGAATTAAAAACTAGACTTTCTGTGACACACGGCTGGCAATCAACCTTTCTTCTCCCTTGCCACTGCCGCTGATGTCACATATATATATATATATAAAGAGATGATTTTATTAAAATGTCTGAAAGAATTCATAAGTTATGTATCGCTTTTCTAGCTGCACTATATTTCTCAAAACCCTGGAGGAGGGGCTGCTAATTTAACAGTTGCCACATCAGTTTTTGGATTCATTGGAACTCCTCCACAATTTCGAAGACAATCACGTTTACTGTGGAAGCAAGGTCCATGTCATTTGGTTGAAGAGGTGTTATCTCCTGCTGCTGTAGCCATGGTGTATCAGTTAGGTCCATGTTATACTGGAAGTTTTCAAGCTCCTACTTTATCAGGTACTTTTTATTAATAGCACTGTATTTTACCATAGTGGTGAAAATAATTTTTTACAAATTTATGATGTTATTGTATATTATATTTTCATAGTCAATAAATCAATTTTGGGTATTTTGTTCCTCGATGTCACTCTAATTTTATAATATGCATTATTAGCTTAGTAACCTTGGAAGAGGGATTATAATTTACGTATATGTATGTGAGAAATTTCTATTTTATTTTCATTCTCGTTTAAAGTTACGAGGATTTAAATATTATTTTAATGTATCTTTACATTAATAATTTTTTGTATATGTTATGGCCAAAGTCTGAAGTCTGGCCACTTCTAGCATTCGGCAATGACTACTTCAGACTTTAGCTATCCAATTCACAAAGTGTCAGACAATCATTGGCCAGTTCACAAATTGTCCATGAAAAAGTGGCCAAAGCTAGCAGTTTTGTGAAGTTGATCATACCAGTTCTAGCTCATATTATTACCAGTGTGAAAATCCCTCTAATTTAGTCATAGAAGAAAAATCACTTCAAAATCAGATATAAAAGACAATTTTTCTTTGCCAATTCGCAAACTGTCCATTGATGGTCAGGTGCATCATGAACTGGCAGCCCAAAGCCTAAAGTATAGTCATAAATTCTCAATTATATTGGGCTTTGGACAAGTGACTTGACCAATGCTAGAAATGGCCAGCCATTTCGCAAATTAGCTAGACTTTGAACTTTGGCAGTAACATATATATGTATATCTAGAGTGGTACTAATTTTTTAAGGCTTCAACTAGTTTTTGGAAATCTGAAATAGTTGTTTTCCTATTTGTATGTTCTTACTTGTGATATTAAAAAGTACAATTTTGTGCATTAAATTTTTAGTAAATTTTTAGTTACTAAATCATGTTTTATGAGTCCTGTTGTAACTCAGCATTAGATATGAGTTTGACAAATGAAAAGGAATTTTTTTCTAGAAGTATGTAGTTTGCATTTTCTGGATTTTTATTCATTCATTCACTGTCCTTGTTTTTGATGGTTATCATTCAAAATTTAGCTTGCTCTGGGAAAAGATCGTAATATTACTAAATGTTCATCAATGCCCCCCCCCCCCTATACACACATACACATCCCACCTTTCTGTCTCTCCTTTCTCTCTCTCTCTCTTTTTTTAATTTTTGTTTATTGGTAGGTATTCAATTTATAAGCAATTTACCATGGATATAATATCTACTTATCCTTCCTCAAGCAATCCTTTGAAAATGCCTTTTTGTTTAATGCAGTAAACTTGCATAATCCTTAATTCATTTTTAGGTATGTTATTTAATCATGTTGCTTGTACCAATGCCATTGCAATTTAGTGATTTCATTTTTTAACGACATCCTTTTTAATTTAGTATTACTTTTCAGAAATTGTATGTAGTTGTAACTCTTATTTATAGAATTCAGCTGGTAAAAATGAGGTAACTGCTGGGGAACAAGCAAATATAAATTGCAACTAATGTTCAAAAATTATGTGCTTTTAAAAATATCTATGTATATTGTGAGATACTCCCTACAAGGATTTATCTTATTTATCCATCATCATCTTCTTTTGAAGCACTACAGCCTGTTGTAGGCCAAGGCCGTCCCAATCAGTTTCCGTCATCTGGTCCTATCCAAAGCAATACCTCAATACTATGTTAGTTTAGATTTTGATTCGAACTAGATAGATTTATATTTTGATGCAGGATGATAGGTCCTATTTTGAACAAGCTTAATGCTTATATTCTTGATTGGGTTTTTAACCCTTATAACCCTTGTTTTTTTTGTGTGCTATTAAAATTGTTATGTTTAGCTGTGCATCAGATTTCTGTAGATTATTCTTTTATTTACCACTGAACCACTTTTGAATTTGTCTAACAAGAATAGTGTGATAATAAATATTGAATGAGGAGTTGTTTATGAGCAAATATAAATTTTCTATTGCACACTTTCTTACAGGAGTTGATGTTCACCAACCCATACTAGCAGAAGAGAAAATTGTCTTTGGAATCAATGCTGCTGCAGTGTCAGTAATGACTCTTGCCAAAATCAGAAGAGTTTATAGTAAAGCTGACTGTAGATCTATTGCCAAAATGGTGAGTGTATATAAAAGAAAAGTATATGTGTATGAAGAGAATGAGTGAGATGATGATAATGCTGAACTGTGCAATTTAAAAAATTATGAACTAAATATTATTATTTTCAATCTATCTTTAAAGTAATTTTATTTTAGAGAAAATTTGTAATTTTTTATGAAATGGTAAGTGTATATAAAAGAAACGTAAATGAGTGTGAAAAGAGTGAGTGAGATGATAATGCTGCTATTAAAAAATTATGAACTAGCTATTGTAATTTCCTTATCTTTTGAACTCATCTTCAAATGAATTTTATTCCAGAGAAATTTTGTAAATTTTTATATCTATAGACTGTTATAAGACTTCTTTTAACCGTTTAAATTTTGTATTACCTTTTAATTTCTATGTAATGCTAAAACTGTAAGGTTATAATGTAGAGATAGCTTTTATTAGAATAAGTTATATTATCTGTAATATAATTAAAAAAATTGTGTTCCTAGAGAGAAATTGTTTTAGCAACTTGTGCACAACTAAAACCAGCTAATGTATTAATCTATACAATTAATTTCTTATTGTTTGCAATTATGCATGGTTGAATGTAATGTGCCCCAATGATTCAGCTGCTGAAGAAAAAGCATGTAATCTTTAAGAAAAAAATAATGAAACACAATTACATAATTTATTTGTTTCCTCATACTTTAAGAATAACCAGAAAAAAAGTGTGATCCAACAATGAATTATATTTGTTTATTATACATGTTATAGTCATTAAGAAAGTATTTCAGTAAGGGTTTGATGTACTCTGACAAAATCAACTCCAGAAAAGTATGTAGTAAATAGTGGGGAGCTATCATTTATGAGTGTATCATAATGTTTCTTAAATGGGCTTTTTGAGTACATTTAAGATGGATAACATATTCTGGGTGTAAGGAATAAAGTCACTTAAATAGATAGTTGAAATTAACTGGTCAGTTTTTCAACCAGTTTTAACTGTTGTGTAATCATTTTCTATACTTTTAGTTTTCATAGCTGATGTTTTAAATCTCTCTGTGTGGTTGCTTATTAACCTGCATACACATATTAAATACAGTCAATTCAAGTTAATCGGACCACATCGGGACGTGATAATTTTGGTCCGAATAACCAGCTGGTCCGAGTACACGAACATGCCCTATTAGGCTTATGCAATAGGATTTGTTTCGGTTCTTTATGATTCGGTCCGAATAAGCGGCTGGTCTGATTAACTAGTGGTTCAATTAATGAGATTTGACTGTATCTTATTTTTTAATTGTAGCTGAGGCAAATGACAATGTCTATCATTATATGCTATTTTTAAGTTCTTTGCTTAGCTAAAATCAAATAAGTTTTCAATTAAATATTCATTTCAAAATCTCGTGTGAAAAATTTCTTTAGTGTGTGTTATTTAATCTCTTAACTTATTTATGTAAAGTCAGTTAAAATATTGTGTTCTGTTCCAGTTGGGTATGAGCTCGCATGAAAATGCCACTCCTATTCATATACTACATAATTCTGGAGGACACCTTAGTGGTCCTGCTAGATGTCTAGGAGGTATTCTTGTTGGCTATCTTGGTAAGCATCATACAGTTTGGCCATATGATTTAAAATGTACCTGTTTATTGAAATGTAACTAAAATTAAATAATTCAACAGAGCAAGACAATAATTAGACAAATACAAACAGAAATCATACACTTAGGACTCAATGCACCATAAGGCAAGATTCTGCAGCAGTAACGGAACTAAACCAAAAATTGAGGTAACCGACTGGTCCCGTCATCAGGAGGCCTAACCAAATCAGTTACCTCAAGGGGGAACTTTCTGAATAGGATGCAGGTCTAACCAAATTACATCCCAAGGTCCCAAGATCCCCGTTTAAACAGATAGCTTCAAATTTATAAAGTCCTAGGCTGTTCATTATACCCTTTCAGCATATCCTTATACAGCTATCATTTCAACTCATTCTTAACATAATTGCTACAGTATTTTATGAGCCATATGTAGATGCTCCTTGTGATTAAAGGGCATCTTTTATCTGTGGCCTTTGTAATTACATTTGAATATTTTCCTTCAAAATTTAATCATTAAAATTTTATAAAACGGTACTAACCAGGGCTCCCTGACTTGGGTTTTTAAATCCAGATCTGGGTTTTTTGATGACCATGTGGATGTATGACTTTTTATTTCAAAAAGTCTCAAATCTGGGTTTTTTCCCCTTATAAATTAAAAAATAACGAAAAAAAATTATATTTATTTCTTATAAGCATAATTTAAGTACACTGAGACAATTTAATTAAAAAATTACTATTAAAATGACATTACTATGTGCTTGAGTGTAATATAATTTAAGCAGAGATCATATCAATTAAATTGTGATATATCCCCCTCTTATAAAACCATCCAAGAACTTTGGTATTTGTTATGTAATATCAAAGGTGGATTCAATAATCCCAAATTTGAAATCTTATTTAACTTTATAACCCATTTAACTATTTTATCTCACTCCTCTGCTTATGTAGAGAGAGTTTTTTCACAGGTTAATAGAATCAAAACAAAAGACACAAATTCTCTTAAACTGAAACAGTTGACCCTTTAAACTCCAAATTTATTTTCAGTTTTCTTTCCAAAAACTCTGCATCATTTTATGTGTTTTAGTTAGATTTTTTTTAACTGAAAAGAAGGATTTTAATAAAAAAAAAATTAATACTAGAGAAAAATAGCAAGAGAAAATTCATTTTCAAAAATCAGTATCCCATGATCAGCTTAGAACAATTATGTTTTATCGATTTTATAACATAAACTAGTGGTTAGCCCATCAAAAATGATGTGTTAATTTTAATTTTTATCAATTTACATCTGCAAAGTCAATATTATTTGTATACTTAATAGCTTCTCTACTTTCTTTTATTTAAATTATACACATTTTTAATTGTTTAAAATTATGCAATATCAGCACTATTATGATCCATTTAAGATGCAATTTTTTTAAATATAAATAAAATCAGAACTCCACATAATAGCATCACTTTACTTATTCTATTACATACATGTATTAATTATGAAATATTAAATTCAGTCTGTTAACAGTCTGCTGCACGTATTCAGTTTAGCGATTCCTGACTTTATCTTGAAAACCATCTGCATTTCCATTCATTGGCCTTACAACGCTTTTTAGCAATGGGGTTTTTGGTCAACATTCATTTTAAATGTATTACATTGCGCGCTCTAAGTAAATTTTTCAGTAACGCTAAATAATTAATACAAAAACTTTAACTTAGTTGTTTCATAATTTTAATTCATAAATGAACACACGCCAAATATAAACCATTGAGGTGTTCGGTATTTTTCATTGAAAGATGTTACAAGTTGAAAAATATTTGTATTTGCGTATTCTGTTCGAGAGGAAAGTATAATCTGTATATATAAAACAGTTCCGTAACTGACTGATTGTCTGACTGACTGACATATAACGCACAGACCAAACCACTGACCCAAAGGGCTGAAATTTTGGCGATTCTTCTTATAGTGTTAGGGGTGCACTAAGAGAGATTTTGAAAAATTCTTCTTAGATTTTTTTAAGTTAAATTTTTAAGCTGTTTTTGTAACATTCTTTAAAGTTTGGATTTAAAATAATAATCCAAGGGTTATAAAATTTGTATCACAAGAAAGATCCTAAAAATTCCATTAAAATGAAATCTTTTTCGAATCTTTACCTTCATTTTCTGATTTTTGGTGGATTTTTAAAGATTCATTTTTAGAGATTCAGGAAGACTAGTGGTAACTACAGTACCTGGGTCGGGCCCTCCACTGTTTCATTTTTAGAATTTAATTTATTAAATATTGATCACGTGGTTTCTTTTCTTTTTGTGATACTTTAAACTATTTTTGCGTCACGTGCGTAACAACGAAATACACAAAAAATGTATGTATTTTTTTTCTTCCTAATGCGGCAGACGATTGGACATTATCCAAAAAAATATTACCGTAATTTCGCACGTAATCGCCGCACCCACCGTAAGCGCCGCAGGGACTGATATTTCCTTTTAAAAAAACGAAACCGGCGTAAGCGCCGCACCGGCGTAAACGCCGCGCATAAACTTTTCTTAATTACTATACCGCAACCAAGTACTGAGACACCAGCAGAGATTTTAGGTTATTTCTGTAATAAACTAATACATTTTAATGTAATAAATTAAATATAGGGCTTATTTTAACGAGTTCTCTTAAGAAATTATACTTTAACACTATAGAAGCTTTTATAGAAGTGCCGAATGACACCCCATACCCTATAAGCGGCGTCGACAGTAATTTTGGACCGCTAAGATTTGCTTTATCTAAAACTGTTTTTTTGTAATGAAATGTCACGTATCACTACACGTTTACCGTAGTACAATTCAATAAAGGAATAAAATCTAAAAGGGTACACAAACACATTTTTATTTCACAGAAACACATGATAAAATATTAAAAAATAAAAACATAAACTTAATCATCGAACATCAAAATTGGTAAAATACATAAAGCATACAAGAATGAATAAAAGTAATAAATACTTTAGGTAATAATAATAACGATCAAAAGGAAAATGTAAGATACACAGGTAAGATTTACCGATCAATCAAAACCTTCAAAGTTCTCATCTTTCATATCGGAATTAAAAAGAGACAAAATTTTTGGATCAATTTTCGTCCCTGAGTAGTCTGGAACTTTCTCGTTGGAAGAATTGTCGCCGTCGCCGGCATTGGAAACAATTATTTCTGCCTTTCTGAAACTGGACATTGTCTTACTGGAGACACCTTTCCATGCTGGAGAGACTCACTTCGTGACTTCTACGAAGTTCCCTTTCACATAGTTCCTCGTTTTGTGTAGGAATGTAGACCTTCAACCATCAACGATTCCCAGAGACTTCGCATTCGGTATTTGAATGCTTAGTTTACAGTCAAATCAAGTGGTTGAATTAATTTTGTAAAACCTCTGAGAATTATCGCTAAATTTTCAGACACAGTATTCATGGAACTTTAATAGGCTCTCACAAGTGGACTTTCAACAAATCCATTATAAGTAGCCCTTTTGGATTGAAAAAAGTCCCTTTCCTTTTCCGCCAGACTTCGTTCAACAAATCTTGCAATACTGTTTTATTCATCCATCTTTTCTCGTTCGCGCGGATCATACCGTCATTAGGAAATTCTATTTTGGGGAGAGTTTTCTTTTAAAACCCAACAGAGGTTTCAGGTTTTCGGCGCTTGCTGTGAAAGACAAGACACAAGAATGTGATGTTTTCTCGTGACCGGTAGTAACAATACTCATTGTAGTTTCGCCAAACTTGGCGCATGTGCGATGATAAACGTCCGTTCAAGTAAAGAGAGAGGCCCAATTTTAGTAGAAAAGCGCAAGCTAAAAAGATTTTAAAATCCGAAATCGGCGTAAACGCCGCACCGGCGTAAGTGCCGCTCCAAACAATTTTTGAACTTTTTTTTACGTATGCGCCGCGGCGCTTACGTGCGAAATTACGGTAAAAGAAATGTTTCTCAAACTGTAGTATATTAACTGTACTATATTCTTTAGAATGTTTTATTAGATTTAATTTGAATATTTTCTTCTACATTATTTTGTCTATAAAAATATCCGTTACAATTTTTTTATAAATATATTTTTTCTTTTTTTTTTTACATCAAATGTAAACATTGATTGTTGTATTTATTATAAATATATATATTAAATGTAATATTAAAAATAAGAAATAGAACACAAATCGTTATAAAGTACTATTGAAAGTAATATTAAAAATACAATAATAAACAAAAATTAAAAACATTATCGTCGTAATAGAATGCTTTACAAAATATCACATAAAAGCTACATGTGAGCACATGAAAGCCATGTGTGTTAGCAATTTAGAAATATTCCATTACACACTTTTAAAAATTTAAGAAAATGTTGCGGTTATGTTAGGTATTCGCTTTGAAAAGCACGTTACCGTACAGACAGTTTTGAACATATCACTACGCATGCGTCGAGTTTGCAACTTTCTGAAAATACTAAATTCGACATTATTGTAATATCTGGTTAAAAAAATATATTATATGGTTAAAATATAAATATATATATTAAAAAAATAATATAATGAAAAACTGTTCTGCCGTGAAAAAGATTCTCTGATTCAATTTTTCTTAAATTAACGACGATGAATGAATGACTCACTCGTGTTTACATTTTCAAGTTCTGAATATATAAAATGAATACTTGTTTTTAATTTAATTGAAACATTATGATAACGCAAAAGGTGGCAGGAAAGAGAAAATTCTCTAATGAAAATGAAAATCACAGCGAAAATGCATTACAATTAAAGGATATTTTATGCTGAGACCAGATTTAAACAGTAGCGAGCTGTTTTGAAATTGTCATAACCGTTTATTATAGCCTTCTAAATATCGAAATAAAGTTGATTTGTGTTGATATTACGCTGTTTGTAATAAATTATTTGGGTTTACATAGCAAATAATCTTTTTGAACTTTACTTTTAACTTGTTAAGCCTAACTCATAAAACAAAATGGATGCATAGGCTGATATATTTATGAAGTGGTCGCTCCGGAATCATTCCAGAGGTACAGAACTGGGCTATTATTAGGATAGATAACCATAAAAAATTTATTTGAAATATGTATGGTTGGAAATTTTAAAATGTCAAGTGTGACTCGACATAGGAGTTGCTGTGAATAAAATTGTTGTTGAGTCACGCTCAACATAGGAGTCCGAAGGTTTGAAGATTGTATAATGGCAAAATAAGCAATAAATAGATATCAAAATTGTCATACATGGATACCTAAAACAGAACTGGTGAAAGACGTAATAGAAAGTACATGGTATAGACAACATAAAGCATACATAAAAAAAAGATCTTCAGAAAATTAATTTGGAGGTGAATGTTGAAATGGATTAATTTGATGAAAATTAAATTAAAATACCTTTAATTTAACTTCACGTAAACTTAGAAAATGGGATGTGTATTACCTTATTTGCATTTTTTTATCTGTTAAAAAAATATGCATTTTAAAAAGCTGGGTTTTATTATTTTGGATGCAATATGGGTTTGTTACAATTTGTTGCTGGGAGCCCTGGTGTTAACAACTTAATAAACTTGTAGTAAATCTGACTATAAATTGTCATGTGATGTTAAACGGACTAAATACTGACATGCAACCTGTAATGTTTGACGCAATCATGCTGTTATCCGATGGCTTAAACGTTGTTTTTTTCCCTATAAATTGATATCATGCTGAAGCTATACTCAGAAACTTTTTTACTAGATTTTTTTCATAATGTGAAATAATTGTATGTAAATTTTTATGACCTTGCTCATGTGCTTATTTTATTCTCAAAACAGGTGCTAGAACTTTTGTCCCCCATCCTGTATCCCTCACTATTGACAATGTTGGAGGAACAGCTACTCTTTTAGGATTGGTTGCTATGGCCAAAGATGTTGAAGGCTTATATGCTGCAGTTAAGGCTTTGGTGTGTGTTGTTAAAAGCAACAGAGCTGCTCAGCAGGAAATGGACAGAATGAAAAGATATCAGGTATTACTGCATATAATCATTTTTAACAGGCATATACACAAAGTATTTTTACCATGTTTTTTATTAAATTGCTTTCTTGTTTGATTGTGTGTTTGTCCATTACAAATCTTGCAATTGATTTTTAACTAACTTCCCAACTAGCTAGAAATTTGAAACTTTTAGAATATCTCAAAACACGATGACAATGCATTTTTTAAATACTTTTAGCCATCTTTAAGCAGAATTAAATTAATTTTCAGTTATTTTCAGTTAATTTTGTTTTGTAGACTGGTGCAGCCATCTATTGGCCAGAATGGGAACGAAAAGTTAAATGCAAGTTAACTTCCAATTAACTTCATTTTCTTTCAAGTTGATGGGATAATTCATCAAAAAATTTTTTAAAATGTGTTTATTAATACATAGAATTGTCAAATTTATATGATTCAACAGAAAATTTTAAAACATGGTATATAAAAAGTTCTTTTTATCTTGTAATTATTATAAATTATATACCAAGAGGAAAAATCAGACTGTAAAAGAGGATTCCCCTGCATATTATTTAAACATATTTTGAAAAGCCTTATTTAAAAGATTATTTCAAGTCCATCTTAAGAGGCTGCCTTTCATCTATGACTTAAAAGGTTCATGAGCATTAGCATTTTAATATACCTTAGGTAGAATGCATGAGAGGTGAAGTAATATAATGGGGTAATATTTATCTTGTCATTTTTAAAATTTAATTCAAGACTGTGAACAACAGTTATATTCATTGCACTTTCCTTACAGAGTATCTCCTGTACTTTAATATCTGAAGTAAATAATGTAAAATACTAAAGCAATTTTAATTATATATGCAAATATTTTTCACTTTTTGTGATATAAAAAGACATTTAAGACACAATGTTGTTATTAAAAAATAAATGAATATGTGAAATTGTGTTTGAACATATGAACAGAAGTTTTGAATGAGAATGTACTGTTTATATTTTAAAAAATGCTCAAATTTTATTATCTTTAAAAGATATGTTTACAAAAAATAAGAAAAAAAGAGAAAATTATTCCTTGTAAATTATCTTTTCTCTTGAGCGATTATTATTAATCTCTCTAACTAGACAAAAATAATGTGAGCTAAAAGGACCTAGCAAACAGGTTAGCTAATGATCATAATCCAATAATTAAGTCATAGAGTTTTATATGTTTAATCAGAGAATGGTTCATCTTTTAAAAGGTATAATTTAAATTGTGTGTATAGAATCAAATCATATGGAAGATGTCATGCTGCTCATGTATTCTCCCTTGTTTTAAAAACATTTGTTGCTCTTTAAGCATATCTTTTTCCTGTAAAAATAATTAGAAAAATAAAAACTAGGTTTTATTTTATAAGAGAAATGCTTGCCGTTTGCACTCTCAGTTTATGTTGAAGCTTATTACATCCGTGGTTGAGTGGTAGAAGGTGCATGAAGAAAAACATCTATCTTCTAAAATCTACATTAATTTATTTGTACAATTTATATATACATTTTTATTCAAAGAATTATTAAAGATGAGAGCTTACATACTCTCAAACTTTCCTGTTTGCCGCCTGCCACAAGTACTAGACAAAACATAGTAAATATTAAACTTACATTGACATGCAATGCCATCTAGGGGAGAAAAATAACAAATTTCCAAACACTCCCCACCTGATAATTTGCTAAAATTATCACAAAGAAAAACATAAAATTATATGACATTCATATTCAAAACAATGAAAACAAATATTATGAGAATTCAAACTAAGAGTTGAAATTAAAAGTAACTTAGCAATTATAATAGATAATCTAATATTAAAAAAAGAAAGAGAAAGAAATTAAAATAGCAAAAAGTTTTTTTTTTTTTCAGTTCGGCAGTTCCAGAGGATACAAAAGTTGAATAGGTCTTCTAAGTTCAGTGTTTTTAGTTTTTACTTTGCATGACCTAACGAGTCCATCACGACCCTGAAAGACCTCGGTAATGCGACCTAGGTCCCATAAAAACTTTGATTTCATGGCTACTATTTTCATGTGGATTTTTGACAAATTCTATACTTGCTTGGTTATCTGCTAACAAAATTGGATTAGTGGCTGTGTCTTTAAAAATTTTTAGTTTCTGACACTCCAATACGATTTGTTGCAACCAAATCAACTCCTTTGCCGTTTCTGTTAGGGCGACGAATTCACTTTCCATGTTACTTAAACAAACAGATTTTTGTTTAAAACTTCGCCATACTATGGGGGATTTGTCAGCAAATATTATTAATCCACCCATTGAAACGCGATCATCGCGATTATTAGCGAAATCGGCATCAGAATATGCATTTAAGTTTAATGAACCTGTATTTGACAAATTTATTTTCAAACTCTTTGTATATTTTAAATAACCCAGAATTTTTAACAACCCTTCCCAGTGTGCTATTCCAGGGTTTTCTTGGAATTGGGAAAAAATATTAAGGGCATAGCAAATATCTGGACGAGTTCTATTAGCAATGAACGCTAAACTTCCTATTAGATTCCTATAAGGAATTTTCGACATTTCTAACGCTTCGTCATCAGTTTTAGGGCATTGCTCTTTCGAATAAATTTTTCCCACTGGTATAGGTAATGAGGCAATAGGATAATTGTATTCCTCGTAGTCTAAACAAATTTTTGATATATAATTACTTTGGTGAATAAATAGTTCCCCGTTTTTGTCCTCAAAATTGACCCCCCAAAAGTTTTGTAGTTTTTCCCAAAACTTTATTCTCAAATTTCTGGCTAATTAAATTTATCGCTTTTTCTAAATGTTTAGGCTTTTTGCCAAATATAACGATATCATCCACATAAAGTAACAAAACTATTTTTCTTCCATAAATATAACAGCAGTTACACCAATCGAGTTTTATGAAACCTAATTCATTTAAAACTTCGTGGATTTCAAAATACCACTCGCGTGAACTTTGGTGTAAACCGTAAATTGCCCTTTTAAGTAGGCATACCTTGTTTGAATTTTCAAAACCGGGAGGCTGTTTCATATAAATAGTTTGTTCTAGTGGGGCGTAAAGGTAAGCACATGTGATATCTAACTGAACATGGGACCATTTGTAAAAACAGACTAGAGTAGAAAAAAAGAATCGAATAAGGCCGAAATTCACTACGGGTGAAAACGTTTCTTCGTACGTTTCCCCTTTCCTCTGTAGATGACCTTGGGCAACTAAACGAGCCTTGTAACGGGAAATATCCCCTTTGTCATCGAGTTTAAGGGTATACACCCAACGGCAGCCGAGTACTTTCGTATTTTCCGGCAAATCGACTAATTTCCACACTTTACGTTTTTTCATTACTTCGAGTTCGGTTTTCATGGCTTTTATCCAATGTTCAGAATCTTTAGTATTAAGTGCTTGTTTCAGGCTATTTGGGACAAAGTGGGGCAAATCTAGTCATTCAACATGACTGCTACTACTTGCGGTTTGATCCGCGGAAACTATACCTTCGAAAGGATTTTTAGATGAAAAATCAAATAGGTTTTCATCGTAAACTAAATTTTTATAATTACAATATCCTTTTATTTTTTTTAAGCGTATTTAACCTTTTCGACGTACCTTCAGGATAGTAATAAATATCAATTCTAGAGCTATTTGAACGGGGTATACACTCTCGCGTCCAGCTAATATTTTTGGGAGGCTTTCCCTCTGGGGTGTCTTCTGAATCCATCTGATATTCTATTTCGGAATCCGCTTGAGATTCAATTTCCGAATCCGTTTTCGGTATTTCCTCAACTATGGGAATTTCTTTTTTCGGGCTGGTTTCTCTACTTTTGGGAATAGTCTTGGTTTCACTAGAATTTGGTTCTTCGGGAGTACTACAAATAAATTGGCGGTTAGGAAACAAAACTTCGGGATCGATATCATGATTTTCCGTTTGGTTTTCAGTTTTTCCCGACTCATCAATTCGAACATTGATAGTTTCAATTATTTTGTGTTCGTTTGGAACCCAAACTCTATATCCTTTAGTTTGAAGTGCATAACCAACAAGAATTCCTTGTTTTGCACGCATGTCGAGTTTATTACGGACTTGCTTTGGTACTCCAAAAAATACTTTTGTCCCAAAAGGTTTAAGATACTGTACCGAGGGTTTGTATCCGCTATACATTTCGCAAGGGGTTTTAGTTCCACTGTGCACTACTCGGTTCCATGTATGGGTAAAGTGCCTCAATGCTTCGACCCAGAAACCCTGACTTAGGCCACTGTCTCTTAATAACACATTAATGCCGTTTACGGCAGTATAATTAAATCTTTCAACACAACTGTTGTGTTCTGGAGTGTAAATGTTTGATTTCTGATGAGTTATTCCGAGGTTTTCACAGAATTCACGGAAATCATTATTAATAAACTCTGTACCATTATCGGTACGAATGGCCTTTACTTGTTTTTCGGTAAATCTTTCCGCGTTACTTAAGAAAATTTTAAATGTTTTAAAAGTATCTGCTTTAGTTTTTAAAGGATAGCTCCAGACTTTACGCGAAAAATTGTCCACTATTGCTAGAAAATATTTATGGCCTTCTATAGACGTTGTTGGAAATGGACCACAGAGGTCAAGGTAAAGAAGTTGTAAAGGTTTAGTTGACTTAATTTCGCCTTTCCCTTTAAAACTTACGCGTCGCGATTTGGCCTCTCGGCACGCGTCGCAAGGGTTTAGTTCACCTTTTAATTTAGGAAGACCTTTAACGGCTTCGTTTCTAGCTGTGTTTTTAATATATTCCGCGTTAATGTGGGCAAATCTTCTGTGCCACACATCTAAACTATCTGTTAAAAATGATACTCTTTTAGAATTTAAACATTCTTTAGTTTTAACATTAGTATCAATTGCATTATTCTTAAAATTCTTAGCTTTAGATTTACTTTTAATAGGTTGAGATTTCACAATATATAAACCATTTTCCCCGTGAGCAGTAAATACAGTTTCTTCATTATCTTTAACTTTAACTTTTCCATTTTTAAATATTAAAATAGCCCCTCCTTTGTCAAGTTTAAAACATGATATTAAATTTTTAGATATATTAGGAACATACAAGACATTTTTAAGAGTAATTACAGAATTATCAAATTTTACAATAACTTCGCCCTTACCTTCAACAGCAGTGTGTGTGTCCTTGATACAACTCCCTAACCTTTCGGTTTCCAAGGGAATAAATTTGGTGAAAAGTTCTTTCGACCCACAAACATGGTCGGTTGAGGCAGAGTCCAGGACCCACTCACAGGAAGGTTTAATGGTGGAATAAGACACGGACAGATAAGATTTCTTACTGTGAAAGTTCTCAGAATCGGTACTTGAGTCACGCTTCGGTGGGGATCGTCTCGTCATCTGTCTCCGGTGGGGTGTTGAAGATCTACCTCTGCGTAATTTAGGACATCGGTTTCGTAGGTGATTCTTGCTCTTGCATTCATAACATCTCCGCGTTCTTGAGGGTGCAAATGATGATGACGTATCACGTGCTGGTTGTTCTCGAGTAGAGGTGGACGTCCATGCTTGATGACTGCGGTCATTCTCCCGTTGCGACAGCCTTGCTTGTTCAGCGAGAACTTCATTAAGGATTCTTGAAAAAATCAGGTCATCCTTTTTCTTTCTGTAGATTGTCTGTACTAGTCCCTCGTAAGGATCCGGAAGGTAACGAAGTAATTGAAAGACCTGGTCGAGTTCTGACACAGGTTCCTTTGCATCCTTCAACTTCTCAGCTAGGGATGATAACTGGGCAGCATATTGCGAAATGTCGTCATCCTTCAACCTCGTTGACCAAAACTGGTGTTTCAGGTGCATAACACCTGCTAACGAATCTGGCTCAAAATACGTTTTCAGCTTCTCCCAAGCTTCACGACCATCGATGGCTTTCTCGATGATGTTTCTGTATTTAGTTGGCAGATTTAAAAATATACAGGCCAATGCCTTCTGCTCCTTTTCGTGAAGATCTTCGGCTACGGCTGTATCCTCATCCTTGACGGTAACGGCAGGTTCCAAGACAACTTTACTAAGTCCCCGCTCTATTAGCACCATTCTCATGGCCGAAGTCCATGACGAATAACTATTTTCTGTCAGCGGCGGGACTTTACTGTAAAGGTCAAGTTGCGCCATCCTTACTCAGGAATTTTTACAGGAAACAAGATGATAAGCTAATTTAACGAGTCTGGGCCCATAACCTTCTAATAGAGTCTCGATATAGATGATCGAAAAACTCAATCAAGCAGAATTAATTGCGCTGTGGTGCTGAGCACAGTAATGGCTCAGAAATTAAACTCATCAAAAAAATTAGATAAAGTTGAGCCGAATCAAATTTAAGATAAAAAATTAAAGTAGTTTATTTAAATTAAAAACTAAAAAAGAAATACATCAACCGGTTACATGTCCGGTAAAAAAGAAACAAGTAATAAAAATACGATACAAGACTAATATGTCAAGTATCACAAAAATAACTTAATGCAACAGCGATACACCACCGCTAAACTACAGTCAGACTCGTTATATATAGTGCTTAAACAAGGTTAACAAGCTGCAGTTACATTTCTGGCAGCCAATCACAAAACAATGAAAAAATTTGAATACTGACAAAAAATTTGCATTTAGCGAATCAAAATGCAATGAGAGTTTATCTTTCGCCGGAAAATGACGATGACGTCATTTTCCAACATGGCGTTGTTTACGAATAAAAGTTCGAAACTCCCGCACTCCGCGGCAAAGCGAACATGAGAGGACACATAAATTAAAAGGAAATAATAGGTGTTTTTATATGTTTAGGTGCCTTTATTTGCGCATAGTTGCCGGGATATAATCAAAGTTAGGGATAGCGATCTTTATAAGTAAAATATGCCGATAAATGGCGCTTACTCCTAACAGTTTGTACCCTCAATGAGTACAACCTCGCCTTCCTTGAATTTTTCTTTAGAGGTTGAAGTGTTGAACACATGGAAATTCTTTAAATTCAGCAAATATTGTGTTTTCCACTTTGTCCAAAGCTGCTGTAGGAGTTTTGTTTGGTATATCTTGCGTTTAACCAAAGAAACTCTGGAAGAATTAGTATTGAAAAGTTCAGCAAAATTGAAAGGATATTTTATGTTGTGTCCCACCAACAAAAAATGAGCTGGTGTCAGAGGTTCAGGCTCATTGGCGTCGTTATAGATGTAGGTTAGGGGTCTCTGATTGAGAACATTTTTGATATCAGCCAAAATTGTTGTTAGTTCTTCAAAGGTTAATTGAGATCGTCCGAGGATTTTTCTCAAAGGCTCTTTAATTGTTCTCATCAATCGCTCGTAAAAACCTCCCCACCATGGGGCGAGTTCTACGATAAATTTCCATGCAATTCTTTCCGAAGAAATGAAGTCTTGAAGACTTTTATCTTTAACAATTTTATCAAAATAATCGAAATCTTTATTAGCGCACTTAAAAGTTTTGGCATTATCGGAATAAATTATGCGACAGTTTCCTCGCCTTGACAAAAAACGTCTTAGAGCCAATATGAACTTACTTGTTGACAAGTCAGAGACAAGCTCAAGATGTACTGCTCGTGTTACAGCACACGTGAAGAGAGCAATGTAACTTTTCACGACGTCTTTTCCTTCCTTCACATAAACAGGACCAGTAAAGTCAATTCCAGTAGTATAAAAGGCGGGAGTTTCATTTAATCTATCTTTTGGAATCTGTCCGGTAAGTTGACTTGCAGGTTTCGCTGAATATCTTCTACAGATTAGACAGTTATGGATGACCTTTTTTACTAACTGCCTTCCTTTAATTATCCAGAAATTTTGACGTATTTTTGATAGTGTCGCAGCAACCCCAGCATGAAGCATTTTATTGTGAACATGTAACACTATTAATTCAGTCAATCGGGAATCTTTTGGTAGTAGAATAGGGTGTTTTTCACCTAAAGTAAATTCTGCTTCGTTCATTCTTCCCTTTATTCTAATCAAATTATTTTCATCCAGGAATGGGGCCAAGGAAAAAATGTTAGAGTCTGAGGAAATAGGTTTTTTAGATTTCAGAGATTTAATTTCCTTTGAAAAATGTTCACTTTGGATTTTCCGGATAAAATACTGTTCGACTTCTTCGAGTTCATGAGCAGAAAGAGGACCGCTTTCAGATGTTACTTTTCTCGCTCTAGCTGCAAATCGTTTTATCCATGCAAAAATTCTCAGACATTTTAAAAAACTACTGTATTTTGTCAAATCTAAAATTGGTTCAGTCAAGGCTACAGTTCGAAGCTCCTTCGAAATTAGCTCTTCATTACAATTGTCATCAGGTCGGTTGGAGGAGCTTTCACCAGGCCACAGGTGAACCGGTTGAGACAACCAAGGAGGGCCTGTCCACCACAAAGAACTCGAAAGGATCATTTTTGCAGATTCTCCTCTAGTAGTAAGGTCAGCAGGATTTTCCGATCCACTGCAAAAATTCCAACACTCAGGTAAAGAGAGTGCTTGTACCTGAGCCACCCGATTTGCCACAAAAGGTTTCCAAACTTTAGACGAACCTTTCACCCAGTGCAGCACAATTTTGGAGTCACTCCAAAAAAATATTTTTTGAGTGAAGGCTGGAAAGATGTTTTGAATATATTTACCTAGACGAGCACCTACGAGTGCTGCCATCAACTCTAATCTTGCTAAAGTTAAAGATTTTAGAGGAGCAACTTTACTTTTCGAAATCACAAAACTAATTTTAATTTTTCCTTCAGTTGTAAAGTATCGGAGGTATGCCACAGCCCCATAAGCCTTAGGGCTAGCGTCCACAAAAATATGTAGAGAAACTTCACTAACGTCTTCTGTTGAAAAAAGTTTACGTTGAATATTGAAATTTTCCAGTTCAACAAGTTCAGAACACCATGTTCCCCACTTCTTTTCTAAGTCGTTTGGCAAGTTTTCGTCCCAATTTAGACCTCTTTGCCACATTTCTTGCATGAGAATTTTAACTCTTATTACAAAAGGACTAATTAGTCCGCAAGGATCAAATATTTTAGAAATCATGCTTAGCACATGTCGCTTGGTGATTCCAAATTCCACGGGATCCCTAACATCCTTTAAATCTAACTTAATTTCATCCTTAATATGATCCCACTTTAATCCCAAGAACCCTTCGCCAAGTCCAAAATCCATATTTTCCTCATACCCGTTTTCACGCCAAAGTTTATTTAGTTCCTCACAGTTAGTTTTTAATTTTCTCAATTTGAATCCAGCGACGCGCAATATTTCTATTGCCAAAGATGTTAACTTATAGGCATCCTGAGCATTTTTAGCTCCATCGTACAAATCATCGACATACAGAGAATTTAACATTTCATAACAATCAGGATAATCATCTTTAAATTTCCTAATGTGAAATTTCAAAACACAAGCTAGCGCGAACGGAGACGTCGTTAATCCGAATGGTAAACGATTAAGTTGAAGTGTTTGTACCGAATAATTCGGGTCGTCCGAAAACCACAAAAATTTTAGATACTTTCTATCCTCTTCCGCAATTTCTATCATAAGGAAAGCTTT
Source organism: Dolomedes plantarius (assembly GCA_907164885.2). Taxonomy (NCBI): domain Eukaryota; kingdom Metazoa; phylum Arthropoda; class Arachnida; order Araneae; family Dolomedidae; genus Dolomedes; species Dolomedes plantarius. The sequence goes on along the minus strand of OU015503.1, from coordinate 31,557,225 downwards.
TTCTAGATCTCTGCAAAATGCAACTTGATTTTCCCGAAATTTAAGTATTACATCTAATAAATTTGGATAAAGGTTAACTCCAGATTCAAGTGAATCATTCAAAGAATTTTTATTGTCATTTGCTTTAGAGCTGCAATCATAAACCATACGAACGCGAGTAGTCTGTTTATCCTGTCTTACAACTTCCCTGTGCGGCATGTAGTAACCTGAGTTTAAATCCTCATCAATACATTTTTCCACAATATTACATTCCAATTGATCCGATACAATTTCTTTATATTGGTCAGAAATTTCAAGATTTTTATCCAATTTAATTTTTAATGAATTAAAGCGTCTGCTCGCCACCTCATAATTAGAGTCCAATTCGGGAGGTGGTCCCACATTATCTTTCCACATTAATTTACAAACATAGCGCTCTCCGTTAAATTTTAAAGAATCTTCAAAATTTTTGATTAATTGATTTTCCTTTTCCGATAAATTTTTAGTCTCATTCGGAAATTCTTCAATTTCCCAGAACATTCGCAAATCATTTGAAATCGCATTATTCACAATAATCATGTTCTCAGAACAACTACTTTCGTTTTTGTCTGCTCCAGTAATTAACCAACCGAATGCACTATTCAAAGCTGATAAATGTTTATTAAGCGGAATCTTTTCCTGATAAATTAGTTCCCAGCAAACATCTGCCCCTAAAAGAATATCTATATTATTTGAGCTAGCGGAATCATCAGCTAACCGCAAATTCCTTTTCAGCATTAAGTCTTTTATTTTTTCGTCTGGGTATTTAACGGTAGCACCTGTAATAGTCCTAGACACAAATAATTCCTGATTTTTTCGAAAAGGAGAATTTGTACTTTCGAGTGTTAATTCAACAACTCGATAAACTTTATCTGTTGGGCTTTTCATTCCGAAAGAATAGACTGACAAAACTTCATTCCGAATAGTTTTTAAATTCAATTTATTCGCTAACTTTTCACTTATAAAAGAGCGCGAACTTCCACTATCAAACATTAATCTTGATAAGCAAGATTTATTTTCCGATTTAGCTAAGACAGTGCAAGTTTGCAAATAAACATTTTTAGAACAGTTCGTATTAAGATTACATTGAGAAACAGAACTTATAACTTCAGAAGTAGAGCTTGTCCTTTCATTTTCGGTTTCATTAGAATTTAAGCTACGCGAATTATTACAATTTTCCTTACTACGCTCTACCGGACCATTAGAAGGTTTACCATTTTTCCTACAAACTGATTTATGGTGAAATTTTGAAAAACATATTTCACACGAAATACCTAATCGACAGCTTCCGCTGGTATGTTTGGGCTTGAAACACGCCCAGCATCGTCCTTCAGACTTAAGTTTACTAATTTTTTGTTCTACATCAAATTTCCTACAATTTATGGATTCGTGGTTTAATTCGCAAAATATGCATGTATTTTTTACTGGTGCAAGTAATGTTGCAGCGGTTGAAAAATGTTTAGGTTTCGAATAATTTTTATGATACGTTTGTCCCGTTTGATAACTTTGAAAAGAGGTGCGTTTAGATTCGCAAACCTTGGAAGAATTCATTACAGTTTCACAAATTTCCCTTGATTCGACTTCATTTCTCAAAAAAGCCATAATATCCGAAGTTTCACAGTTCTTTTCCTTATTTCGTTTTCGGTGAAATTCCAAAACTAAATCTTGGGGTAACAATTTTAAGAGTAGGGGATTTAATAGATGACCATACGATCCTTCGGTTACATTTAGTGCGCGTAAATTTCTTATGTTTACCTCTATCTCATCATACAATTTGCGCAATCCTTTTACATAAGAGGAATTTCTTACCGGTTCTAAGTTAAGTAATTTGGAGATATACAAATTAATATTATAATCAGTGCGACCATAACGCTGCTTTAAAAGTTCAAGGCAAGAATCGTAGTTCTTTTCATTTAATTCGAATCCAGCAACCACATTATAGGCGGGGGGAGAAAGCAAGGACTTTAAATACTGAAATTTTTCAATTTTAGTTAGGGAATCGTTCGATCCTATTGCGCTATCGAAGCAGTTAAGGAATTCCATGAAATTAGAATCACCAGAAAAACGCGGAATTTCCAATTTAGGCAATTTTAATGCCGTAAAATTATGTTCAGTAACATTTGAGGTGTTATTACTTCCATGGGAACTTTGATCGTCCCTTTTATTCATTTCTTTAATTTTATTTTTGAGTTTAATTTTATCCGTAATAATTTTTTCATCATACTCTTCCGATTGAGCAATTTCGGTTTTGAATTTAACTGGATCCGATATGAGATCTTCAATTTCTAAATTATATTCCTTAAGTATTTTTTCTTTCGTTTCTAACAACTCAATTAATTCTGTTAGATTTTCAACAGTTTCATCTTCATAATTCAAAGTTTGAATCTTTTTTATCAACTTCGTTATATTAGCTCTTACTGTGCTTCTTTTTTCTATGATTTTTGCAATCTTATCCATATTCAATATTATAAAAGACCTTACCTTTAATTAAGGTATCCGTAATAGTAAGAACAGCTAATCCGAAGAAAAATTCTTATTTCCATTCAGCATCCAAACGCTGAAAGAATCCGTTGAGCCATTTTTTTTTTTTAAGCACAGCAGGTGTCCATTCCAATCAAAAATTCCAACGTAAAAAACTCAGTTCCAGTTCACAGCCGATATGCACCATATTACATCCGTGGTTGAGTGGTAGAAGGTGCATGAAGAAAAACATCTATCTTCTAAAATCTACATTAATTTATTTGTACAATTTATATATACATTTTTATTCAAAGAATTATTAAAGATGAGAGCTTACATACTCTCAAACTTTCCTGTTTGCCGCCTGCCACAAGTACTAGACAAAACATAGTAAATATTAAACTTACATTGACATGCAATGCCATCTAGGGGAGAAAAATAACAAATTTCCAAACAAAGCTGTTGAAGACATGTGTTTTTCTAATTACATATATGTATATAAATGCATTTATAACATAAATGCTGTTTTGGTGTGATTTATATGTCTTTGAACAGATGAAAATGCTGTTTCATTTCATTTAATAAGTATGCTTGAAAATCTTATTTATTCAATTTACTGTGCTCGTAGTAATTGTTTAATGTATAAATAATGTATTTAATATATGAAATGTAACTAAAATTCAAATGCTGTTTGTTCCATTTTAGACTTAAAAAAATATGATATGATTACATTATTTTTTGATACATTATCATCATTATTATTATTTTCAGACTCTTGCTATGCTGTTCAAAAAGAAGAGAAGTTTGCTTAATAGTCATATTTTACACCTTACTTTTTCCTTGGTTGGAACTGTTGATAGTGGAAGGGAAAACACCTCCATACCTAATGTTTCAGCATTTGAGGACTTGCTCTGTGACCTTGAGGTATAATTGAAAATAAATTCCTTATTTTTTTAAAATGTATTTCCATTTCAAACACACTTTTTTTTTTTTTTTTTTTTTTTTTTAAATCTCTCATTTTAAATGTCTAGCATACATATGATTGATTTCAAAGCATATATTTTGTTTTGTTTTCTTGTTGAATATGTATGTGTATGAGACTTTATTTAAAAAGCATTCAGATAAAAGGATTGTCAAATTAATTTCAAATTTTCAAAATTAATGTATGCTTAAGGCTGTTGAAGAGCTTCATTTCTTGTTGAGTATGTATGTGAATTGGACTTTATTTAAAAGCATTCAGATTAAAGGATTGTCAAATTAATTTCAAATTTTCAAAATTAATGTATGCTTAATGCTGTTGAAGAGCTTCATTTCTTGTTGAGTATGTATGTGAATTGGACTTTATTTAAAAGCATTCAGATAAAAGGATTGTCAAACTTATTTCAAATTTTCAAAATTAATGTATGCTTAATGCTGTTGAAAAGCTTGTTCATTTCTTGTTGAGTATGTATGTGAATTGGACTTTATTTAAAAGCATTCAGATTAAAGGATTGTCAAATGAATTTCAAATTTTTAAAATTAATGTATGCCTCATGATGTTGAAAAGCTTGTTCTTTTATAATTTCAAGTAATATGGGGTATACAGTTTATGAGACTCCCTCTTATCTGCTTATCTGAAAGACATTATTAAACTCTTGGCCTTATATACTCTTGGCATAAGTAGATAAATGAATCATATAACCCTCCTAAGCACTTTAGATGTATTTTTCCAGTACTAATTTTCAGCTTGAAAAGCATTTCGGACAGATTATACTGAACTGTGGTGCACCATTTAAAAGCTTCACCATTAAAATGCACATGCTCAGATGCTAAGGCACACCAAACAGAGTAGATAATGGAAGAATCTGTTGGAAATTTTTAGAACTTTTAGAAGTTTAAGTCCTTTTTACACTCTCTTGTGACAGGTAACTAAGTAGATTTATCACGTGTTGATGAATAAGTAAAACGGATAAATTTGATATCCTAGGAAATTTTTAAGAAAAAGTATTAAAAACCATTTGTGATCTATTTTGCAATTAAAATTTTATGATTGCATTGTCATGTATTTTTAATTACTATCTATTTATCTTACTAATTGTGTTTTACTTAAAATAGAGCTTTCACCCTCACAGTATTATAACCCTTAGACTGTTATGAACATACTCAGCGAGTCCATCTGAGTCTTTCCCCTAATGTACTGGACGTGTCTATCTGGTTTTTTCAATGTTTTGAACATTACAAACCTGTTTCCCGCATTCTAAATTGATTGTTTCTTTCATCAATAGATGGCAGCACTAGATGGCATTCAAATACAATGTCTCTCTATCAGAAGTAGATTTTTAGATGATTGTTTTAAGAATACATATAGTATTAAAGTGGGGCAGTTTCGGGTTTTCGAATTCAGGTGGAAGCCCTTCAAAACAAAATGATCCTATTAGACTCACAGAAATACATTTTGCAGAGTACATACCCACAACTGCAAATCATAAAGGAGATGTGCAGTTTGCTGCAGAAAATCAGTGAGTGGAAAAAAAAGTATGTAAAGAAACAACATTATGGTCTAAAGACTGTGAAGTGGGTTTATGCATATCACCTTGCTTTAAAATATACCATACTGTAAGGAAATTCCAAACAAAATAATCTGTACATTATGTAAATATATATATATATATCTTTTAAAAAATTGTTTCATTTATTTTTATTTAAATAACTTAACTATATTGAATTCACTTTTTGGAATGTTCTTTCAAAGCGTGCTTCCAAAAAAAACCAATGCTGGGGGGAGAACCGAAAGGCAAAAACTCAACAGCCTAAGGGTTAAAGTAATTACTTCATTCAATGCTACATATTTGTATTAATTTATAGATTTTCTTTCGATGAAAGTTTTAAAAAAAATTCTATGTCAAGGAGAGTCTATAGCAGCCATAAGTTCCATCTGGCAGCACAATAGAGTTCAACTTGTTAAAATTCAGTGATTGAAAAGTGCTTGTCAGGTAAAACAGAACATGTTAAAAGGTGATTAAATTCATAAAAAGTCTTTCACAGCACAGAGAGAAGTCTGGGGAGGAGACTATAGCATTGTAGTGTAGGTGTCTTCGTAAGTAGTCATGGGATGTTCTAAAATTTACTGTAAAAACATGTATCGAAAGGCTCTGCGGGGTTAAAAGTTCAATCCACGATTATCCAGTGGTCTTGAGTATGTGGTTATTTCTAATTACCTTGCCTATCCTTTGTGTGCTCTTGCCACAAGCCCAGATTTCTGATAAAAGTGTGTAATTTTTCAAAAGGAAACATCAATCAGTACATACTGAGAGTTTTCTAGGTTTTTAAATATCACTATAATTGTGTGTGAAATGCATACCTTCATATTCCTCAAAGGTTTTCTTGGTCTTATAAATGAATAAAATAATGGTTAAAATAATAAAACTGGCATGTGACAGTTGTTATAGGAACCCCGAAATGGCTTTGTTTCCAAAAAGTTGTTGCCTGAATTGTTTATATGTGTATTTTTCTTTTTTTTTATCTTTCTTCTTTTAGGCTATAGTATTTGTGTTGACTGGAACATTTTAATGCTTTTTACAATTGGTTGAAACTAAATGCATTTTTCTCTTTGCTATATAAAGGTGTGGCAAGATTCACCTGGAGATCTTCAGAAGTCTTTGTATGAGCACTTTTGTGAACTTGTAGCGGAATCGAGGTATAATGCAAAGTAATCTAATTATTTACTTCATTGATTTTTCTTTTGTGTATATGTGTGTGTATTTTATAATATATATATAAATAACAGCTGAATACTTTTGCTTTACTACAGAGTACATTTTAGGATAATCACAATGAAAAAATAATGAAATTGCTTTTTAGAGGATTTCCTTATAAACAATATTTTTTCTTTCTTCATTGGGTGTAACTAATATTACCAGGCTCATCCACAAACTTACGCATGAGTAAGCTACATAAAACTGACTACGGGAGAAACAAAACTCTTTTTCTCTTAATTCTACGCTAGCATATTTTAATTTTTTGCCTTAAGACTTACTTATCATCATGGTGAAGCATACTTTGAGGGGAAATTGTAGTCTTTTAAAGTCGAAGGGGAGGTCATTAGGTTTTAGAAGAATGCATGGCATAAACACTTTTTCTCCTTGAGCACACCCGATTAAAATATGGGCTTTGATTAAATTTTTATGTAGGGTTTTGACTTATAGTCTAATGCCATTACACAGTTTCCGTAGTTTTAAATTTCGAAGGAGCATTACGGGTGTGCCCTTCCACAAAGAGAGCTTATGGTATGGAAGACCCAGTGGTTTAAGAGAATTTAAAAACTCTACCGGATAGTTAATGGCATCATCTGAGTGTATATTGACTTTTAAAATTTCAGCCCTTTAGGTCTAGTGGTTTGGTCTGTGCAAGGTCTGTCAGTTAGTCACAGAACTGTTTTATATATGTTTAATTTAATATCCATAAAACATACTAATTTGAATTAAATTCGTAAAATACTTCTATCTCAATTAGTCTAGTGGTTAAATTTTATCTTTTACTGTATTTTAATATTTTTTTATCAATTTATTTCATTGTTATGCATGTGACGCAAAATTAATTTAAAGTATTGCAAAAAGAAAAGAAATCTCTTGATCAGCATTTAATAAATTAAATTATAAAAGTTAATCTTTAAAAATTCACCAAAAATCAGAAAAGGGAGGCAAGATTCGAAAAAGATTTCATTTTAAAGGAACCTTATGATCTTTCTTGAGGTGTAAATTTTATAATCCTCAGATTATTATTGTAAATGCAAACTTAAAAAATGTTAAAAAAACGGCTTAAAAATTTCATTTAAAAAAATCTAAGAATTTTTCCAAAATCTGTCTTAGTGCACCCCTACACTATATGAAGAATTGCCATGCAAAATTTCAGCCCTTTAGGTCCAGCGGTTTGGTCTATGCATTATCTGTCAGTCAGTCACTCACAGAACTGTTTTATATATAAAGACTTGCAATGACTATGAATCCCTTACCAAAATAATTACTAGAACTGTTGTATATATATATATATATATATATATATAGATAGATATGAGTGTGTGTTTATATATTTCTGAGTTTTTATTTATTCCATCCATATTTAGCATATTTTCCCCTTGAAAGTTTGATCATGTACAACCACTCTAAATAATTATTCTTGTTGTCATTAACTGTTTAAAATGTTACTTTCTTAATTTTTCTCTTTCTTCCCCTTTCTCTTTTATCTTACAAAGCATCATTTAGAATATATTTCAAAATTAATTTGTTTCATTGTAATGCTAAGTGCAGCAATCCACGTAAAGCCTTAATGTGAAAATGTTTAAATTGGGTATTTATTCATATTTTTCTTTCTAGTGAACATAAGGCTAATTTGAAAATACTGAGGGATTTGAATATGGTAAATAGACTTTTGCAAGTTCTCAAGCAATTACAGATCTCCTCTGCAACCTGCAGGATATTGTGCCGTTTACTTTGTATCTTGCTTCAAGATACAAACAGAAATGGAGACATAAGATGGTAATGTCATAGTTTTTTTTTATCCATATTTATTTTCTTCAGTTGTTTTTGTTATTCTTTAACCTTTCAAGTACACTGCAAAGCAACATGTCTCATTCTGGGGGTGGCCATGACCCACAAGGGGGTTGGGGTGACATGTAGGAGGGGGGTCTGGAAATAATAGCATTACAGCTTATAAAAAAGGTAACTAGTCACTTGTTCAGTTATTTATTATTACTGTTACAGTCAAATCCTCTTATAACGAACTTCAAGTGACCAAAGGTTTTGTTTGCCATATCCGGTAGTTCGCTATATCTGAACCGTTAAGAAAAATGCTAGAGTTCACAAAATGTATAGCTCATTAGTTGCTATGTATATTCAATAATGATGTATTAAAAAAAATGATAAAATCTATTAGAAATTATCATTAATGAATTAAATTGACTAAAATCAATTACATTTAACTGACACAATACTAATTAAATTAACTAAAAATGAAGATAAAGGGAAATAAATTCATTTTACCTTTAATTGTTGCTCACTGTTTTGATACAGAAATTATTGGTAATCTTCTATTGATGTGATGCCGATTTTAAAAAAAAATATTTTATGAATTTCTTTGTCCAATACTTCAAATGACTACAACACTCTTTCTTCCATTGTTTGTGTAGACAAAAACTTATTAATTGCACGCATCGCTGATGTAGCATCTTAGATGTTGGGGAATTTGTCATTTATGTGCTCCTCTTCATCAGCATCAGATGCAGAACCTTCGATTTCAGAATGATTCATTTGAATTTCTTCCACAATATTTTCATCAATTGGATTTTCACATGTAATGACTTCATCATCACACATTTTGAACAATTGCATGTCACAATCTGAGAATGAGGAAATTTTGAGCTTTTCTATCCACATCGCGATAGGTAAATCTTCATCATCTTCTTCAACATTCTTTGCTTCTTCAACATTCGTTGTATCTTCAACACTCTTACAAAGTTTTTTTTAAAAAATTCAGTAATCAACTGAAAAAAAAGGTTCATTATAGCAGATTTTTAAGATTTTGGAGGTTTGCTATAAAAGGATAAATTAGCATTAAATACAACAGGAAAACGGCGGGACTAAATTTTTGTTTGTTATATCCGTGAGTTCGTTATATACCGGGTTTGCTATAACGAGGTTGGTCTTTATTAAATTTTTCTCTGGGGGTTGTGAAGTGTTCATTTTATTTTTTTTATAATATTTAGGGGGATCATTGGGCTAAAAAGGTTGAGAACTGCTGCTGTAAAGTATTGAGATTTAAATACATTGTTGCCATGAAAATTAACTGAATGTCATGAAATTTTAAGATATTGTCTAATACTATAGTTTAAAAAAAATAATTTTATGTCGTTCAAGAGCATTTAGTATGAAAGTCACATAGGACAGTACTCAAATGTAACATAAGATTTAGCTCTGTGATATACAAGAGGGAAATTCTAGAATATTTGAGAGCAAACCTGATTAATATACAGGTTGTATACACGGAGTTATAAAATTGCCATCAGCATGAAACCAGTGAAATGTTTTTAATTACTAATATAACAATTTTAGGTTCTTAATAGCAGGTTCAATAATTGCTATTTATAGTATTGACGTTATTTTGATATAAAATACATTGATAGCTATTGGCTGTTTGTGGCTGGTATAGAGTTTATGGGGTTGAATAGAGTATATTTTAATGTTTATATTTTGTGGAATGTCTACTTACATATTATTTGTGAAAACTAGACTACACTTTAACCTTACATAATAAGTAAAAAATTCAAAAGTTTATGTATGAAAAGTGCAAAATATTGTTGGACTGTATGATGTTTTTTAGCTGTTGAAATAATCTCAGTGAACTAATCTTAAACTTTAATTGTTATATTTCAAAAATTTTTATTTTAGAATGGAAATATTTTTAATATTAGATTGCTTTATTAAATCATTGTAAGCTATAAAATGTTGGTAAGAAAGACATATCCACTTATTTGAGTGTAATATTTTGGCATTAGTTTAGGGCAGTTCATTGCTTCTACTATTCCTGTTTCTTCCATCAAAGAGAAGGAAATTGATCTGAAAGGAAATATCAATGATGCTCTCTTTAACTCTGGTATGTGCCTATTTGCATATTTTAATTATTGATGTTTATTATATACATATATATATACATATATACATACACACACACACACACACATATATATATATATATATATATATAAATACACTGGGGATCTTCATGTTGGAATTAGCATGCGTAGTATGCATCTAATATGTTAACTTCTAAAAAAAACAATAAGTTTTGATTTTGAAACCAAAAGTTTTTTAGCAATTTATATAATAATCTTAATAAAAAGTTTTGATATTTATGTCAATTAAGTATATAATAATTTTTATTCACTTTTATTTGGTATCTTTTTGTTTTAAAATGTCTTTGCTTCTATTAATATGTTTTGTAAGTATGTGCAAATTTTAACTGTTAACTATGGCAAGTCTGTCATTTTTTTATCCTCAACTTCACATTCTGATTGCTATTAATTTAAGCTATTTGTTGAATTTTATTAAAAGCTGTTTGTTCTCTTTACCTTCTTTTTTCCTGCTAAATAAAATCTTAAATGGCTTTTGACTGTAATATATTATGTTTTTAACATTGTTTAGATAAAAAGCATTGAAACTTGCTCGCTTATTTTTTAAAAACCTACTGAATTTACTGTTATTCTATTTATAATGTTTCCTAATGTTCTCTTTTTTATCACACAAAATGAAGTTGATTAATTTGGAATATAATATGTAACTTTTAATTTGTGAAGTGAGAACTAAAATCATTTCTCTTTCAGAGAAAAAAGAATATGTTGATGCCAAAAATAACCAGAATATTTTACTAAGAAATCACTGCCTTGCTTTGCTCTACTCTTTATTCTTTAAACCAGGAGTGACAAATTACCAGTAATTAATTTCTCCTAATCTTCCTTTTTAAAAAAATCTTAGCTTTAATAAGTAAGGTCTTAATACACTCGATTCCAGTTAATCGGACCACGTAGGGATATGATCATTTTGGTCCTAATAACCAGCTGGTCCAATTACACGAACATGCATAATATTAGGCTTATGCAATAGGATTTGTTTCGGTTCTTTAGGATTCAGTCGAATAAGCGGCTGGTCCGATTAACCAGTGGTCCAATTAACCGGATTCGACTGTATAATGTGAATAATTATTTCATGATTTGTGTAAGTTAGTATTTTTTAGAGACAATGGTCTCACATTTTCATGTATATATATGTTGAGGACTGTAAAGGCCTGCTCACATTGCATATGGAACATTGCGTTATGTTACTGCATTGACTCCGAGATTGTTGACAATACCTGTGATTGGTTTGACGTATCACATGATCAGTGATTTGAGCTCTGTGATTGGTTAAAATTTTTAATGCTGATGCTATGTAATGCTCCGGATTCGGTGTGAACATGGCCTAATAGTGACATAATTTTTCTGCTTTGTAATGTTGAAAACAATTTTATTTTATAGGGAGAAAGCTTTGGGCAAAAGTTTAATAAAATTAACTGGTCTTGAATATGTGTACACACTGTATTATTAATAGTATTTGAATGTTTCCAAACATTTGAATTAGTAGAGAAGCACACATGTGTTGGAAAGGTATAATGTTAGTGAAGTAGTAAATACCTGAAGCTTAGATCTGTTGTACATATGGTTTTATTCCGGAAATTAATCCATACAGATCAGGCAGCCCACAACATTACAAGGGATTAGGAAACAAAACAAAACAAAACAGCAATATAAACTAGAAACCAACAATAAAAACTAGAAATAAAATAAACTAGAAAAATATATAATCAAACAGTTCAGTCACAAAAAGAGTTCCTACTTGTCCTTGCATCCCAATACAATTTGCTGATGTCTCCATTTCTCTGGGAGATTCTGTCAAGTCCACATGGCAAGTACATGGCAAATAGGAGGGGATCTGAATTCATAACACCTACCCTGTAGATGGGACAAACATTGGTAGGAAGAAGCTTAGATCTTCTGTTGTATTACCTGAAACTTTTACTCAGACTTGATTTATGGAGTTTTAACTTTCTGCATTTTTATATTGACTGGTCATAAGGTATCATTAAGATCATTGCCGCTGAACTAGGTGTACCAAAATTAACTGTGAAGAATGTTGTAAAGAGATGGAGGTATGATAGTACAACTACAGGAAAGCCACATAAACTGACAGAAGATGACAGATGAGTTTTGTCACCTTCACCAAAAATGTTCCAAGATTTCTGATTTTCCTCTTGCCATTTTCATTGCAGTTGAAGCTGGAAATGCATGTAGCTTAGTTTGTACCATAATACCTGCAAAGTATTATGTAGTCCAAGTTTATGGTTGAATTGTGAAATGTGTATGCCACACAGTACAGCTGTGAATGCATACAGCCTTAGAATTTTGTGTATCTTGAGTCTTTCTTTAACTGTCTTCTCCAATGTAGCAGATGGTTACTTGGACATTGTCCTTACCGTCATATGACACCGCGGTTATGCTGGCCACTTTTCTGGGAGCACCGTATTGGTGGACCAGCATTGCCCCCCTATGGGCCGGTCTCGTAATTTTGAACCGAGTCAAGTGGCGAGACCGGAACACTTAACCCTGCACCTCCAGAGGTAAATTTGAGAACTTAGAGGATTATGTTGCATTTTTTGCTGTTCTATTCTGATGGGCATGTTTGGATCTGGAAGCAATTCAGCATGTTTTTTCTATGAGGTAGTATTCTTTCAACTTTTTACTTCATCTGAGGTTCTATCACAGTATAGGGTTTGTTTGTCATCTTGGGCCTTTGGCTGTTAGTTATTCCAAAAGAATCATAAACTATAGAGTTTATATCAATGTTTAGCTTGAGGTAGCCTAGTGGTAATGCATCAGCTTTCAGTGTTGAGGACTTCTGTTGCTTCGAATCCTGACAAGCTCCTTTAAATACCTCTCTGTGTCTAGGGTGGATATGAGCATGTTAATTCCATAGACTGGAAAGTCCCTCTATGAGGTCAGAGAGGGAGAAGGTATGATCCCCCGGATGGCACCCTAGGGGTGCTCAGTCAAAATTGAAGTGGCACTTGGCTAAATCAGACTCTAACCCTTGTGGTGCCATTAAAATTCCATATTCCCCCCCCCCCCCTCATCTGGTACCCCTCAGCCTAATAGCCTATATGGACCTAGCCTGGAATACTTCCAGCCAGGGGGCACTAAAAACAACATCAATGTTAAGGTCAATTTTTGCCCTGTCATAATTAGTAGCATTGTGGAAATTAGCATTATCTCTTCAAACATGATCAAGCTCCCTGCCATGCTGCACTAAATGCAAAAGGCTTCTCTCTTGAATATGAGGTGACATAGATAAGTTGAAATAGAGTTTTGTGAAGTTATAAATGCAGAGACCTATTCTAAACTAGTGGATAGTATATCATTATGTTATTTGCTGCTATCATTCAAATAAAAGGTGTGTGTATTGTTTACATATTGGAAAATTCATTTTTCCCAATATATTATCTTGTCCAAATTCTTTTAAACAATAATAAGTGTATGTAAAAATTATATATACATTCTTAAATATCACACTAATAATTCTTTTAATTATGTCATCTTTACAAATTATATTTTATACCATTTTATTACCTATAAATTTGAGCATAGTTGAGCATTTTACTTAATATCATAATTATAAGAAAATTTTTTATATTAACAATGCTTGTTTAATTTAAAGTCATTAAGAATCATATATGTTTGGGTTCAAATAACAATAATGCTTGCATTTAGTACTTTGCATTTTATTTTATTTTTTCTGATTTATGAAGAAAATTTCTCAAATGTTAGCATTAGTTATGTCTATTTCAGTGAATTTTTTATGAATTTTGCATTTTCAAGCTCAATGTATGCAATTTATGCAAAATCTACAAATGTCTTTTTCATGCTTAATATTATTATACAAGGGAAAAGGTCAGATTAAATATATATATATATATATATATATATATATATATATATATATATATATATATATATATAGGCCTCTGTGCCAAATATCTCTATAGACATTCTTGTATGATATTTACATGCAGTTTTATCATATCAAAGTTTTTATTTGTTTGTTGTAACTGCACAATATAGCATTAATGATATTTTCCTATACTATTAAAAGGCAGATAAAATTCATTAATTGTTATAATTAGATGCATATAAATTTAAAGATTTTTTTAAAATCATTGTTTATTTTTTTAAAAAAATGGATACAAACTTTGTATTTAAAAAAATTAGCAGTAAACACATTAGCAATATTTAATTATTATTTGTAAAAAAAAACCTAGAATTTTAGGATGAATAGCATTTAAATTGTAATTAATGGATTTCTTTTCACTGAATTGAATTATACACAGTGCGTCAAATAAGTTTTAAGATTCGTCTCAGATCGCAGGTTAATGTGGTGCTGTGAGTATAAATGTGCATGTGTCATAACGTCCATCGTCTGCTGGTACACTGTCAACAAGTTGAGCGCATTTCCTTAAGTAGTTGAGAGAAGGCGAGCATTTATTGCAGAAGTGAATTTTTTTCATGTTGATTTTTTAAGATGGAGCAAAGAGCTGTAATTAAATTTAACGCAAAACTTGGTAAAAGTGCTTCGGAAACATACCAACTCATGAAACAAGTTTACGGTGACTGTTATTTAAGTAGATCGAATGTTTTTGTGTGGCACACATTTTTTTTGGACGGAAGAGATACGGTAGAAGATGATCAGCGTAGTGGAAGACCAATTTCATCTAGGAAACCTGAAGTTATTGAGAAAGTGCAAAATTTCGTAACAAACGATCGCTGTGAATGACTGAGAATTATGGAAGACTCTTTAAACATCAACAAAGAAACAATTCGAACCATCCTGCATGAAGATTTGCGCAAAACAAAAGTGTGCGCTAAATTTGTTCCACACTCTTTCACCCCTGAAAAAAAAGCAATGAGAAGTGCACATTGCAGAGACATCGTTTCAGCCGCTGAAAACGATCCAAACTTCTTGAAGTCCATTGTTACAGGTGATGAAACCTGGTGTTTCCAATATGATCCTGAAACAAAGCGACAAAGTGCGGAAAGGAAGTCACCAAATTCAACAGAAGCCAAAAAAGCAAGAAAAGTTCCATCCAAAATCAAAACAATGTCATTACATTCTTCGATATTAAAGGTATTATTCACAAAGAATTTGTTCCAACTGGACAAACAATTACAGGTCAATACTACTTAGCTATTTTAAAGCGTTTGATGACCAGAATTCGTCGCATTCGGCCAGACTACACAAGGACTGAAAGCAGTTGGAGTTTGTTACACGACAATGCACCCAGTCACACCTCCCTTATTGTTCGTCGACTTTTGGCAAAAAATGTCTGCGTGTTGAACCACCCACCGAATTCACCTGATTTAGCACCCTGTGACTACTCCTTATTCCCAAAACTTAAAAGGAAGTTAAAAGGGTGTTATTTTGAGGACATTTCGACCGTACAAGAAGCATCGACATGTGCTTTGGAGGCCATTCCACAAAGTGATAAACAACAGACGTTTGATTCATTAATAAATCGCTGTAAAAAGTGCATTGAAGCCACAGGGTCCTATTTTGAATAAAAAACCAAAACAGGTATTAATTTCTTGTTTCCATTTCTTTTTACAGACCCAGTCTTAAAACTTATTTGACGCACTGTGTATATAGGGGTACGTAAATTTTGCATAAAAAATATCGAAATTTCACAAAAAAAATTTACAATATATAAAATTTTGCATTTATTATAAGAAATCACAATTTTACTTACTTGGTTAGGTAATTATCAAAATTCTTAGTTGAAAGCTAACACTGTAGTAGTCGCCACATTCTCATCCTTAAGTCTTTAGCAATAAGTAATAAGCAAATTTTGAGAGTGAGATGTGTCAGTTAAAGACTGTGGATGGTCTTGGATAAGCAATTATGTTAATAAATTATTACTATTATTACCTAATTTAGCTTAAAAAGCCATTTATCACAAAGTTTTCGACAAAAAGTAGTAAAAAAATATTTTTCACATTATTTTGCTCATGTCGGCAAATTTCGCATTTATTCGCATCTATTTCATAAATAAGAAAATTACGTATCCCTATTTATATATTTTTCTGGTTCCAAAGTTACTAGGTAATGATAAAGAGTTTAGAACACATTTTAAGTGTATTTCAGAAACTGGCTCATTGTCTTGATCCATTTTAATGTGTTATTATCCATGTACTTCTTAGGTTCTGTGAAGTTGTCACCAAATGCTTAGGGTATGATTGGATACTGTTGTTTTTACAAGAGCATTTACACCAGTCTACTGTCATTTGGGGTGTGAAAATGCTTGCTCTGTTTCTAAGTCATCAGCATTTACTTCAGCTCTTCCGAGAGTCATCTGTTAGTGGTGGCTGGTTAGCAGAAACAGATGCTATTCTGAATAGCCGAATGGATATTGTCCTAGGTTAGTTATTTTTTTTTATGGTTGAAAAGCTTTTACTGATGGTAAGTTCATTTTCACTTTGTGAATGTATTTTGTAATTGTTGCCATTTATTACTGCTTGTGCTTTGCAAAAAAATTTTGAACTTATAGACCTTGACAAATTTTTCCATTTTATGATTAAGGTAAGGGTTTTGTGTTATGATACTGTATAACATATCTTCTCAAATCAGGATACAAAACGATAATTTAACCAATTTGTTAAATTTTTTTCTGTCCCATTTTCCTGGATCCTTTGGATTTCTGGCTTATCATATCTACCTGAGCATCATGATGCTATGGGAAGCATCCATTGCTGTATCTATATAATGTATAATTTCTTTACTGTTTTGGCAAAAGAGCAAATTCAACTTGATCATGGTTTTGTGGTTACTAACGTATGACTTTCTGATTAAGATGATATGGTACAGAACACTGGCCATATTAACTCAATCATGAAAAAATATGATGATACAGATACTGTTCATTTATATTTCTTTACTGTTTTGTCAAAAGAACAAATCCAACTTGATCATGGTTTTGTGGTTATTAGCATATCACTTTCTGATTATACGATACAATACAAAACACTGATCACATTATCCCAATCATGAAGAAAATAGTGATACAGATGCAGTTCATTTATATTTCATTACTGTTTTGGCAAATGAACAAATCCAGCCTGATCATGGTTTTGTGGTTATTAGTGTATCACTTTCTGATTAGACTATATGATACAGAACACTGGCCACATGAGCCCAATCAGGAAAAAAATAGTGATACAGATACAGTTCATTTATGCTAGTGTTGATATACATTTAGTAACAGGGGAATTGGCAAAAATATTTTTCACCGGCTCTCTCTATCTAAGATTTTTTTCAAGCAAAGGAATTTTAAATGCAGTGAAGCTTCTCTAGCCATCCATACCTCTATACGGCCATATTTGGTTCAGAACCTATTAAAGTCTTCATAGAACCAATGTTATAGTAGAAGCTTCTTCAATGGCCACCCTTCAAATCAGCCACTTTCTTTTCGGAACCATTACTGACTGCTGTAAAGAAGTTTCACTGCTTTTGGACCATCAGCACATGTATACAGAGAATATATATAGTCACACATAATAAATTATTTTCTTAAAAATTATGAATGATAGGTTTTTGATATGTGTATGGGGGGAGGGGGTATGAAATTTCTTTATTTTAAGCATAAATGTGTTCAGTTTTAGAAATACACATCGCATTCAAACAATTAATAAATATCTTGCATTTTAATGTTTTAAGTAATGTAAGTAGAGTCTTCAGTAATGTAATAGATTTTGCATCTTGCAAATTATTTAATTCTACTTGAAGCTTGTTAGCAAGTTATTGGGAGAAAAGGTTTCTAATGTTTACCTTAGTTCTTGAATTTTATTGCCAAAGAACATTCAAAAACTAAGTAAATAAAGTTCAGTCTGACATTTCAAAATTTTTCTTATAATCAAACAATTTTTTATTATGGAAAAGTAACTATATTGCTGTTTTAATAGTGGAAGAAATAATTGTGAATGAATAAATACTAGTTTCTAATAGTTTTGCATTTTGAATTTTGCTTTCAATTATTATTTGTTTTGTCATGTACTCTGTTGCATTTACTCTTTACATTGAAAAACATGTACTAATATATATTTTAAATTTAGTTCACACTATTTCTCTCCTTCTTTGTAGTGAGTTTCTCAGGTATATTTGTTTTAACTTGTGTAATTTATTTAAGATTAATTTAAACAGTATAATATAAAGTTGAAATACTTCAAAATAATGCTTAGTGAAAGAACTTAATGTTAATCTTTGTTTCTTTGTATCGCTCTAGGGTTCAATGTTAGTGGGTCTAATCCCAAATCCTTTGGAAGTGTAGATGTTTCAGAAGAAACTTGCCATGTTCCTGGCTTTCAACATCTTCAGCTTTTACTAGTTCATCATGTTGAAATTCCTGAAATTTACTACCTACTTCTCTCAACTCTTTTAGGTCTTATTCCATCAAATTTACCTACTAAGATTAAAGTAAGTATGCTTTAATTAAATCTGAATATCTTATAAGAATAAAATTATCTTTATCTGCAACTTAAAATGCATTTTTTAAAATTTTCTGTCAGTCTCAAGAACCAAAACAAGTGCATTTTTGTTGCTCCTTTATATATTTTTTTCTCCTACATTGGGGGAAAGTCCAGTGACCATAATTTTCCATGGGCAGCCCAGTAGAGGTGCGCTCCATCATAAAAATTTGCATCTGAAAAGTGCTTGTCTTTAAGAGAAGAACATGTTTAAAGGTGGTTAAAATTCATAAGTTCCCCGGCCGAACAAAGGGAGCAGTCAGAAGAAGATGTAATGCCAATGCGATGTAGGTGTCCACGTAAAAAGTCATGTGATGTAGGTGTCCACGTAAAAAGTCATGATGTAGGTGTCCACGTAAAAAGTCATGCGATGTAGGTCTCCACTTAAAAAGCCATGCAATGTAGGTGTCAACATAAAAAGTCATGCAATGTTAGGTGTCCATATAAAAAGTCATGTGATGTTAGGTGTCCATGTAATAAGTCATGCGATGCAACTATCTAAAATTTACAATAACAACATGTTTTAGGAGGTCTGGAGGGATAGGGTGAGACAGTAATTCACTCCAAGTCCTACCCACGGCCTACAATTTATGTATATTGCCAACTGCGTCCCTGAATTTTTTTGTCTATCTCAGCACAAGCTCGGAGATAAGGGAGAGAGTACACGGATTGTGGTAACCTACAACCCTCCTTAGCAAGATAACTCCTCTATATGATGTTGCACACTTCCAGAACTTTTTATTTTATTATTCTATTCTGTTTTATAGATCATCATGGTTTGTTTTCATAATAAATATTGTCTCTTTATTTATTTTTATTTATTTTTTTTTTTTAACATAGTCTGTTTTGATCAGATTAATGAGAAACCTGCCATTTTCTTTATTAAAATTTGTTACTGTTACTGAAGAATCAATGCTAAAAGAATATTTTAGCTTCCTAGCTTATTGATAAATTTCTAGTATCTTTCTTCATTAAATAGTATATTTTATTTTATTGTTTAGGGATTAATTAAACTAGCAGATATCATAAAAATTATTTTAATTAACAATTTATTTAACATTAGCAGATTTTATTAACATTTTATTAACATTTTATTTAACAATTAGCAGATATCATAAAAAATTATTTTAATTTTGTTACTGTATATAACTTGTTATTTAATAGTTTTCTAGAACTTATGTGTCCATTTAATATTTAGTATACATAAACATGTATACGTATATAAACAGAAGATTAGATGGATTTCAATATATTTAGAATTAATTAGTAAAGGATGTCATCAATTTTAAACTATTGTCTTCTCTATTTATGTTGTGACTTCTATTTAAATTTTTATTTTCAATATCCATAAGTGCATAATTTTAAAAAAAAAAAAATTTTATGTGTGATAGATGTTATTTCCCTAACCACTTTCTTTGTATTGTGTCAGATTAGATGGATTTCAATATATTTAGATTTAATTTGTAAAGGAGTCATCAATTTTAAACTATTGTCTTCTCTATTTATGTTGTGACTTCTATTTAAATTTTTATTTTCAATACCCATAAGTGCATAATTAAAAAAAAAAAAAAATTTTTATGTGTGATAGATATTATTTCCCTAACCACTTTATTTGTATTGTGTCAGATTAGATGGATTTCAATATATTTAGATTTAATTTGTAAAGGAGTCATCAATTTTAAACTATTGTCTTCTCTATTTATGTTGTGACTTCTATTTAAATTTTTATTTTCAATACCCATAAGTGCATAATTTAAAAAAAAAAAAATTTTATGTGTGATAGATATTATTTCCCTAACCACTTTCTTTGTATTGTGTCAGATTAGATGGATTTCAATATATTTAGATTTAATTTGTAAAGGAGTCATAAATTTTAAACTATTGTCTTCTCTATTTATGTTGTGACTTCTATTTAAATTTTTATTTTCAATACCCATAAATACATAAAATATTTTTTGTTTATGTATGATAGATATTATTTCCCTAACTTGTTTCTTTGTATTGTGTCACTGATTTTGGGGACTTGAATGTCTTCTAACATTTTGTAAATTCTTTGCATAGCTTACAATGGATGGTGTATGGTCTTACTTATTTGGTGCTCCCACTGGCCAAACCCCAAATAATCATATTATACCCAGAGGTGAAATCTGTCCTGAAGCTGCAGTTGTTACTTTAAATATGATCAGAACAATTATTCATGTGGTGAGTATTTCTATATTTCATACTAAAAATTTTGTTCTCTTCATAACTTCCTCAATCCACTGAGGTTTATAGAAAAATATTCCCCTTTATTTAGTCTGAAACTGTTAATTAAGTTTATATTATTTAAATATCAAAGCAGTCATTAGAGTATCCACAATTTCTTTCCCATAAAATTGTTGTTCTGCAATGTGCACGAAGGTCCGAGGTAGCCTAGTAGTAGTTTGTTGGCCTTTAGATTGGGGTTGCCCAGTTCAAATCTGGACATACCTGATTAATTGCTTAATTGACAGTTTCATGACATACAAGGGTGATGTTTACTTAGAGCAGTGATTATTAACCACTGTGTCACGGCACTTTAGTGTGCCGCGAGATTCTTGATGTGTGCCACCACTGCAAATACCCATGCATAAGCAACATCAGGCAAGTAGTTCAATCAGGTCTACCTTCCTATCGGGAACTGGGCTGAACCAATGCTCATGAGTATTACAGTTCTGGACTAGTAACTGGTAACTCTGGACTATTCCAGTTCTGGACTTTAAATTCTGAATCATGAAATGAGAGTAGCATTATCATTTTTACGCTCAAATATAAATGAGGTTATCAAAAAACTACAAGCTCAAATTTCGCATTAAATGTAATGTGTAGTTAAATAAGCATTTTGTTTACTTTGTAATGCAATTTCATTTTTTATTTCAATAAAAATTATTTTGTAAATTAATTTTACAAAATATATTATAGGTACATCAATTATCCAAGTAAAATTCGTTTAAATTTATCTTAACGTTAGTGTGCTGCCAAATTTTTAAATTATTAAAAGTGTACCATGATGAAAAAAAGGTTGAGAATCACTAACTTACAGAATAGTACAGCTTCATGAACGTCACGGGCACTGTGCTTTTATGTTCAGCCAAATATCTTAATGTCTGTTTGATGTTCAATTGCTTTTAGTCTAGGCATTTAGGTCTGTTTACATCACAGGAATCTTTATTGTTTTATTCACTTATATCTCAATAATAAAAAAAAATTTATAGTGTGATGTTAAAACATGGTGGTGATGTACTGATTGCTTATTTAGACTGATAATTTACATTGAAATTTTAAGAAGATATATATTTTTTGACATAAACAAATCTAAATAAACATAAATCGTAATTATCTGCAAGAAAAAATTATCTTTTTAACCCAAATTAATGGGTTAAATTTTTGTGTGTCAAGACCGAATATGGACACATTAAATCCCTAGACCAGGGCCAGGTGATGGCCAAATGGCTAGGGTGCTGGCATTCGGTTCCGATCCTGTGGGTTTGAGTCTCACTGTTGGCATGAATGTTTGTAGCCATTTGAAATTGGCTTTAAACTGTAGATCCTGGTCTAATTAGCCCTCGTGTAGCAAAAAATTACCGTCGCACTCCAAACCAAACCCTAGACCAGGAGGCCTTCCACAAGGTCAGTATGCAAACCCTTCATCTGTTGCCCCTGGGAATTCTCAGTCAAAATTGAGGTTGTACAAGGGGGTATTGTTGACTCACCTGTATGCTCCCAGTTAAGAAATAGTCAACAATTTCTGTAGAATATTGGAGGAATATCTCATAACAAGTGCCTCTGCATTAAAATAAAATGTGAACAAATTATTGCACAATCAGTATTACTTCATTTCCATCAGCATTATAGTTATAATTTCAAATCAGCATTATAGTTATAATTTCAAATTTTAGAAGCTTTGGAGTCCTTAAGTTTTAATTGACTGAAGATTATATAAAAGTTTATTTTTCATTTCTTTTAAATATGTTAAAAATATTTTGTTCATAAACTTGAGAACTTCTTTAACAACATATATGAGTAATTTAGTCTTTCTCACTGTGTTTGGGAAGAAGGCTAGCATTAAACTGGTGTGTATTTCTTGGTAAATGTTAATTGACTTGTTGAAAGTTAATTGTTAAAATATTTTGTTTTCTCAATGATCAAGGCAATTTTTGTAGCTCAAAGAGATTTCATAAAAGGTCATAAAACAGCATAAAAATTATGGCTGAGATGCTGTTAACTTAAACGCAGATTTTTGGCGTGCAATTGTGTGTGTTTGAACTCTACAAATGGTGTGGGTGTTTGTAGTCTTTTAAAATCAGATTTAAATTTTAATCTGTGATCTGTTTGGCCCTAATGGAGTAAAAGTGTCTATAGTTCTTAAAAAACCAACAAACTTTTTCTTTTGGACATTTTTATTTAATCTGATCTTTATGCATTTGATAAAATTCTTAAATTTTTATATGGTTTGAGCGAATATTGTAACATAATGTATTTAATAAGTCTGTAGAAAACTTTTTACCTTTCAAGATGAAAATTATATATAATTGGGACAACATAGTAAAAAAAAATTCTGTAAGTTAAAACACAAAAAACAAGACTGCCTGATTTTTTAACTATATAATGGTGATTGTTGTTGAGGTAAAGGAATTTTTTTTTTTGTGTGTGTGTGCCCAAGCCTCATGATGAATTACTCAGAATAGAGTTTTATTCTGTATTTTTATGTAATTGTAAATCTATAAAATGCTGTCTAAAACACTGTATTGTGTTTTACATTATACTTATCTGATGGAACATAAACAAATGAAGTAAATGCATTTATTTATTTATTTTTATTAAGTCAGTGTATTTTTGTGTATATGTACTTAAAAAATTGAAGTACAGTGGAGTCCCGATAATCCAAACTTCGGTAATCCGAAAGTCCACTTAATCTGAAACCAAAAGTCAAAAAGAGTGAAGGTTACAATAAAACCACAGTGATAAAGGAATATAGAGTATATTTCTGAAAATTACAAGAAAACTCAAAGTTATACAATGTATTGAACTACACTGGTTTGAAAAAATCTGTTAAATTTTTTTCTCGAAGAGAAGAATATCTCTCCCTTGAAACCTAATTATGCCGCCAGCGTGTCAGAAAAATGGTGTCCGTTGGGGTCTGTTATGAGGGGTACCAGAAATACCCCTTTGCGTTGTGTAAAATTAGGGAGGTGAACTCCAAAGAGAACTATGCGTTTATAAATAAAAATAACAACATTTATTATACAATATTCTACAAGAAAAGGTCAGTTTTACATATTATATTTAAGATCTTGGATAGACATATTTTAACAGAATTAGAGCATACTTTATCTGCTTCCTGCGGCAGAACCATTACGGGCCGAGTGAAATAAAGTCATATTTTCCGTAATCTCTCAAAAGGCATGAGCACTATTTAAAGGGGAAGAAATGACCAACCTGGGGAGCTTTGATGAAACAGCAGGGCAAGGCATGGAGTCGTTGAGGCACTTCTATCAGAGGAGGCTTTAGGTATCGGGCTAAAATTCATGGGGCCCTTCATTGGAGGAGGCAGCAGAATCGGCGCTGGCAGTTGAACATGGACTTCTCGCCATTTTACGGGGGCGTCATTTCTTCCCAGGCTTTCTTCGCAGCTCGCTCCCTCAAAAATCTCTCTGACCCTCTGCCTCCGATCGTCGTTTTTCTCCCACACACGAGGTTAATTTTTTTTCCCATTTGGATTATGACTCCTCCCCAGGTCAGTTATTCACATAAATTTATTGCCTCTTCGAGTTTTTTATTTGAGGGCAGGATGCTCCGACATCTCCACGGTTGACCCACGTAGTACTCTTATTTCCAAGAAAATTGGATGTCCGTTGAATTTCCTGGAATTTCTTTCTCCCATCCTGAGGAATTCAGGAGGTGCGATGTTTCTTGGAAAATTGGTGCAGTTCCCCCTTTGTCCAATATGGCCGTTTTATGCCCCATAATCTTGTTGGAACAAAATGGCTATGTTGGAAAAACAAAATGGCTATGACGTTGGAAGGAGTTCAAAATGTCCAAATTGTGGATCCTTCACAACAGGGTCCCGGCAGAGTGTTGCTCTATGTAGTGTAGCATTACATCAAATACAGCTGCCTCGTCTGAGTGGGATACCCTCTGCTCCTTGTCACCATCTGCTTCACCTTCACTCTTGTCTGAGATGTTGACAGGTTCTTTCAAAACTATTTCAACAATTTGCTGATCGTCTAAAATCTTACACTTTACTGTACCGTACTAGGCAGCATTCCACTCTCTTATCACCCGTTTTGTCCCAAGATTTGGTTATGTTTAGACAGACCTTATAAAATAAACTGTGTAATCACATGCAATATGTAATTTTTATGTAATCACATGTTATTATGTAATTTAAGTTTATTTTAAGAATGATTTCGCTTAATCCGAAAAATTCGTTAATCCGAAAAGGGTCTGGTCCCAATCATTTCGGATTATTGGGACTCCACTGTATATGTTTAAAAAGTGCTCAAGAGAAAGTAATTATTGCTATTGTGAAGCAAGAGAGAAATTAGTTTGTTGAACAGGTGTTCATGATACATGTTCTATACAATCAAATAGATCAGTACTCTGTTTTATAATGGATTAATTACTACTGTTTTAGGTTGGGGATCAAAATGAGGTTGTGCTGGAGTACTCTGTTACCTTATTACATTTCTTCATTTCACTGTATCATAACAGATCGGATTTTATAAGTTTGTGTATGACACAAGAAGTTATCGCTGCTCTTGTGGCCACTCTGTTTCCTCCAAATCAACCTGCATTAGAGCAAGACAACATGGTGAACTCTCCTCTTGATGATTATCATGTGAGTTTCTTGTGTTTGTCCCCTCTGTGTGTTATTAAAGTATCATTTGTGTTCTGTTGCTCTCTAATAAATACAGGGTTTTCACTGTTATAAATGTCTTCATTAACATTTTCCCCTTCATAGTCAAACATAAGAACTATCATTTTTGTAATGATAGTTCTTGTGTTTTTATTATCTTAACAGATCATAAAGAGGACTTATTTACTAAGTGTATAATAGCTTGAAATTTTGATTTGATCTTAACTTTAATACAGTCGATTCCAGTTAATTGGACCACCGGTGAATTGGACCAGCCACTTATTTGGACCGAATCTTGTCTCGTAACATAAGGCATTTTTGTTTAATCGGACCAGCCAGTTGTTAAGACCAAAATGGTCGTGTCCCGATGTGGACCGATTAACCAGAATCAACTGTACTGTGTTTCTAAAGAGGAGATCAAACAAACTTTGTTTTTATTATATCTTCTGAAATTTGTAATCAATCTCCTGTTTTGTCTTTTTATTGCACAGAATGTTTCAGAGTCTTTCTGTTAAAAGTTTATTATTTATTTTTCCTATGGTAAGCAATAAACAAAAGTAAAAGTAATAGCAAGAAAAAAAAGTAAAACAAAGAAGGAAATAGGATGTGTTAACTGCTCAATGCTCTTGCCTCCCACTATTTCCTACAGAGATCCTGAGTCGAAAGTGCCTCACAGGTTTGGAGGTGGGAAATGTCCATACATAACGTGCGGTTTATCCCAAATATTGCAGAAAGCACTGTAAAATTTTCAAGAGGATCAGATGTTTAGCTAAGCAGTCATGACCAGTTAAAAGCCAGATCATGGCTACCAGATCCTTTCCTGGAAAATCTTGAATGAATGCACTATTAATAAACCATAACTTATTAGAATTTCTATCTATTAATTCTTGATAAAACAGGTCCTTCAATTTCTTCCAGATACTGAAGAACCCCTTTATAGAATTAAATGTGATTGGCCTACACAGGCTTTTCATAACAGCAGAACCTCTTTCTGTTAAAAGTTGCATGTGTTTGTGTAAAAAATCCATGCCAGGTGTACCAAAGTTCAATAATTACTTTTTAATATTTTAGTACAAAAACATAAAAATTTAAAGTGTCTGTGTTAACTTAACTGTCTTAAAAAATTTAAAAATTTGTAAATTTGTGCTGCCAAGTAGCATCAGTATGCACCTTATTGCATTAAGATTTTTTTCCAATATTCATTCAATTTTTTTTTTCATATAAATTTAAGACAAGCTAAAAATTGGAGTCACTTAAGACTGGAAAAGAAATTATTGTCAATGTTGTAAAATCATGTCCTTAATTTTTGCGCAAGTGTAAAAGACAATGACAGGTTTTTACATATAATATTGCACAGCAGTCAAGTTTTTGTTAAAGCATACCAATAAGACTTGCCACAAACAATGTGGTATGGTTTTTACAAATAAAACCATAATTGGGCTGTGGATGTGCACAGATGCAGCACCTGCCTCTAGGCAAAGTCCTGAATGTTCTTTTGTTAGGTTCTTAAACGCCTAGTATCTCTGCTGTCATATTAATTTATCCATTCTGTCCTTAAATTTTGTACACCTGTGTATTTATAGTTTCAAACAAGTTTTGAAAGGATTTTTTATTCTTTGCCAAATATGAATGCTTATCAACCAAAAAATAATTAAGTTCAGAATATGAACTATCCCCACCTTATCACTTATAAATAAATATATATTTGTTAAAGTTCAAAATTTAATGCTGGATACACATCCTAAGGTTTTTGTAGCCATCGGTCTGATGTTAATCAAGCTTCAATAACACAGTATAAATTTAACACATCTTTATTAAGCCATTCTGTGACTTGAGTTTGACCCTCCATGAAGGACTCCCAAGTCCTATCTGAAGAGTGTAGATGTAGAAAAGCAATCATATGTCACATAACACTCTGACACTCTTGAAATGAACCGTTCCTTGCTGTCAGAATTTTTACTAACTCAGCAATTTCATCATTCACGATTCCGTATATGGTTACAATTTAGAAGTCTGAATACTAAAAGTTAGCTAGTTTCTCATGACTTAGCTTAGAGTGTGCCTGAGGGTAGATATAAAAATTACTGAAAGTTTTTAACAGTTGTTAGTAAAATTATAAATTAATCAATCAAATTAAGTTAGGGAGGGAGTTTTGTAATGCTTGGGACTGAGGAATATTTTTTGGAATAACTAACACACACACACATATATATATATAATATTTATATATATATATGTATAAAATATTTTTATATATATATATATATATTTTATATATATATATTTATATATATATATATATATATATATATATATATATATATATATATATATATATATATATATACAGTCAAACTCCGTTATAATGAACTTCAAGGGACCAAAGGTTTTGTTCGCTTTATCTGGTGGTTCGCTATATCCGAACCCTTCAGAAAAATGCTAGAGTTCCCAAAATGTGTAACTCATTAGTTGCAATGTGTATTCAATAATGATGTATTTAAAAAATGATAAAATCTATTAAAAAAGGATCATTAATGAATTAAATCGACTAAAATCAATTATATTAAACTGACATAATACTAATTAAATTACATACAATAGGAAAATGGTGGGGCCAAAATTTTCGTTCATTATATCCATGAGGTAGTTATATACCAGGTTCACTATAATGCAGTCCGACTGTGTGTATATATATATATATACACATTTGTTCATTAACTTATTTATTTATATTTAGGTCTAATAGTTGTATATTACTAGTTTTTACTTCCTCTTTGACCACTAATGGCATATTTAGCAAATTACTGCAGTTTTTCCTCATCTTAAATGGATATTGAAAACTTAAACATTTAAATTTTACCCTTTGATTTATTTTCAT
Organism: Dolomedes plantarius; assembly: GCA_907164885.2. Lineage (NCBI taxonomy): Eukaryota > Metazoa > Arthropoda > Arachnida > Araneae > Dolomedidae > Dolomedes > Dolomedes plantarius. The sequence continues at coordinate 31,528,863 of OU015503.1, read as the reverse complement.
AATACATTTGTAAAAAAATTTGGTTTTGCTTATATCTCTTTGTCATTAATCAGTATGTCATGTTATATAACATTACTACTTATATGAATGAGTTCATATGTCATATATTTATCCTTTTAAGAATTGAACATGGTAGTGTCACTTTTTATTTAACAGACAACTGGGGATCAACAATTTGTGTTTCTACAATCAAAAGACAGTTCAATTTATTATGAAAGAGATTCCCTGCCCACTCACAGTGCCAGAAAATTTGTTATGGATTTCTTACGTGTTATAGTTGTTGATAGTTTTTCTCTTGCACCTAGTCCAAAACAAGCTCCTGTGATAGATTTACTTTTAGAGGTCAGTATATTTTCTTAAATTAATTTTCTTGAAAAACCTGCTTTGAATGTGCTACCATACATGTTTTAGTTTCTGTATAATATCTTTTCTTTTAATTTCTGTTATAATATCTTATTTCTCAGATGTGAAAAATACATACGGAAAACAAAGTCAAATATAGATTATAATGCACTGATTAAGAAATTAGTTGGTAATTTGATATTCTAATTTTGTTACGGAATGATTATTGACAAATCATTGTTAACGCAAAATATAGCTGCAATCGCAATTACCATATTTTTCAGACCATAAGAGACACCTTTTTGCATGAAAAGAATTGACTTAAAATTGGGGTGCATCTTATGGTCCAAATTAATATTTTATTATACATATTATATATATTTATTATTAAGAATATGTAATTTTTGTATTTACGAAATAGATGTGAATAAATGCAAAGTTTTCTGATATGTAATAATTTATTAACATAATTGCTTAACTAAGACCATCCATGGTCTTTAACTGAGAAATCTCACTCTCCTTCGGATTTGCTCCGAATTTCACCTAAACAATTTGTCCATACCATAGTCGAACCTGAAAATATAACTGTAAAAATCAACCATCACGTTTTGTGGAACTATTTAGTTGATTTAAGAATGTCTCTTGAGTGCCAAAGTCAAGGGTATTTCAGCCACTTACAGTAGTCAACCAAGATACTCCTGTTGATGTTATACAGATTTTAATTTCAATGAAATGCTACTACCTTAACTTTGCAGATGCAGCTATACTAAACCTCTATAGTCTCGTTAACAGTGTAGATGCTGAGATATTTTTGTATGTACAACATAGTAATTAATGACAGAAGGCCAAGACTTAGGGAACATAATTTGGAGACTACTACAATGTTAGCTTTTAACTAAGAATTTTTTTTATACTTATTCAAGTTAGTAAAATTGTAATTTTTTTAAATAAATGCGAAATTTTATATATTGTATTTTTTTGTTGTGAAATTTTGATATTTTTTATATTAAATTTATGTATCCTTATTTGTTACATACAGTTGTTTCTGGTTAATTGGACCAGCCACTTATTTGGACTAAATCCAGTCTTGTAACATAGGGCATGGTCGCCTCCCGATTTGGTTCGATTAACTGGAATTGACTGTATATTGTACATATTTTATATATATATTTTTTTAATCTTTATTAAGTAAGAAACTGAAAATATCTTTATATAACTAACAAAATACAAAACGTTCTTTTCTAAAAATCTTCCCATAAATTTGAGATGTGTCTTATCATCTGATACATCTTATGGTCCGAAAAATAAGGGTGTTATGTTCCCATATTCCTCTTCAGTTGGTACCATGAATTAACATCTTTTTACTGTAAGCTTATTAGTTATTAAATTGGGTTTTATTAGTAAATAAAACTTGAGGTTTAAAAAAGTTTTTAGAAGATGTGTTATGAGTTCAGTGATGTTTAAATGACTGGAATAAATAATACAGAAATAGATAGGGACACTTAAAAGTTCAATGATTGATAGTTCATTGATTTCATATTATTTGTGATTTGAATAAAATTATGAATTTGTTTTATAAATGTTAATTTGTGCTTAATGTTTTTTCTTTTTAATTTATATAAAGTTGTTTTTTTTTTCTCCTTTTGCACAGGCTATCCCACTTGATTCCTCTCATAATCAACAGTGTGAATTCCAAATGGATATTTTATCTCTAGTCATGGATCATTTATTGGCTGCTGATGTTTTATTAGGAGAACAGGCAGCCATGCCTATAGTTGGAGGTGGAAGCTACAGTAACATTGTGCCAAATGTTTTCTATTTTACTAGTTGCCTTGTTGACAAACTTTGGCAAGGTGATTATTTTACTTATAAATTTCAATTTTTATTTTGTTTCACTTGATTTAGATAAAAAGCATATACATTTAAAATACTTTATGGATATTTTGTATTAATTTGTTTTTCTTGAGAAAATATTGAACTGGTATGTTTTACATTCTAATAGACTTATCGTAAGTTGGTATGCATTTCATTTATTCAACATAAGGAGCACAGAAGTATAACCAATATTGTATACATGATCAGTATGCTTACATTATCCCACAGTAGCACAAAAGCTTTAACACCAAGCCTATTTTGAAGTATTTGAAACCTCATGTAATTAAATGTTGGACTTGATATGACCAACAAAATGTTAATTGGGTACACACTATTAATATCTAAAAGTACAGTGGGCCTTAAGAAATTTTAAACCATTGAATTGACGTGGTGGCCCAGTTGGCAAAGGCATCAAGTCAGTGATCTGAACGTCACTGGTTCGATGCTTGTCACTGATAAATCCACCCCCATGTACACTAAAGGTGGCAGGTGCATGAAAAATCTGTTGTGGCTGCAATGTCCTTCGAGTTCTCAAATTACCTCTGGAGATACGGGGTAAAGTGTTCCAGTCTCGTCACTTGACTTGGTTCAAAATTACGGGACCAGATCATAGCCAAGTCTGACTCTGACCCTTGTGATGCTAATTAAAACCGGAGCTGCCCCCTTCTGCCCCAATAGCCTATATGGACTTGATCTGATGTTGCTGTCGGTCAAGTAGGATAAGCAGCAACAACAACAAACCATTTAACAGCACCCTTGTTGGCAGAGATAGACTACAATAGGCAACCACCCCATCTGCACTAGCTCATCAGGCACCCTAACAGCCTGACTCCAGGCCTATAGGATGGCCAAGAGACATGAGAGTCATGCAGGTCTGCTGAAATTAAGCCAAAGACAGGCAAAAGTTTAAGAGAAATTGGAAAAGGGATACAAGGGGAACAAAGAAGCACCAGAGATGGTAAGTGGCAGAGTCAGAAGCTCAATGAGGACTCAACAAATATGGGTTGTTTGAGAATGAGGAGCCAAAAGCAAAACAAAGCATAGAGAATAAAGTTGTAGAAATTGAGACATTGACTGTTTAGGAACCAGTCATGGCCTAAATTGGTATCTTGGGGATTTTGAGAGGAAACAGATGTAATCCTTGAACACATATTTCACAATTCAAATCAGGTTAAATCAGCATCACATGGTACTGCCCACCCTGGGGAAGTCTCCATGATTTGACTGCTCAAAAAGATAGGTTGGGCTACCACCCTCAGGGAGTATGCAGTTGATGAGCCTGGTTTTGATGCGACTCAGAATTAGCTCGTATTGGTTCATTTAATAAAATTTGTGGTTTCCTCTTTGGTTTGTGTTTGCATTTTAGATGGTGTTGTTTCTTGACATTAGAGAATTAAATGTTTAAAAAAAAAGTTTTTGTCATAAGTAAATATTGAACAATTTGATTATTTTTAGGTGTATTTGCAAAAGATTCTCATAAGGTGCTTGATTTCATCATCAAATTAATTGCTCAGGCCAAAAGGAAAGGTAGAGTCTTTCTTTTCATATTTATTAATATCTGTATATATGTATACATATATTGTAAGATATTTTCTGAAGCAATTTTTATGTTATGAGTCTAGATCGTGCTAAAAATTACTGTGTTTTAAAAAATTTGTTTTTATGATCTATAATAGGATCGTCTATATCATATGATAGTGTATTTCATAGCTTGAATAGGACCATTCTATACCAGTTATCTAGACCTATGGAGAATGTTGTTGGTAAGAACTATATTATATACTTTTAAGTTTTGCATTTTTATTACTTCAGTATAGTTTATATTTATGTATTGAGTATCTTTTACATTTGTTTTCCTTTAAGCATTCAACTAAGATAGCTCCAGTTCCCCACCACCATCTAAAATGGTGTATGTCTCATTTTCTCATGAGAAATTATTGTAATTTTTGATTTTCTAACAAGTTGTGGAGAACTGCCAGTCTGTAATTAAAAGAACCACTAAATATATGGAGAGTAGTACTCTCTAGTATTCTAAACACTGTCTATGATTAGAAAGTAGCTTTTGAAGGGTCCACATGCAATATGAGTAGGGGTATGTAAATTTCGCATAAAAAATATCAAAATTTCTTGAAAAAAAAATTTCAATTTATAAACTTTTGCATTTATTCACAATATATATATATATATTAAAAAATTTCGCATTTATTAAAAGAAATCACAATTTTACTTACTTTGTTAGGTAAGTATCAAAATTTTTAGTTAAAAGCTAACATTGTAGCAGTTTCCACGTTCTCTTCCTTAAGTCTGGCATTAAGTAATAAGCAAATTTCAAGTGAGATCTCTCAGTTAAAGACCGAGGATGGTCTAAGATAAGCAGTTATGTTAATAAATAATTACTGTTATTATCTAATTTCGCCAAAAAAAAAACGATTATCACCAAGTTTTTGCTGAAAAGTAGTAAAAAAATTATTTTTGCATTTATTCGCTCATATCGGCAAATTTCACATTTATTCGCATCTATTTCATAAATACAAAAATTGCATATCCCGAAGTATAAGTAACTTTTTTTCTTATAAATAGATAAAAGGGGCTTCCATTCATGCAGAGTCATACAAAAAATTATATTATGCTGTTGTACATATTTATTCCCAGGCTATTTTGAGTCTTGCAGTTCTAAATCTGTTGGCATTTACATAATATTTTATATAACAGTAAAAATCAACCTGTTACTGTAGTTTGTTATTTTGCTGAGAAATGTTATATAAAATATAGTTTGAAAATAAAAATATATTCATTAGGAGTTGGGTTATGTTTTGTAAATTTATTTGAAAGCTTGTTTGTTACTTAATTCTGAAAGTATGTGGACAAAGCCCTCCATTGTGTTACCAAAACTGTAAACTTACAACAGCATGTAATTCAAAATTAGCATATAATACTACTGTTTGTGCACTCATTTGATTCTGGCTAACAAATGTCAATAACATTTTTGATAGCCTCATTACTTATCAAAAAACATTAGATACAATCCAGTTCAATAAAATAATTGTTGGTATTTTCTTAATAGAAAAAACAGTAAAAATTTCTTTTTGAACCCTAAGCATAAGTATAACACTTGTTTATATTTAATTTGTATTCCATTGTACACTATGATTATTAAGTTAGTGAAAGTTGCTACGTATTAAAATGATGGTTTTAAAGTTATATTATACTTTCTCTGATCTGATTTTAATTTCAAAGTTGAGCCCAAACTCTCTTTAAAAATTCTCTTCTTAGGAGGGGTTGCTAATATTTCAAATTTAACCTGACTATTCTGAAATAGTATCTATTTTTTTACAGTTTTGAGTTGTAGTATCTCACCAAATATGCCTGGGACTTTTTTTTTTTTAAATTATAGGGAACATTTGGTCCGCAGAAAGGGGTAGACTTTCAGCATCTACTATTACACATCTGTTGCATGTTAAAATTAATCCAGAACTTTCTTGTTGTGAATTTTATGATGTAATTAAAACAAACAAACCATTTCTGAAAAAGTCATGTCTAGTAAAAAATGCAACTGAATAAATAAAGTTTAATGTTTCAATAATCTGTTAAGACTTTTAAGTAATTTCAAAAATGTGTCCTGGGTTGGACCCATAAAAATATGGTAAGCCTACTTAAGACACACTTCAGGGTCTATGCAACTGATGCCATTCCTGATCAAAAAACAATCCTGTGATGGGTTTCAAATGTAAGATCAAGTGGTTCTTCATTATAAGGAAACCAGATGGTTGTCCTCAGAACATTAAAACCAAAATGTGCAACAAATCTGTAATTCCACTATTTGTGAGAAAATTGCCACCATTCCCCAAGAGATGACCAACAGAGTGATGGCAAACTTTGGAGAACAGCTGCGGCAGTGCATCACAGATAAAGGGTGCCACCTGAGTGATGTTATTTTCAAAACCTCGAGCAGGAGTCGGCAATGCGATGTGTCTGTGAAACAATTTTAGGATGCCCACCTTTCAAATTTCAAAATCTTTTAGATATTTGAACAACAAACACTTGTACTTGAAATGAATAATTGCAGAAAAAAAAATTAAAAATTGCAATACCGTAAAAATCAAAAACTGAGCTGCCTGATCCCTCGACAGCTTTGTTCTCCCCTTGCTTCTATGATAAGTACGATAAATGCTTTAAAAGATAAACTGTCACTCTGGAAATCACATATTGAGAAAGATAATTTATCACATTTCCCAAATTTTAAAATTTTTAAATTATTACGATGGAAATGCTACCAGCGATTAGTTTATCAAACATTTTGATTTCTTATTGGAAGAATTTAATACCAAGAATTTATGCTTGTGAATCTTTGTTTTCTAATATGAAATACTCAAAATCAAGCCCCACTGAGACTTACTTGAACTAATGCCTGAGAACTGGGAATTCAACTTCTGTGCCCCATTACGAGTTAGCCGCAGATTTGCAATGTCAAATATTGCATTATCAATTTTAAGATTATTTTGTTTAAATTAAAATTTGAATTTATGTATTAAATATTTATGTCGCATCAACATTTTCATGTGTAAATATTAACCCCCTACCTCCTCCTCTTCACCCAGTAGTGCCCACCGAATTCCCGCATTTCTGAAATATACCCTTCTAGTTAAAAAGGTTGCCAACCCCTGACCTAGAGGATAAAAAAACTAGAGATTATACATAGTTTTTGAAAATATGAAGCTTTTTTCTGTTTCATTTGTTTTTTGTTACTTTTTGAAATGTGGGAGTCCATTCTGCTACACCTTGTAGATATTTTCATTGGTTGAAATAGAATATATTGTTTCATACATTTGTTTAAACAATATTTTACCATTTGTAAACTATTATTTTTCAATTTGCGATTAATTTTATAGACCAGATGGCTGTACTGGAAGGATTGCAAAAAATTGCTGCTCATAAAAATATTGTATTCTCTCCAACAAACCATGAAAATGAATTTTTTGGTTGCTTATGTTATTGCCTATTACAACTAACAGAAGATCCAAGTCAAAGGTATTTCAAATTTGAATGAAATATTTATTTCTTTTTGATATGCAAGTAATGTGAAATGATGTTCTTTTATTTTTGTATAGATATCTGTTCTCCTAATGTTTGTTTAACAAATGTGTAACATTAAGGGATGTTAAACTGACTTATATCCCTAAGTTATTTTTAATTTTCATATTGTCTCCCCTCCCTTCTCTCTCTTTTTCCCTCTGTATAAATATATGTATGTATATATATATATTTGTGTACCTTAGGTAAAAGACACTGCATCACAGTAATTAAATTTTACAGAAGAGCTCAATGAAATCCATTTAGTGCTCCTTACCTCAATACAGTAATAGGACATGGTGTCATTTTCAACTGGCAAGGTCTCCTCTTTATAAATATTCAAGTTAGAGCTTTGCACCACTGAAATTAGTACAAAAAATATAATAGTATCAAGTTAAACAGTCTACTTTTAAAAATGGACTTGATGCTTTTTACCTTTGGCATACATACACACACACACACATATATATAAATATATATATATGTGTGTGTGTATAATATATGATATTAAATATTATGCCCTCCATTCTAGCATTTAAATTCTCTTTCCTAAATCCAATCCGCAGTAATCTTAATTTATCGCTATAAAACCTTTAGCAACAGAACTTCCCATGAATCGCATTGCCTTTGCATTTCTACACATGTATACATCTGGAGAAAGGATTTGTTCCAAGGCTAATGGCGTGGAAAAGGAGGTAAGTGCCTAGCTCAGAACCAAACCAAACTATCTAGGCACTTACCTCCTTTTCCATGCCATTAGCCTTGGAACAAACCCTTGTATCAGTGAAAAAATATTTTTTGGAAATTTTGGCACTTACCCGCTTTTCAATGGGAATGCCTCAATTAACGACGAGTACGGAGGTACCACTGTGTGTGTGTGTGTGTATATGTGTGTATATAAATAGTATATCTAAATAAATATATATATATATATATATATAAATAATATAATATATTATTAATTCTTTTTTTAGCACAAATGCTGGTCAACACACAACCTGGCATATTCCTGTAAATATTAAAGAACAAAATGAAAGTAAACATCGTACCTCAGCTCAAGAAGCTGCTTCATTAATATCCAATGCTGCCATAAGAGTTTGGAATGAGTTACATATTAATCGTAGACAGGTAATTTGATTATAGTTTTTAATATACCTTCAACTGAAGGTTTAGTTAATGGCAAATTTATTTCACACTCTAATTAATAAAGTTTTTTTTCTGTATGAACTAGCAGGTTTCAATGTTAGAGGTTTTGTGTTATTTTCTTTCTGTATCTGGAATAGAAAAGAAATGCAAGTGTTTGTTTGCTTGTAAAAAATAAATTTCACTCTAAAATGTCAATTAATATTAATAAATATCAAAGCATATTTACTTTAATATACAGTGGAGTCCCGATAATCTGAACTTCGGTAATCCGAAAGTTTGCTTAATCCGAAACCAAAAGTCAAAAAGAACTAAAGTTGCAATAAAACTACAGTGATACTAAATAATATAAAGTATATTTCTGAAAATTACAAGAAAAGTCAAAGTTAGACAACAGTATAATAAAGTAGGACACAGTAGAATAAACAACACGTGGTTTTGATAATGCTAAACTGACACTATAACAGTAACTATGCTGTGGCTGTCTGTGAGAAAGTGTGTGTCTACTGAAACCCCCTCCTCCACCCAGCCGCACCTCTCCAACTGTTGAGCACTGTGACGTATTGTTAGAACAACTTACACTCTAACCTACTGTTCTAGGCAGCATTCTGCTCTCTTATCACCTATTTCGTCCTAAGATTTGGTTATGTTTAGACAAACCTCATAAAATAAACTGTGCAATCACATGTAATATGTGATATTTATGTAATCACATGTTATTATGTAATTTAAATTTATTTTAAGAATGATTTCGCCTAATCCAAAAAATTCATTAATCCAAAAAGGGTCTGGTCCCAATCATTTTGGATTGTCGGGACTCCACTGTATTAAAAAATTTACTAAGATTCTAATTACAAAATATATTACAAAGCAGACACTGTTAAATTTTAATTGTTTTTTCAATTAATAATTATTTAAAGAATTTTTATTCTATTGGGAAAATATATCATTTATTTTCTTTTCTGTGATTTATGCTTTTGCATGGAAGTATTATCTTGTTGTCGTTTCTAATCCCTCCTGATCCTAGTAGCTAAACCAGGCCTCCAGGCTTTCTAGCTAGTCCAGCCAGGGAGTAGATAGACCTAGCCCCTCTGGTCTAGCTGTGCTAGACCAGGTCTATGAGTCCATATATCCTCAGTATGTCCATTAATAAGCGAGGATCAGTAATAAATTCCTCCCTAGATAAACTTAAGCAAGTTAGGATGTGACGAGGAATGGCCTTCTCATTATTTCACTTTTTACAGGTGGGAAAGGTTTTGTTTTGTCAATCAAATTTTAGGCACCTCAAGTGGCCACTTGCAAACCTAGAGATTGCTGTGTGCTCAGCGCTATCATCCTTGAAGATAAGAGCTTTATTAGGGCTGATTCTAAAGTACCTGTCTCACAGACCTGCCCTAGACCAGGTCTGTGAGTCCATATATCCTCAGTAGGTCCATTAATAAGCAAGGATCTGCAATAAATTCCTCCCTAGATAAATTTAAGCAAGTTAGGATGTGACTAGGAGTGGCCTTCTCATTATTACACTTTTTTACAAGTGGGAAAAGTTTTGTTTTGTCGATCAAATTTTAGGCACCTCAAGTGGCCACTTGCAAACCTAGAGATTGCAGTCTGCTCAGCTCTATCATCCTTGAAGATAAGAGATCTTCTATTAGGGCAGATACCAAAGTACCAGTCATGGACCAGGGGAGATCTCCAAGTACTTTGGATAAAAGATTTCCATACGGAATGAGTCTCCAGTCCAAGTAAGAGCTGAAAATATTGGTGAACGTTCAACAGTACCCTCCTTTGCTAGGATGTCAGCCATCCCATTGCCAAATAGGCCCACATGAGATGGGTTCTACTGTGACTGAATATCATGGTTCACAGAGAGATGATGTAGAGGGTGCAGAATGGATAAGCCAGCTCTGTTGCCCACTCTCGTTCAGTTGCTCAAATGCTGGATGGAACTGCAACTATTTGATAAAATTCATATATTGTTAAACTCAACATCAGTTCTAATAGATCTCAAACCCTCCTCTATGGTAAGTAATTTAGCAGAAAAGCAGAACTCATGTTCTGCTTTTCTACTAAATTTGATTTCATCTACATCATTTGGGTTTTGATGAATATACCACTACCAGCACGATTCTGATGATCTTTGTGTTATCTTCTTAACCTTTAGCTTACAGGGTCCATTTTTCCAATTCCCTCTTTAGCATGAGAAATTTCATACCCCCTTTGTAAGAACGGCCATTAAGGGGGTTTTATCGTGTGTATATATATATATATATATACACGAGGGTTGTAAATAAAGTAATGGCAACATACCCAGAAAATTTTTTTTAATGTACATACAAACAAAATTGCATTACATTCCTTCAATATAATCACCAGCAAAGTCATGTACCTTTTTCCAGATGTCAGGAAGCCGTAGGATATGTTTGGTAAGGTGTTGTGTGTTGATGTCAGTGACGGAGCGCCCTAATGCTCGGATCACAGACGGCACGTCAGGAAAATCTGATGCCTCGACGGGGTTCTTTCAAATTAGGAAAGAGATTGTGTCAGGGGCGTACAGAGGGTGTTCCAAGAACTCCCGGGTGCAAATGGTGCTGTAGCATGGGCAACCTTGATTTTAATCCTGGACCGCTGATCACTTTTTGTAAACATGGTTTAGAGCAGTAGAGACGACACTGCCCACTTCAATGTCACGTAGCAATTACCCCTTCTACTGGATCTATGGTTTTATGTACTCTACACATCGACTACAGCTCCACCTCACTCCTCCAATATCCTGTTTGAGCATGCCCGATGTTCTACGACATTTTTGGCCGACGTTGCCACTACTTTATTTACAACCCTCGTATATATATTCATTCTTGGACCTGTATTCTTGGGATACATGCCATCCCACCCCGTAAGGAAAAGGTTAATTCAGTTTAGTCAAAACTCTGATACTCCTTGATTCTAAATTCTCAAAACTGATTTCATTGAATCATCATTTTACATAGTAATATATCTTATAGATATGAAATTTTATTATTTGTCATTTTATTTTAACTCAATTATGTAATTTTTTTCAATTGCAGGCCTTAGAAGATTTATGTAAAGTTACTCTCAGTGGCACTGCCACTGCCCCAAATTCAAAAGTGCCAAGCCTTGATGCCATGAGATCTGTGCTTCAAGATCCAATGAGTAAAGTATGGCATAATTACTTAGAAACTGAAAGAAAACAGGGTTATACAAAAGAACCTTGGCAGTTCCAAACTCAGTTTCAGTCTGTAAGTTGCATTCTGTATTATATCAGTTAATTAAATGATATAAGAATGTATTTCTTTCATGCATTCAAGAATTAACAATTGCTGTTAATGAAACATGTATTAAAGTATTGCAGCATTAAAAAAAGTGTCATAATTTCTTTTGAATCAACTAAAAATATGTGATATATATTTAAATGTAAATATTAAGAAGTTAAATATGCAAAAACGCATCATATAGAATTTCTGTTTGATTATCTATATATTTCAGTTGCTAAGCTGACTTTTTGGGCAGTCCTTGAGAGAAAACTACTGCATCAATTTACTTCATTTAGGTCTTAAAGGAAAGATTGTAATCCGTAGATTTGTCAAATTTGGTTTTTGTAACTGCAGTTTCTATTAATTAATGATAATTTACAATTAAAAATTTATTTCTGCGCATGCTCAGTGGCATGTTTAAATCTTTCTTTAGAAACTCACTGTTTCTGCACATGCTCAGTGACATGTTTTAATGATAAATACATTTATTCCAAGGAGTCTCTCCAGATCTCTCTCTGCCATTTTTAATATTATGATAATTATGTTTGTGAAATATAAGATTAAACCTCATGGAAATTGTTTATTTCATGCTATTTAATTAGTGATAATTTACAATTTTTAAAAAAAAATTGCTTTCTGCGCATGCTCAGTGACATTTTTAAATCTGGCTTCAGATACTCACTAAGCTTAAGGCCGTTTAAACACATTAATTTGTTTCTGCACATTATTAAGATTTTCAACACTTGGCAATGATGTTTTGAGTATAATTTGTGTATTAGTACATTTATTTACTCTCTAGCTGTCATGTTTTGATGGGTACCAACTAGTGTTGGTTTAAATTCAATGTCTGTAAACTGGCATACTTAAGAAAGTTATCCTTACAGCATAGAATTTCACAGGATTATTTCATTGTTGCATTTCAAGTTTATACCTTACAATGCTCATTAGGGCATTCATGGCAATGAAGTTGCCAACACATTGGCTAAATTATCCTCAAACATGGGCCAGATTCCTCCTTCTGTGTGTACTCTTTCAAAGTGCATTAGCAAGACACAAAGGAAGACTAAAGCCAACTGGTGTGATTCATGGAGGAACACTGTTGGTCAGAGGAATCTTTTTAACTTCCTGAAAGAACATAATAACCTTTTGTATTTTGACATTTCAAGTTCATATACAGCAGTCCAGATAATTTTAAAATGAGGCCTAATCATCAATAGCCTTGATAAAAATCCATATATTCTCATTTTCAGGTGAGCATGCAAAATTAGATAAGAGTTGCCCATATATTTGTAGACTGTTAGTAATTTAAAAAGTGATTGTTCACTTTATTGTAGGATAACAGGAAGGAGTTTGATTAAATTTGAGGTAATTTAATTTCTAGATTGATAGATTAGATTGTTCCTTTACAAATCGGTCCTTTACTTCTTGTTATGTATCGATGTATGTGTATTTCTTCTGCTGAAATAAGGCATAAAAAAAAATTCTCTTCAAACTCAAATTCATTTATTCTCATTATTTGGAAAAATTTCCTGTGAGAGTTATCTGAACTAGACTTGATTGTTATTGATTAGATGTAAAATATTCTTTAATGTAGTTTTAAGTATTACAGAGTTGACTTATGTACTCTAGAACTATCAAACCAGTCCAAATGACTGGTTTTAACTTTCATGTATCATTCTTGTCATAATTTATATTTCCTGTAACCTAACGAGGGGTTCTTTAGCCATTAGTAATAAATATTGCAAACTACAAAGTGTACCCATAAAGTAAGTGGACAAATTAAAAGATCAAACGATAAAATAAAAATGTGAAAGAATAATCACCTGGCTAGAAAGAGTGACATCTCAACTCTTGTTAAAGCCAGTTTAAACTGGTTATTTAGTCATTTGCATATCAAAACACCATAGTAATTTTCATTTACTGAGAAGGCATTATACAAAAAAATTTGCTTTGGAATGGAACAACATTATAACATTAAATTTTGCTACAAATTAGGTAAATCTGCTATAGAAACTTTAGAGATGATTCGAACAGTATATAGTGATGCATTGTTATCAAGAACACAAGTGTAGGAGTGGTACATTTGCTTTATAATTGTGGGCGAGAAAGCATTGAATTTAAAAAGCCTCGGATATTAAAGCAAATATTATGCATATTTTGCGAATGGCTAGTTCCAATGCCTATAAACAGTATTTCGATGACTTTGAAGAAACCTTGGGAAAAATTTTATAGACTCCTTTGGCAATTATTTTGAAGGAGATAAATTTATTTGAAGGTGAGTAATATTTTTCTTATTTATAAAAAAAATGTCCGGTTACTTTATGGGTGCACCTTGTATAATTGCTAGGTTAGAATTTCAAACTTCCGAAGTGATTCATAATTTTCCTGGCATGTATATGAATGGAAATTCCCATTTTGAAATTTCCTATATAAGACATTGATCCTGACAGATCACAACCAATATGCATATAAAAAAATTTTTGCTTTATGATCATCCATTTTCATGATAATTTTGCATTTGTTAGTAGCTTATGTGTATACATATACCTATGATAAAACATTCTATTTCCTTTGCAGAAACTTCAAAAAGTAACAGGTGGTTTATCTCGATTAGCTTCTAGAAAAATGAAAAAAGAACACCATTTTAGGACCCATGTTAGTAATATTTCATATAAAGTAAGTATAGTAATTTTCACAGAATTAAAATATTTTTTTATGGAATATTTGTGCATATTTATAACAATGTATTCTCCAGAATGATCCCCTTTGACTTGTACTGATTTTTTCCACTTGTGTGTGAATCACTTTAGTAATTTTGATTCCTGCACAGTGTTTTTTAAATTTTTTCAGTTACATAGTTTTCAATCATAGGTTTTAATATTTCTACAAAATTTTATCGAAAGTTTGTAAACAAAATTAAGGTATGTAAATTTAAAAATTAAAATCATGAACCCAATAATTTATATTAATTAGCAAGAAAGTAATGTTGGTTTATTTTCAATGTTATGTTTTATGCAAAGGTATATATGAGGAACTGATGGAATGCCTATTGCTTGTCTAACTTGATCACTCATCACCTCTTTGTTTCCTTTATTCTTATTATTATGTAATACAGAATGTTTAAAAAAACCTTGACACATTTTAAAAATTTATATAAAAAAAATTATATGAGGTAAGAACTGGAAATTCATAGATGTGTTACTGCATATATTAGAGTTTTTTTTCTGCGTCAAAAAAGTTCAACAGAGGGCGCTAGTTGTTCCGTGAAATCGAAAGTTGTAAAATGGCTAAAGCTGTAAACGGCTATTTTGCTGTCCCACAATTTTCTTATTTACATCCCAAAATCATTTGGCAACAAGACAGTGCACTGCCTCATTGGGGTATGATTGTACAAGACTTTATAAAGGGGGAATTTCCAAACAGGTGGATTGGACGAGATGGTCCCATCCGATGGCTGCCTCAATTTTCCAGACATTACACCTCTTGACTTTTTTCTTTGGGGATTTTCAAAGGCAAAGTTTATTCAACGAAAGTGGACAGTCTTAAAGAACTCAAAAAATGCATAATTGCTGCAATTTCATGTGATACGGAATCCATTTTGGAATGTACATGGGCTGAAATGGATTACTGACTGGATATTCTCCATGCCACAAAAGGAGCACATATTGAAATTTATTGACTCTACTAAAAAGAAATCTAATATATAAGGTAACATGTATGTGAATTTCTTGATCCTACCAAGAGTACTTTTTTTTATATATAAATTTTTAAAATGTGTCAAGGTTTTTTGAGACACCCTGTATATTTTATCTATCTATTCCAATGTTTCTCAACCTGGGGGCCACAACCCACTTGGGGATCATGGTAGCATGTAAAGGGAGTCACAATAGGTTGAAGAAAAAGGCAACTTTATGCTTTGAACTAGTCACTTGTGTAGTTATTTATTATTACTGTTATTAAGTTATGGTCTGGGGTATCGCAAATTGTTCATTATATTTTATTTATTTATTTTTTTTTTTGGGGGGGGGGGTCATAGGGCTGAAAAGATTGAGAAATGCTGATCTATACTTATGGTATTGCTGTACAGAGCTATTATTTCCTGTTCATTGTAAATCCTTAGATTATACAGAGGCTGTTCACACATTTTTTAGATGATGTATATTGTATTCACAAAACTAAATTACATAAAATTCTTGTGTTTTAAATGTTCTGTTTGACATCCCTTATTCTGGACTATCTTTCGACACTGCAATTTACAGGATAATAATGCCTTTTGAAGTGTCAGAAGAGGTATTCTATCCCATTCCTCCTGAACAGCTTTCCAGAGTCCTGTAAGGGTTTTGAGACGACGTTTGGATAATGCAGATTTTAAAAGTCTGAAAGCACAAAAATCCATAGGTGATACATCAGGAGATTTAGTAGGGATATCAGTGAAGGGTATGACCTCAATACCAGTTTTTGTTCCATTTCTTTTAGGAAATTTACAGTGGATTTTGATGTGTGACTGCTAGCTTTGTCCTGATGGAGTCTCACAGATTGATGGCACTGTGGGTAAAGCGATGGTATTTCATTCAGAAAAATATGTTCCTGATAGTATTTGGAGTTAATCTTGACATTTTTTTCCACTCTCTTTATTTTTAACTTGCCATTATAAGAAAAACCAGCAACAATCATGAATCCCTTAGAAAAACTTTCTTTCGATTCTTTGAACCATGTACTTAAATTTTTTTCTCCCCTTTTATGATAATAAATGGATCTTTTTTTGTTGCAATCATTTAACTACACCCATGATTCATCTATTGTGACAATTGTTTTCCATTTTTCTTTGGATAAGTGTTTCTCATATAGAATTCTGCAGCGTGTCCTGCGTTCAGCGATATGATTTGGAAAAAGACAATGCACATTGCGTTTTTTCGCTTTCTTAAGATTTAAATCAACGTTTATCATTTTGTTTACAGTGGACACCGAACATTTTAATGATTTTGCAACTGTCCTTTGACAAGGGGGATTTTCTTTTAACATTAAACAACGTACCTTTGCAATAGTCGAAGATGTCCGTTTTTTCCTTGGATACTTGTTTGGAATTTTTGTCCCACTTGAGGCTCCAATTTGACATATTTTTCCTTTCTTGTTGACAATATTACCTATCGACGCTTTAGATATCACAAAACCATGACTCTCACATCGTTTTTGGATAACGGAGTATGCATATTTTTCTTCGGAAAGAGCATAAATGTAGCCTTCGAACCACTGCTTTGTTAAAAACGCCATTTTGAATAAAAACAAAACTTTCAAGCCACAAATGATAATTTTGACTTTTAAAAACATAGTACAATTGCAATTATTTCTTTTGCAGCAAACGATTTTTTATTACCGCTTACCAAAATCGTCTAAAAAATGTGCGAACAGCCTCTGTAGAATATTAATTATAGCAGTGTTTGAATAAACATTACATTAACCCCTTAACATATTTTAATAAATAAAATTAAAAGTTTTTTATTAAATTATTATTATTATTTATTTATTTATTTATTTATTAAATCCTATCTATACAACTTACTCCTAGTATCGCAAAAATCAACAACTAGTTTTGGCTTCAGAACAGCATTACCAACCTTATGTCTTGTCCTTTTTTGAGATAATTTTTCATTGCCCATTTTATTCAATTATGTACATTATCGTAGTTCGAAATGTAATGCTGCTCAAGTTACCTCAAGTGTGTACATTTCTGCCTGTATTGTCTGTTTAAGTTTATTTAAATCTTCTCATTAAGAGGTTAATAACTTGGATGAAACCAAAAATAACAAGATTAAAAATAAATTAATAAGCAATTATTAGCTTGTCTTAAATTGACTACTCTTATTTTGGGATGATAGCTTAAGTGCTTAGAAATTGCATTCTTTCAGTTTTACATTTGAGTTTCCACTTCCCATTGCCCTAATCTTCCTCAAAAGTGTAAATAAATTTTCTATGATCCTTAGTAGTATTTTATCTATATACAGTGAAATCTCGATCAATCATTCTCCGAATCATCGTTTTCCTGTATGTGTCATTTATTTCACCCAGTCCCGACGATCATATTGCTTTGTTATGTTCCCGGATCTACCATTTTCCCACATTTATCGTTCAGTTCAGTAGGTCCCTTGAAAAACGATAGATCAAGATTCCACTGTATATAAAACAGTTCCGTAACTGACTGACTGACTTATTGACAGATAGCACACAGACCAAACCGCTGGACCTAAAGGGCTGAAATTTTGTGTGGTGATTCTTCTTATAGTACAGGGCTGCACTAAGAAAGATTTTTTAAAAATTCTTCTTAGATTTTTTTAATTAAATTTTTAAGCTGTTTTTGTAACATTCTTTAAAGTTTGCATTTAAAATAAAAATTTGAGGGTTATAAAATTTATATAACAAGAAAGATCATAAAAATTCCTTTAAAATTATATCTTTCTCAAATCTTTACCTCCATTTTCTGATTTTTGGTGAATTTTTAAATATATATTTTTAGAATTTAATTTATTGAATGCTGATCATGTGGTTTCTTTTCTTTTGTAATACTTTAAATTAATTTTGCATCACATGCATAACAACAAAATAAATTGACAAAAATATTTAAATACGGTAAAAGATAAGATTTAATCATTAGACTAATTGAGATGGAAGTTTTTTAAGAATTTAATTCAAATTAGTATGTTTTATGGATATTAAACATACAAATTAGTTGCAAAACATACAAACAATACATTAACCATTGTATTTATTTTGAATATTTTCTTCTACATTATTTTGTCTATAAAAATATCCATTATGATTTTTCTTTTTTTTTTGGTATTAATTGCTTGCATACATTGACCGTTGTATTTATTATAAATATATATATTTTTTGCATTATTGCCTACATTGACAGTTGTATTTAATATGAATGTACTCCATAGCAAAGCACGGGTATTCAGCTAGTTAGTTAATTAAGTTATTTGTTATTTCTAGGACTTAGAGCTACATACATCAAATCGTGTATCTGTTGTTAGGGATCTGGTAGAATTTCAATCAAGACAATATCAACAAGTAAGTAACCTACTTATCCTTTTTTTTTTCGTATGCCCTGCAATAATAATGAATATACTTTAATCTGTATTTATTTAAAATTCCTGCCAGAAATTATAAGAAAATATAAATGCTGATAAATTATTATAATTCTTGTTTTAGAGTAAACAGTATTTACAAAAGTATGTATTTAACGAGTGGTTGCAAACTGAAGCCGAGTTAACTCGAGAGAGAGCGCTTTGGGGTCCTCCTATAGGTTCACGTTTAGACAAGTGGAGTCTAGACATGACTGAAGGTAAGAATGGCAGGGAGATATTCGATCTAAAGTGCATTGTGATTTATAATGTTTTAATATGTATTTATAATCATAAAACTTATTATTTATTATTGAAACTTAATATTTCTTTATGACATATAAATATCTACGCTTATCTATATAAATAAAGCAACAGAGGAGAATGTCGATGGAGTCTGTCGGCCATGTTGTGACGGTCACGTGGCCGACATTTTGGTCGAAAATTTGTGTATTTTAGTACATAAATGTTACATATTTGGAAAGATCTTTGAAAACTAATAATTTTTTCTGCTTACAGTTATTCTGTTACTTTAATAGTTTTACAGATATTTTAATTCTAAAAGCACTCCACTGCTGAGACGAAAGAATCAAATCACCCATCTACAGTATGGTGCAGCCATCTGTTGGCAGCGATGGGAATGAAAATTGACGGGAATTTAATACATTTGTATGGCCCTGAAAAGGGCTTTTTTTTTTTCTTTTGTGGGTCCCGAGCATAGCCGGGCTTCGCCCAGCTAGTTAATGCATAAAATGTCATTAATATGTTTAAATGTTTTATTTAAGGGGTTCTTAGTGCATGGGTCTATTAAAGTTGCATATGCCTTTTTTGTTATTTTAAAGCTCCATCAAAAGTTTCCAAATGTGGTGTCTTTGATGGAATTGAAACCAAGCAAAACTTTCGAATTTATAATTGATTGTAAAAATTTATCTTTGGATAAGCTGGTAAAAATTAAACTTATTATTAAATGGTAAAAATCAATAGCATGTATATTATAAAACAAAGAAAATAATTCAATAATGAAATAAGTAGCAAACAGTTTCAGTTGATAGTCATCAACCTTCCTCAGTATGAGATAAAAGCAGTGAAAAGTGACAGCACAAAATACAAAATTTCTTGATTCTTATAGCATAAATCTGAGACTATGTTAATTTTGACCTATAAAGGACAAATCTCATTGGCATGAAATCCTCTGTTTTCTGTAGTTATTAATGATATTTATCGGTTCCTTAAGAGAAGGAAATTTTAGTTTATTGACTAGAAATTATATCTAAGAATCAGATTTTATTAGTTACTAGCTGAATACTCATGCTTCGCTATGGAGTACATTTTAGGATAATTACAATGAAAAAATAATGAAATTCGTTTTTAGAGGATTTTCTTATAAACAATATTTTTTGTTTCTTCATTGGGCAGAACAAATATTAACAGGCTCGTCCGCGAACTTATGCATGAGCAAGCTACGTAAAACTGACTGTGGGAGAACAATTTTCTGTTAAATCTATGCCAGCTTATTTTAAAGTTTGGCCTTGAGACTTATTTATTGTCATGGTGAAGCATACTTTGAGGGGAAATTGCAGTCTCTTAAATTCAAAGGGGAGGTCACTGGGTATTAAGGAATACGTGGTACGAATACTTTTTCTCCTTGAGCACACCCAGTTAAAATAATGGCATCAATTAAATTTTTATGTAAAAGCTTTGACTTGTAGTCCAGTGCCATTACATAAATTTGGTGGTTTTAAATTCTGAAGGAGCATTACGGGTGTGCTCTTAATAAATTAAATTCTAAAAATTTATCTTTAAAAATTCACCAAAAATCAGAAAATGGAGGTAAAGATTCGAAAAAAATTTCATTTTAAAGGAATTTTTATGAACTTTCTCATGATATAAGTTTTATAAATCTCAGATTATTATTTTAAATGCAAACTTAAAAAAAGTTACAAAAACAGCTTAAAAAAATTAATTTTAAAAAATCTAAGGAGAATTTTTCAAAAATCTTTTTTAGTGCACCCTTACACTATAAGAAGAATTGCCATGCAAAATTTTCGCCCTTTAGGTCTACTGGTTTGTCAGTCAGTTACGGAACTGTTTTATATATATAGATTAGAAATCCACATGCTGATTCTTGGATAGTATTATAACAAAATAATATTTTTGGAGGAGACTCGGACTAATTGTTATCATTTGCGGACTGACTATAGAACATTTAGTAATCTTTGTGGAATACCATCAATCAGCAGCAGTGGCCTTGTAGTGGGCCCATGGTAGCATAGTGGTAGTGCATTGGGCTTTGGACTGGGGATGCTTGGCTCGAATCCTAGTGAACACCATTAAATACCTTTGTGTCTAGACCAGATATAGGCACATTGAATCTGTAGACCAGAAAGTCATATGTGGAGAGGGTGGGAGAAGGTAGGAGTCCTGCAGATGTCGCCCTATGGGTGCTTGGTCAAAATTGTGGTGGCACCTGGTCAATGGTCTCTCTAACCCTTGTGGTGCTATTTTAAACCATAGCTGCTGCCATCTATGAACCTGGTATGAAGTTGTTCTGGACTGAGGACATAGTTATAATAATAATAATAATGTTTTAAAGTAAGTAATTTTGGTATTGATTGAAGCAGAATGGAATCACGATTTAAAGCAAAGAGAGTCTATGTGTTAAAAGTTACAAACTTTTATTTTGGAAACTAGCTGAATACCTGTGCTTCGCTATGGAGTACATTCAAATTAAATACAACGGTCAATGTATGCAATTAATGCCAAAAAAACCAAAAAAAAGATATTTATAAAAAATCATTACGGATATTTTTGTAGACAAAATAATGTAGATGAAAATATTCAAATTAAATACAGCAGTCAATGTATGCAATTAATTTGTATGTTTAATATCCATAAAACATGGAATTTCTTAAGAATTTAATTAAAAATAGTATCTCAATTAGTCTAGTGGTTAAATTTTATCTTTTATTGTATTTTAATATTTTTTTGGTCAATTTATTTCATTGTTATGCATATGATGCAAAATTAATTTAAAGCATCACAAAAAGAAAAGAAACCACATGATCAGCATTTAATAAATTAAATTCTAAAAATCAATCTTTAAAAATTCATCAAAAATCAGGAAATGGGGATAAAGATTCAAAAAAGATTTCATTTTAAAGGAATTTTTCTGATCTTTCTTGTGATATAAATTTTATAACCCTCGGATTATTATTTAAAGAAAGTTACAAAAGCAGCTTAAAAATTTAGTTTTAAAAAATCTAAGAAGAATTTTTCAAAATTCATGCTGAGTGCACCCCTATACTATAAGAAGTATCGCCATGCAAAATTTCAGCCCTTTAGGTCCAGCGGTTTGGTCTGTGTGTTATCTGTCAGTCAGTCAGTCAGTTACGGATTTGTTTTATATATAGAGATAACAAGACCTGTATAATAAATTTTACATTATAGAGGTTTCAAGGAATTTGATTTTTTTATATATATATATTCATTAAATATGCATGAAATAATCCTATTATAAACATTTATTTTCCTACATCTCTGTTAATGCTTATTTTTGCTGTTCCTTTCCTTCTATAGGACCTTGTAGAATGAGGAAAAAAATGGTTAAAAATGAATTCTTCTATATCCATTACCCATACCGACCAGACGTAGAAGGTGGAGAAAATGTATGTTTTCCAATAGTTTAAAATTCAGTGTTCATACTTGTCTTTTTGTTTGTTTATTTTTTACTGTTTAATTTTTAAATTGCTACTGCTTATCACTCAGCTGATTAAATTAGGAATCTTCAGGTTATTAATTTGGGTTTGTACATTTAAAATTATATAATTTGGTTAATACATATTACTGTATATCTGAGGTATATTGTATTGTGCCTCAGATAAGCAGTAATCAATAGATGGTTCGGAATTATTGAGCAAGATAATTTTCTAACTTTAGCAGTATAGTCAATAAAAAACTCAATTCATCTAATCAAGTGGTTCCCAACTCATAGAAGTCTGTGGACCACTAAGCCAGAAAATGAACCATGTGCGGACCACCACCTTTCCTCACCGACTTGAGGGGGGATCCTTCCGGGGGAGGGGGGGGGGTATTGGGGTATAGAATATCTCTCAGGCAAAAGGGATAGAGGATTAATGTACTGACATTTTAACATGTCATATTCTAATAATTAAAATAATTATGTTAAGCTTTAAGAAATTTTGATTCAACACCAGATAGTCATCAGATATATTTGGCCCATCTAGTTTAATGAACATTGCTTTAAAAATCCCTATTTATTTGGCAACTTTTTTATATATGGTGCCGGACCACTCACTTGGCTCTCGTGGACCACTGGTTGGGAACCACTGATCTAATGAGTAGTAATTATACCCTCATAAGAAAGTTTTTCCCATATAGCGAAAACAAGGAATTATTCTTAGAATATATGCTAAAGTTTCACTGAATTAGTAATTTAAGAGATATTTTACTTATTGCAACTATTGACATTTTCCCGAAGAATGAGTATATATCTGTTCACAGAAAATGGAAAGATATGCAATAAGAAACATCTAATGCAGTGATTCCCAACTGGAATGCTGTGGTACTTTAGGGTGCCATGAGATTGGCCAGGGGTTCTGTGAGATTTTTTTTTTGGTATTGTTGAACTTGATTAAAAGCCATAGAAAACATATGGTAAATAGCAGAATGTAGCAGTGAGCTGAAGCAGGAATAAGTAAAAAAGAAGCCGTCGTTTAAAAACAGGAAAACGTTGGTTTATTTTTTCAACACAAAGTAAACTCGAGCTAACATTTAGCGTTGGCGATAGCATTCGGTCTAATACAATGCTCCGACTGACCTCGGCGAGAGCTAAGTAAAGCCAGCACGTTATATACATACAAACCACGTGGGTATCTGGCTGATTTGCATATTCAGGAAAATTCAAGCCAAATAAACATCAAAATAATTGTTACGAAAAGTAATACTTCACTTATAATAAATAACAAAAATTACTACACATACAATAACAAATATTATAAAAACATATAAACACCGGAAAAAGAAATGTTAAATTAAAACATCGCAACCAGCGTCCAGGAATGACGTCCGAACATCGCAACTTGCGATCGCAAAGAAACAGTTTCATCACGTCATACCCGAAGCATGCACGTCACTCGCTGTACGGGAAAAACATAAACTTATAACTTCCAAATTGGGAAGACAGTGTGTGGGGAGTATCCCAACAAGTGCCCCCCTCTTGCCAATTTGGACAAACAGACTCAAAAACTGCGTCATACTTAACAAAAACTTATCTGACCTAAAATAAAACGATCCCGATCAAAATTTGAAGTCCAAGAAAATTTCTTCAATTCTCTTACAAATACAATTGGCATAAACAGGTAAAAATACGGAAGTCTGTACAAAAATATAGATTGAAAAACATTAAAGAAATATGCCGGTAGACTCAATATGTATAATTTACACTGACAATTCAAAACTAACATGTATAGATATTCAAATAGCTAATACTAAACACATTTTATATTTTATACAAATACATGAAAGTGAATAAAGTACTTTAAAACAAACTCATTCAACAATAATGAATGAAAGACGAAAAAGTCCTTATACAAGTTGGCATTAAGGAGTTTTTTTTATATTTTAAGCACAAACATCATACATCTTTAAAAATGCAACTATTAAACCTTTTTAAACTTTGTTTTGTAACAGCTTTAGTGAATTGATCAGAAAGATTATTTTTACTAGGAATATATTGTGTATTGAAAAATTCTTTGTAAAATAAATCTCTTACAAAGAAAAGTTTTGTATCTATATGTTTAGTACGATGGTTTTCGATGGGGGATTTAATAAAATTGATAGCTGCTTGATTATCAACAAATAAACGAGTTACGTAATTTTCTTTTATTAGATTGTAATTAAGAGTTTCATCCAGAATTCGTTTGAACCATATTAGTTCTTTAACGGTATCAGTAACAGCAACGAATTCCGATTCCATCGAACTCAAACTAACACATTTTTGTTTTACTGACTTCCATTCTACAGGTACATTACCTATGAAAATTACATAACCTCCCATTGAAGTTCTATCGTCTCTGTTATTTGCAAAATCTGCATCACTGTATGCAGTAAGGTCTAGGGTACTAATGTTTGATAGATCGATTCTAAGACTTCGAGTATATTGAACGTAACCCAATAATTTAAGTAAACCTTCCCAATGGGCCATTCCAGGATTATTTTGAAATTGAGAAAATACATTAAGTGCGTATGCTATGTCTGGCCGGGTTCTACTTGATAAAAATGCTAGGCAACCTATTAAACTGCGATACGGCAATTTGTTCATTTCAGCGATTTCCTCATTAGTCTGGGGGCTTTGAGATTTAGAATAAATACAACCTTTCGCTATTGGTAAAGATGAGATTGGGAAATTATAATTTTTAAAATCATTACAAATCTTGTCTATGTAATTGTACTGGTGTAAATATAAATTGCCCGCAGTTTCAGTAAACTCCACACCTAATAATTTTTTGGTTTTACCTAGAACTTTCAATTCAAAGTTACTTTGCAGTAGGTGTATAGCTTTGGCAGCATACTCTTCGGTTTTCCCAAATACTACGATATCGTCTACATACAACAGAATTATAACGTTGTTTTCAAACCCGTAGACGCAATTGCACCAACTGAATTTCGAAATAGTTCGCTTAAACAGCCATGAATTCTAAGAAACCACTCACGACCGCTCTGTTTTAAACCGTAAATTGCCTTTTTTAACCTGCATACAAAGTTTTTACCGGATTCGAAACCTGGAGGTTGTTTCATAAAAATCCTTTCTTTTACTGGGGCATACAAATACGCGCACCTTATATCACATTGTATGTGGCACCATTTATTCAAGCAAACTAAAATAGGAAAAAAGAAACGGATCAAACTAAAATTTACGATGGGGCTAAAAACTTCTTCATACGAATCACCGTATGCCTGGCGAAAACCCTGGGCTACAAGTCTTGCTTTAAAACGCTCTATTTTTCCTGCAGGATTCTTTTTGACACTGTATACCCATCTGCAACCGAGTGGCTTAGCACCGGCGGGTCTTTCAACCACATCCCATACGTCGCGTTCTCTCGTACAACTTAATTCTTCCTTCAATGCATTAATCCATTCTTTTCTATTATTAGATTTTACGGCCTGTTCGTAATGTTTAGGGATTTCTAGTCATTCAACATCATCACTAAAGTTTGCTATTGGAGTCCCCTTAACTATGCCTGCGTACAAGTCATTTCCGGAAAACGAAAATATGTCGGGTTCATACCTAATACTATATAGTTCACAGTATGTCTTAACGTCGTTGAGGGAACGTAGCCTTTGGGTTTTCCCTTCTTCGAAATAATAAATATCAACCTTGCTTCCATCTGGGCGAGGGACTGGCTTCCGTACCCAATTGACGACTTTCTCGGGATCCCCTTCACTTTCGCTTTCCTCATCGGAACTTTCTACATTATCTCTTTCTAACGGGGTTTCTTTTCTACTTCTGGGTGAATCTTTAGACGAACCTTCAATAGGGTCGAAGTCATCACTCACAACAGGATCAACCTTGGGAACTGTAATATTTATATAATTATCATATGGGTCCAGTTCACTGTCCACTTCAATACTCTGCTCAGTATTTTGGCGACCTATAGTAGATTCATCGAATCTGACATTGATCGATTCGACTATTTTCCTCAGCTCTGGAACCCAAATACGATACCCCTTGGTTAATCGAGCATATCCTACCATTATTCCGGGTTTGGATCTCATATCTAGCTTTCTTCTCTGTTGTCTGGGAATACCTAAATAGGCCTTACATCCAAAAGGTTTTAAGTGCTTTACTGATGGTGGACGCCCCCCGTACAATTCAAATGATGTTAATTTTTGACCCCCGTGAGTCACTCTGTTCCAGGTGTATGTAAAATATAGTAGAGCTTCGCTCCAAAAACCAGAGCTTAAACCGCTATCTCGTAACAAAGTATTTATGGCATTAATTGCAGTGCGGTTATATCTCTCACTCACCTCATTCATTTCTGGCGAGTAAATATTCGTCACTTCGTGCTTAACACCAAGGTCATCACAAAAGGATTTAAACTTTGAATTAATAAATTCAAGACCATTGTCAGTCCTGATACACTTTACTTTACGATCCTGAAACCTTTCTGCACGTTTAACAAAATTCTTAAAAATATCAAATGCGTCAGATTTATGCTTAATGGGGAATACATGGGTTTTTCTTGAGTAGTCATCAATTATAGTGTAAAAGTAATGATAACCCTCAAGAGATTGCTTGGGTAAAGGACCGCAGAGATCCATATGTAAAATGTCTAATGGTTTCTTACTACGCTTGGCCTCGATACTTTTAAAACTAACGCGGCTCTGTTTTGCTTCACGACAAGCTTCACAATTCCTGGGGGTACCAGTTGGTTCTAACATGCCTCGAACACAGTTATGCTTATAAGTATTTTTAATGTAATCTGCATTTATATGTGCGAACCGTCTATGTAAAGAATTTATATCTACCGAAGCAAAAGTAATGCTCTTTTTACCTTTTGACTTATTACTTTTAAATTTTAAAGGCTTATCATTAAAGCTGTTATTTACATTCGAATTACATGACTTTACACAATTATTAGTTTCAACATTATTTACATTTGACACTTTATCTATTTTATCAGGATAAACATAATACAGTCCATTATTTAATTTAGCCGAAAATATAAATTTGTTATTTTTATACACATTTATTTTAGAGTTACTACCTGTAAATTCACATTTTTTACTGTCAAGCCTAGAAGCTGAGATAAGATTCTTTCTCAAACTGGGGGCATACAGTACATCTTTTAAAACATATTGTTCACCGTTAATAGTCATATGCACCTTACCTTTACCGAGAACTGGGGTTGACATATCAATACCGGCTCCACACAACGAGTGGTCCCTTAAGTCTTCGAAATCGTGGAGCCACATCTTTTGGTTGGAAAAATGTGAAGTAGCACCCGAGTCAATTATCCAGGACGTAGTCATCTCATCAGCTGATAACGCCTCTAAAAGTAGCGACTGTTCGTTTCTCTTTGACACAGAATAATTTCTTGAACGAGACATCGGGCGAGCTCGGCGACGAGACTGGAACGTCTGTCGGATTTTACCATCTGTGCATTCGGATTTGAAATGTCCAAACTTTTTGCATCCATAGCACTGTACATCTTTCTTTCGAGGTCTTCGCTCTTGTGGGGATGAATCTCTTCTACTAGACGAGGATGCTGTCCGGGAGTCTGGATAACTGGGTCGGCTATTTGTCCATGCTTTATGCACATCGGGTTCGGAGTGGAATCCAAAGTCAGGTCTGTCTAACCTCCTCTGTCGTAATCTTGCTTGCTCAGACAGGAGTTCTTCTAATGCAGTTTCAAAGTTGAATTCTTTATCGGATAATTTGTATATTGACTGTATAATAAGTTCGTACTGTTGTGGTAAGAACTGCGTCAATTGGTACACTTTGTCAATTTCTGGTACTGGGGAACCTGCATCCGCTAACTCTTGACATATCTTGTTTATTCTTGATGCGAATAGGGCTATATCACCATCCTCCTCTGGGTATTGGGTAAAAAATTCCCGCTTTAAACACATTATCCTTGCTCTGGAGCTTGGCTGAAAATATTTCTTTATCTTAGTCCATGCCTCCTTAGGGTCTTTGCAATCCTCTATTAAAGTCCTAATTCGAGGATGTATGGACATGTATATAGTGGCCAGAGCTTTGTTAGCCCTTGCTTCGTACGTCGATTTCTTTCCTTCGGCGGCATCTTTAGCTGGAACACTTTCCGTACCATCTACGATAGACCAGCAGTTTCTTTCAGTCAGTAACATGCGGATATCGGAAATCCATGTCGTGTAGTTATCCTTTTCCAGTTGACGGATTTGGAAATTAATGTCGGATGACATATCCGGTTTTCGAAACAGCACTTCTTGCTTCTTTAATAAAAATTAAAAATCATCTGCCTCAGCTACGAGTTAGACCTGGGCCCATAACCCTTGTTGAACTTGATTAAAAGCCATAGAAAACATATGGTAAATAGCAGAATGTAGCAGTGAGCTGAAGCAGGAATAAGTAAAAAAGAAGCCGTCGTTTAAAAACAGGAAAACGTTGGTTTATTTTTTCAACACAAAGTAAACTCGAGCTAACATTTAGCGTTGGCGATAGCATTCGGTCTAATACAATGCTCCGACTGACCTCGGCGAGAGCTAAGTAAAGCCAGCACGTTATATACATACAAACCACGTGGGTATCTGGCTGATTTGCATATTCAGGAAAATTCAAGCCAAATAAACATCAAAATAATTGTTACGAAAAGTAATACTTCACTTATAATAAATAACAAAAATTACTACACATACAATAACAAATATTATAAAAACATATAAACACCGGAAAAAGAAATGTTAAATTAAAACATCGCAACCAGCGTCCAGGAATGACGTCCGAACATCGCAACTTGCGATCGCAAAGAAACAGTTTCATCACGTCATACCCGAAGCATGCACGTCACTCGCTGTACGGGAAAAACATAAACTTATAACTTCCAAATTGGGAAGACAGTGTGTGGGGAGTATCCCAACAGGTATAAATTATAAAATATTAGTAAGGCCCACTTAAAATAAATATTAAGTTGAATTAATGACTCTCATACCCAACAGATTGTGATACAGATTGATGCCCTCACTCCTGAGGATGAGTAAGCTACCCTCCTGCCAAAAACTTGTTGGACCTGATATCAAACATTTGTGTCCTAAGCATCTATTGCAAGTCTCACATTAATAAAACAATACAGTTGATTCTGGTTAATTGGACCACTGGTTAATCGGATCAAAATGATTGCATCCCAATGTGATCCAATTAACCAGAATCGACTGTACTCCTTTCTTGTAACAGAGACCGAATCCTGTATTGTAACAGAGGGTATGTTAGTTTAATTGGACCAGCCAGTTATTATGTTGTAACTAAAGGATTTTTTCTAATTATTTGGACTAAAGAATATAATTAATTTTTACTAAAGATTTTATCTTATAGATTATAGATTTAAAGTCTGTTTATCTTAAAGATTAAAGTTAGATTGAGGCTCGTTGTGAAAACCTCAATAAAAATAAGAATTTAATTTTATCCGCAATATCCAGGTTCAAGGGGAGTAGCGAGTATCGAAACGAAACTATAATTAAACCTAAAAAAAAAATAACTAAAACTTACTCTTCTAAAAGGAATTAAAGACAAAACACGAGCTTAGGGGTAATAATCACAAATTTTATTTAAACATTAATTTACTGTTATTCATGACGTATTCACAAAACCAAAATTGAAGCTTAATTTGTAATAACGACACAATTCATCGATAACACATTATATATTCATAATAAATACAAAACATAATAAAAAATAAAATAATTGGTGGCTGGTAAAAACCAAAAAAAAATAAAAATTACTTAAGTTAAACTTTATTAAAAGAAAATCAACTAAAAATCATATTACCGGTTAACGACTGCAGTCTAAAAAAAAATAAGAAAAGAAATTAGAAAGAAAGGCAATATAGTAAAGGGTAAAGATTTTGGGAAGTAGGGTAGGGCATGCCGATCAGAAAGTAATTATCTGGCACTTGAAATCTCCATAACCACCCCCCCTCCCCCGTCCGTTCGTAGTGGAAATCAGGCATCTCGGCAAAGGAGTCTGGATAGCGACTGGTCTTCCTGTCTGCGAGACTATCTCCCTCAATCTCAAACTTTTCTCTCTGCAAATTCGGGAGCCACTTTTCTCCTTGAACATTGCGGGTTGAAAAAAATAGTTCTTCACTTTCCTTTTCGCATTGGGGAGTTTTGCCGAGCCTCTGCATGTATCATTGTGCGCTGAAGTCGTAAACAAGATGCTCCCCCTTTTCGTGGAATTTTTTGCTTTGGTAGTCTTTTAACTGGGTAGCCTGGTATTTGCGAAAAACATTAAAATTTCTATGTTCTGGCATTCTTGCTTCGTAATCCTTGGGATCGTGGGAGAGTTCACAGTTTCACAGCAAAATGGTACAGTTGAACGTATTGAATTACCGAGAGATAGAAAATACATGGTTGAAAAAGAAAGGAGGAAAAACTTTTAAGTATTTAATTTTCTATTATTTGGAACAAAGGTTCACCAGCCAATAATAAAAAAAAAAAAAACATCTACTTATATCATAATAATAATAATTTATATCATATTAGAATTTCATATTTTTTTTTCACCACACTTATCTATAATTTGCTTAAGCATGTTATGTTGGAAATGTATTTATTTTAAAACTTTAAATGTCAGCACAACAATTAGGACAAAAATGATCGCGTCCCGATGTAGTCCAATTAACCGGAATTCACTGTACTCCTTTTAGCTAGTTTCATTGTAGCCCTCTAGTAAAGGGGTCTCCAAAATTTTTTAACCTGAAGGCCACACTGACTCCTCCACTAAGTCCCAAGATGCCAAGACCTAGCTAGCTAGCTCATCATAACAACATACTGTATCATACCAACTATATCATACCATGATGTCTTCCACTCACACAGTCTGATCAGTTGCATAAATTTGCCCGTGGCTTTCTTTCCACTTTTAGCACTACTTAACTGTGTGAAAAAACATTCTCCAAAATGAAATATACAAAAAATAGTTACAGATCCAAATTAACTGATGAGTATTTGAAGCCGTTTCTGTTATTATTATGTATGATTTACTTACATTGTAAATTTTATAATGTAATCAAAACAAACTATGGTGGGCTGGATACCAGGCATGTCTGGCCCACTACTGTGGGCCAGATTGGTGGTGCTCCCAGGCTTGGAGAACCCTGCTCTAGGGCAATACTATACTGATTCCCATGTTTATTTCTGAAAAGCATTAATATATCCTATTCTGACATTTGTGACTTATATGTTTTAATCAATGAATAAAATCAAAATGGAGTAAGTATTTGTTTGAACTTAAATATAACATGTTCCTAATAGATATTCCACTTTAATTTAATATTTAAAATATTGAAAAAACTAAAATTCTAAAAAGGGTGCTTCAAGTTTCTAATCTCATTCTCAAGACTGTCACAAACGTAAAAAAATTGGAAATCACTGATCTAATGTATCTGTTTTCAATTATGTGAAACTGGCCAAGTTAAATGGAGCAAGACTGTTCCATTATTAAATCTGGCTACACAGTCTGATGAACCTTGACATTATTTCTTTCACCAGTGCGAGAAACTAAAAAGTGCAACTTGATACATAAAATAAGATTTTATTTCTGTCAATGTTAATGAACTTTATAATCATAATTAATATAAGAAATTAGAGTAAAATATTTCAAACTAATAAACAAAGTTTCTATGAAGATATACAGGGTGTCTCAAAAACCTTGACACATTTTAAAAATTTATACAAAAAGAAGTATACATGGTAAGAACTGGAAATTCACAGGTGTGTTACCATATATATTAGAGTTTTTCTCTGTGTCAAAAAAATTTAACAGGTGGCACTGGTTGTTCCGTGAAAGCGGATGTTGTAAAATGGCTACTCCATCAGAGAAAGCAATATGTGTTGGCTGGTATTGCAAAATGGAATCTGTTTCACAAGTGCAAGGAAATTTGGAAAAGATCCTCTAAGTCGTAACAACATCTTAGCTTATTATAAATAGTTTCTGAAAATGAGAAATGTCCTTGATAATCGGTTGTAGTGTTGAAGAACTCAAAAGACGCATAATTGCTGTAATTTCATGTGTTATTGAATCCATTTTGGAATGCACATAGGCTGATATTGATTACCAAATAGATATTCTCCGTGCTACTCCGTACTTATTAAAATTCATTGACTATACTAAAAAAACTCTAATATATAAGGTTACACATATGTGAATTTCTTGTTCCTAACTTGTGTATTTTTTTTTGTATGAATTTTTAAAATGTGTCAAGGTTTTGAGACATCCTGTATTGTAAAGATGCATTTATTTTTCTATAATATATTTTATGCTTTGTTTGTAAAAATATACCATTGTGATATTATAATCAATTCTACTTTCTATTGATGTATTGATAGCACTTTTATATTAATGTATATACATATGGTACAATATGCTTTAATTATATATTTAATAAATATTTAAATATTTTTCCTAATAACATCTTCCAATTAGAATCTAGAATTAGGGCTTTAACTTGATCAGAAAAGCAAGTATATTGTGATAATTTAATTTTGGTTTTCTTGTAAAGTTTTAAAGTTATAGTCAAGACAAAAAAAAATTAAATATGAATATTTTTATTTTTATTTAAATTAATGAGAATTTTACTATCGTATTAACAGTCCATAGCAACGGTGGGCAAATGCGGCTCCAAGAACCGCATGTGGCTCTTCGTTGAATCAAGTGCGGCTCCCATTAAAATTTTGGAAACTCGTGCCAGAATCAAAATATCCGAACTTAAAGAAAGCTGCTTGTTGTCTCTTTTTGATTTTTGGTATAACATATTGCTGTGAATCTTTGTACTCCACAATAAATTTCGTGAAGTCGAAACATCATTCACAGTTGACCAATCAACATCTTACAGAATTTCTGCAGACAGCTTTAACTAATTTTATGCCAAATTTTAAAAATTTGGCCAAATATTGTAATTAGATGCAATTTACTTTTTATTAATAAATATATTTATATTATATATGATTTCTATTATATTTGAATTTTATTACTAAATTTTTGAAATAATTATTTTCT
Organism: Dolomedes plantarius; assembly: GCA_907164885.2. NCBI lineage: Eukaryota > Metazoa > Arthropoda > Arachnida > Araneae > Dolomedidae > Dolomedes > Dolomedes plantarius. The sequence goes on along the minus strand of OU015503.1, from coordinate 31,495,267 downwards.
TTTTCATAATTATATTTTTTATATGTGTTCTTATATGTGATTTGTGAAAATATGCAAATGCATTAAATAAAAAATTTTGAATTTGTGTTTCTACGTGTGGCTCTTTATAAAATATAAAATACCGGATTGCAGCTCTCTTTGGTCTCATATGTGCCCACCGCAGGTCTATAATATTTATATTTTAGACTGTTTTGTTTGTTTTTATGAAATATATGTGCATTTCACATTTATATTTTTCGTTGTTACAAATAAAAAGGTTGTTTTATCTAATTGCCATTCAATGTAGTAATTGTTTGTTTCTAGAGAGCCTTAAAATACAAAGTAGCTACTAGTTTTGATAGTAAAGAATATTATAAAAGATGGCGACCTGAAAACATGGTTGAACAAGACACAATATCAGTTGATGCATCTACATTAGAAGCTCTGGATATTCCTGCAGACTCTGAACCAGCTGAAGAAAGAGAAATTGGTAAGTTTATGTGTATTTTCTTATATTTCTATAAATAACAAAATTGGAAATATACTGAATTTTTTATTTATAAAACAATATAGTATAAGCAGTTTAAAAAAATTGTCTGCAACTGTGATTGTCAAAAATTTTGCAGTATCTGAAATCTTATGTCTCTTTCTATGGAATACTGTAGCTCTCACAAATCCATACATAAAATTTTTTTACTGTGGTTATTGAGGTAATACTGAATGCTGTATATATAATAACCATGACATTGATAAGCACGTTTAATTGGTGAATTTCTCATATTAAAACAATTGATTATGTACCACAAACCTTATCTTTCAGAGACAATTCTGCAGTGAAAATTTTCAGAACCTATGCTGTTCAGTATCATGTACAGTTTCAAGGAAAACAGATTTATAAAAATCATACTGTCTTATCTAAGCATTGAATAATCATTAAAAGAGGGTTTATTTTTACGCATTTTACACTGAAAATTGTACAACATACCTGTACCCAGATGGACTTTTACTTTTGATTTTAGAGTCCCTTGGTTTTGCTATGTCGAATAAAAATGCATTTTACCTAGGTACTGTTAATTTCTATAACTTTTTCTCCCTAAGTTGTGATAATATATGGTTACTGAATCAGTAGATTCAGAGGTATGACTGTTCTTAGATTTAAAAACCAAGACAAGAATGAGCTTAACACAATTTAGAAAACTTCATAGTTTAGACACTGAATGTACAGTATGAAGGATTTCTGGGCCATAGCTTATAATCAAAGATTTTAAAAAGGATTTTCTTATATATAATATATTTTAGTGGGTTTTTTCTTTCAGGAACCAGTTTAATTTGACGTTTAGTTATATGTATATATCCTTATTTCAGTAAACCTAATTCTGTTTTTACACGATAGATACGTTCCTGAAGAATACATGTAAAAAAAATTTGTGGAAAAAAAAGACGTATCTATGGAAGAAAAGAAGATTGGTTCCTGGTCTAAAAAATCAGTAAAAATATTAAAAAACCATATGAAAATATTTGTTTTAAACTTATTATTTTATTTCAACAAAATACACATGCAATAATATGTAATGAAAATGAAAAAAAATTCTTGAACAACAAAAAAAAATCTCTTTTAGACATAAAATTTTTTTATTCATTTTTGCTTTCTGACAATAAACGGTGCATATGTTTGTGTACGACTGGATTTTCACTGCTATCACTAGAAATGTTGTGGACATCATCTTCCTCTATTAATTAAATTTTTTCTGTGATCTCTTGAGCAAAATCAGCACGGGTCTCCTCTGGTGCTGATGATTCACCGGTTTTATGAACGAATTCAGTTATTAACCGTTGTGTTCGTGTTTTGATTAGGGCATGCTCTGTAAGAGGCTGTCAACAACTTCAGTTCACGTTGAAACTTCCCAGTGCGTTCCTCATTAGGGTCATGTTTGACAAAATGATTACCCAATTTTTTGGCCACTTCCAGGCCTTCTTTTATTAAATCTGCATTTAGAACAGGATCATTTTCTCCATTTTTGATAGAATAAAAGAAGAAAATGTTTTTGTGGACTGAATTCTTAAATCAAAACAGAACTGGATATACTGTCGTCAAAAATAATACGCCACAAATAAAATTTTGTTTTCATAGAATTTAGGCACAAAAAAAATTGAGAAATTGGATTGGGCCACTCGTGTTAAATCAAATTCATGTAAAAAAGGTTCATGCAAAAACAGAATTAGGTGTATTATAAATTACTTACAGATTTCTGGTTAGACAATATTTGCTTTAGTAAAAGAGATCAAAGTTGATTTACAATGTACACAGTTTTGAAGTTGAAATCCTGCAGAATTCTGTCTGGTAAAAAGCAGAGGAAGATAATATAAAACAAGTGTTTACATCTTGATTGACATTGATCCAATATTGATATGTGAAGTAGTAACTCTGATGAAGAGTATTGATTGTTTATAGATTTGAAATATTCTTTGAAAATTTTAGATAGTAATATTTGTATTGATATCCAAATTAAGATTATTAACTTTTTACAGGACTTCTTTTCACATCATTGATGTATGTTTTAAAGAAAGCACAAGGTTTTCAAAGAAAATTAAAAATTCCAGTATCAAATAAAACATTTGACTACATTTTGTTTTGATACTGAGCTTAAATAACATTTATTGATTAAAAAAACATTAGAAAATCCTTTTATCTATTCTGTTTATCATAAAATACCCTAAACATGAGCTGCAACATTTCTGTTCCAGATGTTTATAAATTTATGTGTGCTACAAGGAAATTTCAAAAAGTTCATTTACTTAATAAACTTTTTCACTTAATAAACTTTCTCTAAGTTTATGACACATTTTACAGGCTTTCAAGGCTTACGCACTGCATGCTTACTCTCCAAATCACCTGTCAATCGTTCAAGTGATTGGGATGAAGATCAAGATATTGCAGACGTAGGGACTGATGTAGCTGGGGACCAGGACCCTAAGAATAATGAAACAAGCCCGGAAAATCAAAATATTTTGCGATTACTTGAAGATGGGGAAAAAGTTAGTAGAGTTTTAATATTGTTGATATGTTGAAAGATATTTTGATCAGTTATCTGAAAGGTCATATATATAATATCTTATATATTATGCCCTCCATTCTAGCATTTAAATTTCCTTTCTTAAATCAATCCCAAGTAATACTGTTTCATCTCTTTAAAACTCTTAGCAACAGAACTTACCATGAGAACATGGCTTTTAAAATCGCATGCCTTTGCATTCCTTCATGCATGTATGTACAAATTCAGGAGTAATGTAACTTTGTGATCCCAGAAATCTAGTCCACTTCTCATTTAATAAATTTTTGCATTGGCAGTATTCCCTGGGAAATTAAACCATAATTGCTGGTCCTACAAATAGTTAGTCACATGTCTCCCTCGCCCTCTCGCATGAAATGTTGAAAGGTGAGATTAAAATCGTTCTTCTGGACTGAACGGACATACTTTTACTCTCATGGTCTTGTCATGGTGACATGCTACCTGTATGATGCATATTTTGAAGACGATCAATAAATGATGTTATTAGGAATTTCAGCCTGACTGCATCTAAATTTAATTCCCTTCTGGCTGAGCTCCAGCGATCCAAATTTGAGTTAGTTTTCCTTTTCAGTGATCTAATTCAAGGACTTAATGTCGACAACATGATGACGTAAATTAATGAGTATATTACATATATGCAGTGAAACCTCTATCGATCATTCACCGAATAATTATTTTCTCATATATGACTTTTATTTCATTCAGTGCGGATGATAATATTTTTTTGTTACTTTCCCACATCCATAATTTTCTCACATTCATCATTTAGTGCAATAGATCCCTTTAAAAATGATGGATCAAGGTTCTGTTGTGTATGTATGTATATATATATATATATATATATATATATATATATATATATATATATATATATATATATATATATGTATGTATGTAAAATGCCAAAACACCTTGTTTTCCTATTTATTCATTTTATCACTCCTGATATACAAATAACATTTAAAATTAATATATTTCCCCTGCAAGTTCTAATTTTGGACACCTATGTAAAGAAATTCTCATATAGTGTGGGAAATTGTATTTACCCTTTTATATCTTCAAAATTCCCATGATTTTATTTTGAAATAACTTCTTAAGATTTTTCCTTTGGATATGTTGTAGAGTCATTGCTAATGTGTTGTTTAAACTCAAAACTATTAGTTGCCAGAGTATAAATTTTAGGTCATTTGAATCACCTCAATGCATGCGTACACTTTTTGCCTTTAAGTGAAATAGGCTGATCTTACTAACTTAAGTTACTAATGCTTAGTCAAATCATAGTTTTTATCATTGTCCTGCTATGTTCCTAGAGCTTCATAATAGTTGTGGTTTTAGTCATGGCAATAAAATAAACTCCAAATTCTCATTCATTGCGTCTATTTCAAGTGAGATCTTGACGTTCCTGAGAACCACATCACAGCAAAATTTCAATTAATTAGGAAATCAACTGACCCATAGTTACTGCATTGCACCCTTTATGGATAAATACAATATCCTGCATCTGTGAATTGAGCAAAGATTAGTTATAAAATACAGTAGAGTCCCGATAATCCAAAATGAATGGAACCAGACCCTTTTTGGATTAACAAATTTTTCGGATTAAGCGGAATCATTCTTAAAATAAACTTAAATTACATAGTAATGTGTGATTACATAAATACTACATATTACGTGTGATTACACAGTTTATTTTATAAGGTCTGCCTAAACATAACCAAATCTCGGGACGAAATGGGTGATAAGAGAGCAGAGTGCTGCCTAGTACAGTACAGTAAGAGTGTAAGATGTTCTAACAATACGTCACAGTGCTCGACAGTTGGAGAGGTACGCTGTTACTGTTAGTGTAAATTTAGCATTAACATAAACACATGTTGTTTATTCTACTGTATCCTACTTTATTATACTACTGTTGTCTAACTTTGAATTTTCTTGTAATTTTCAGAAATTTACTTTATATTACTGAGTATCACTGCAGTTTTATTGTAACCTTAGTTCATTTTGACTTTTGGTTTCGGATTAAGCAGACTTTTGGATTACCGAAGTTCAGATTATCGGGACTCTACTGTAGTAACATAGTGCATTTTACCCTTATACTAAATGTTAAAAGCTTTATTAATACAAAAGTAAGAGAACTAAAATCTAGATTAACCTTTCAACTGTCATGCCAAAGATAGTCTTGGGGTAGATTTTTTTTCTTGCAAACCCGAATCTATCTCAGGACTAGTTCATTTGGGCTTTATTTAATAGATGGCAGCACTAGTAATCTTTACCATATCTTGGGAGGTGAATTTTTGCTTTATAAAATAGATGGCAGTTTATGTACGTTATTTTCTACTAAACATTTGATATTTGCAATTTTAAAAAAATTTACATTTTCCATACCAAAATCATCAAAATAACTGGACAGTTAAAAGGTTAAATTCTTTATGAGTAAGATCAAATTTAATTATGTAAATAAATGTAAATAAAAAATGCATTTGTGTATTGACATACAGTTTTATATATTCCTGTGTGATAGATAAGTCACATGTTTCGCTGTGCCAGAATTCAAGGTCTAGATACCTGTGAAGGTCTTCTTCTGTTTGGTAAAGAACACTTTTATGTGGTTGATGGTTTTACTATACTGAAGACTAGAGAGATAAAAGATATCGATTCATTGCCTGTTAAGTAAGTATTGTGCAAACATTTTAATCTGATCTGAGTCTGTCTGTTTATGTGTTGTTTATTAAGTTACTAAAATAGATTGAAATGCTATATTCAATTTAAACTTCTAAGTTTAAATTTTCATATTTTTTTCCCTCAAAAGCAAAAGAGATATTGAAATTACAGTAATACCTATTCAGCACTGTTTTAATGTGATATAATTAAAGATGATTTATCCTCCTTTTTTTTCTAATATTTGTTGCAGTGATGTAATAAAAATTTGCTGTCAATAAGCTTGTTGAAGTAGAAACATTTATGTAATTTAATTTTAAGCTGAACATATTCAAGAAATGTGGAGAAACTGTATATGTACATTGTCTGCAACTTTTCAAAAGGCAATTACGAGGCTTTACTAAATGTAACTACACATAGTTAATGACATTTTATGAGGATTATTCAGTAATGGATTTATATTGTTTGTTTTGGTATCCTCTATTTAATATTTTTAATTAATACCATTTTCCTTTCTAATGTGCTGTGCACTCATTTGTTTTTCATTGATGGTTCATCTTTTTCATTTGAATTAAATAAACCTGGTAAAAGCTAAAATTAATTGTTGAATTTGTTCTGATGTTTTATCTTTTTACCTTTTAGTATGCATGATCCAATCATCCCTAATTCTACTCCTGTCAGTAAGCATCAAAAACGCATGTAAGTACTTGAGCTTTCATTTCTGTATGCATTAATATTGATGTTATAAATTCCTTATCAAATAATATTTTGTACAATGACTACCAATTTTTAATTATAGGTGCAGCAAATTTTCTTATGATGAAATTAAAGATGTTCATAAACGCAGATATTTATTACAGGTATGTGTACATAAGTTTTATTTAAATTTTATTGGATGTTATCAATTTTATGTCAGTCTGATTGCATGATTAGTTTTTTTACTAACAAATATATAATGTTGCATACTTTATTTAAAATTTTAACCTTTATATAATTTTTTTTCATTTAAAGAAATTTTGAAAATATTATAGTAACCTCTCAGTTATATATCTCTTAATTATGCATCACAGGGGGGGGGGGGGCTATTAAAATTAACCTCGTAGTAGTACAGTCGATTCTGGTTAATCAGACCACATCAGGATGTGATCATTTTGGTCCTGACAACCAACTGGTCCGATCACGCAAACATGCCCTTATTAGGCTTATGCAATAGGATTTGTTTTGGTTCTTTAGGATTCGGTCCGATTAACCGGTGGTCCAATTAACCGGATTCGACTGTATACCATAGTGTTATTTCCCTATATTCATGGGTTTACTTTTCTTAACTTTCATTTAGCCTATTGCTCTTGAAGTATTTTCTGCTGATGGACGAAACTACTTGCTGGCATTTCCTCGAAAAATTAGGAATAAAGTTTATGCTAGGTGAGGTTCTTATCTACTGTAACTGAATAACAATTGATTATTGGAATTTATTTATGTTATAACGTTTGTGTTGTATCATCTTAGGTTTCTGGCTACTGCAACTGCTATCACTGACAGTGCACAAGAATCACTGGCTGGTCAGAAAAGAACAGCTAATGTTGAATCAAGGTAATAAAATTAAAATTAGGGAAAATAATTTTTACTTTTCTTATAAATAAGGGCTGCACAACTCGATATGGGATGACGGTCATATTACTTCATGGAAAGCTTCTGCAGGCCAGAAGAAAACAGGATAGATGGGAAACTGACAGATATTTTATCTATTAAAAAATAAATTACTGGTTATTTAAACGATTATTTAAACGATTAAATAAATATTTATATTCAATAATATTAATAATCTTAAAATAATATTACGTCTTCACATATTAATTTGTGTCTTCATATAAGACGTCACGGGTCATAAAGTAGGTGCTGGTGGGCTGTATGTTGTATAGGCCTGTTATAAATAATTCCCCCCTTCCCCTCTAAATTTACTCCTTTGTTGAAATTTTTTTTTAATGTATAACCAGTTACCAAATTTATTCCTGTGTAGAAATTTTTAATTCATTAAAAAAATTTGTACACTGTGTTGTGGCAGTACTTATACAGAAATGCAAATTTTAATGTAATATGCAAATTTGAACACTAGACACGCCCAAGGCACGTTTGCATTTCTAACACATAAAAAAGAGCTTCCCACACAGAAGAAACGAGCTGCAGGGAATAGGACTTGCCTATGTTCCTGCCTTTTAACGTTGGGTGATTCATTCACCTTTATTGTTTACTGCTTTTAGTCATTTATTTATTGTGTAACTAAAGTAATGGTTTAAATGTTTGGCTATAATAAACTAATAATGTTTTTATCTCTTTAATTATTTCATTGCCATTACTGCATGCCTGGATATGTTTAAACCAGCCACCGTGAAATTAATCAAAATAATATTTTTATTCTCTACTTCTCTTTTTCGGGTAATTGGAAGATTCTGTATTGCTTGATTTTGTTGCATCTTTTGCCTAAAAGATTATTTCTTTTTGCACTAAAATTTACCCTTTAGATTACCAAAAAACAAGACTGCCCTTTACATTAATATTTTCTTTTGTGGATAATTGACCAATGTATTTAATCAAGTCTGGAAATGAAGAAATGTTTTCCATTATTTAGCCATTTCACTAAATTTTTTGCTGCAATTTTAACAATGCTTTTGACTTACTTTTTATAATTTTGTGTTATGCTAAACCTCTGTTTTTTATCTCAAAAAAGAGGAAATAATGAATAAAGTTATTTAAAAATTAAAAAGTGATAAAAGTAATTTTATTTAAATGTTTCTTTATTAAGAGAATGATTGCACTGAGAATTTTTTTTTTCTTTCATGTATATTTAACTGAAGTTAAGTTTAAATTTTTTATTAAAATTTTTAATTTTTTTTTGTAAATATGTTCTTTAACTAAATTATTACTTCTTTAATTAATTATAAAAAGATCTAAATGTTTAAGTTTGCAGAATTTTAGTTTCTAGTTTTACTTTAAAATTTTATCTATTTATTTAACTTTTTATTTATTTTTTCAGTGCTAATTTGTTGAGTAGTCTTATTGGTGATACATCAGTGACTCAGAGATGGGTGGTAAGTATTTATTTATGGAAATATAGCTATACTCATAACTTCCAAACAAACAAAATTTTGCTGTATATCTTGCTTTCTATTGCATTTTATACATTTAAAAATATGCCTCTAGTGAGTTTTTTAAAATTGTGCATACCATTGTTTTTCTTAGTTATTTTATCAGTCCAAGTATTATAATTTCTAACATTTCTTAAAAATACTTAAGTAATTAAACATTCTTTTTTTTTTTTAATGTGAGATTAGATTCCTCCATAATGGTCCTCTGGAAAGCAAAATTTCAGATGCTAAAACCGTCCATCTGTGCCTTGCAAGTTATAATTTTGGCAGCATGCCAAACCCAGTCTGTATTGCTTGGATAAGCAGTAAATAGTTAAACAGAAAGTACCAAAATGCATCAAAATTTTGACATACATATATATCATATATATATATATATTTATTTATTTTATATCACGATATATATATATATGTCGTGATTTGGATTCAAGACAGATTTCAACTCGTTTTTAATTTAATAAGTTTATCAGTTCTATTAACTTTGAGACAAACATTCTAGCTTAGCGAATAGCATGTGTCACGACCACACACCAAGTAGTAGTGAGCAAATCTGAAAAACGCTCGTCTTCCTATACTAAGATTGTCACCCCGGGACAGCAAAAACATGTCCAGCAGGTCATTCAGCAAAAAACCAGTTCCACTACAAACTCCTGACTCTGATTTGTTGGGGGTCATACTCAAAGTGAGGGACGAGTCATTAAAAATAATAATTACTAGATTTGATTCTTACATATATATATATATATATACATACATATATATGTATATAGATACATATATACATTTTTTTTTCTTACGAGCATGATATCATATACTTTGGAATAGATTTCCATTATGCATTATATTATTTGTAAGTTAGCATTATGGTTTGATAAGAAATAAATGTCTTCAATAAATATTTTATATTTTAAGATATACTCTATAATTTTTAAATTATTTCTTAAATTTGATTTATCTCAACTTTTTTGTGTGTGCATACTTAAATTAATGTGTTTAATTATGAAATTTTTCCTTTTCTATGCATATAACTTTTGTACATTCCTATTCTTAAAATTCATAACAAAAGTTTTTTTAAAAATTTTTCAGCGTGGTGAAATTAGCAATTTCCAGTATTTAATGCATTTAAATACACTAGCAGGAAGGTCCTATAATGATTTGATGCAGTATCCTGTTTTTCCATGGATTCTTGCAGATTATGAATCAGAAGTAAGTATATGTGTGTACAAATTTTAAATTTGTTGCTCTAATATTTATGCATCTAAATACATTATTTTATATTCTTAACATCATTTCTTTTGTAATTTGGTTAACATTAAATTCTCTAATCAAAACTATGAATTTGTGGGTAGAAATTTTTCTGCATATTTTTTCCTTCATCTGAATCTAATTTTTGGTGTTTTATATAATTTATTTCTTATATTTTATTGTGATAAAAACTAATTTTTATAAAAAATTCAATCCTCTAATTCAGGGGTTCTTAAACTTATGTAGTCCGAGGACTTCCTCTTGAACACAATTTCTTTTTGTGGACCCCATCCCAACTCTAGGCATTTTAAGTCATTTTTGAGACTTAATTTCTGGCTCAATAATCTCATAGGCACTACATTATAATAAATATTGGTAAAAATGTATCACTGGTTATTTTAATAAATGGTCTTGCACATTTATAGAGATGAACATTTTTATTAGGACATAGAATAAAAAACATAAAATGAATAAAAACAGTAGTAAAAAGAATTTTAAAAGTTACAAATCATAATACATTAAACTCATACAAACATTTCTTGGTCAAATATTGATCAAAATAGATCTATCTTATTATAATATGTTCTCTACAAATAATTTTTACTTAATGAGATGGGTGCAGTGGTTCTCTTGAAACTAGAACCGCAGTGTCAGGCTCTATGTTGGAAAGTTTTATTCTGAGGTCCACTTCTACATTGAGTTTGTTTCTATACTTTGATTTCATATATATATAACAGTACCGAAAAAGTCTGTATACATAAATATGTTGTGCAGAACGGAATCAAATGTTGGAGGGCTTCATTTGCAAGTGCAGGGTAATCAGATCTGAGAAATAACCAAAAGTTTGTGAGTTCATTTTTGTTGAATTGTAGTTTCAAAGACATATCGCATGAAAATTCCTCGAGAATATCTTGTTCAAGTATAGATTGTTAATGTCAAAATTGTTTCGCGGACCCCCAGGGGTCCGCAGACCACAGTTTAAGAATTTATGCTCTAATTCATTTATTAACCCTTTTGTGATGGCTGTTGCGATCATGCACCTTCTGCTGAAGCAGGAGGTGTTTCCTGTGAGTGCTCCCTCCAGGCTGGCTGTCTTTTAAGTGCTAACCCTAATTTTATGATAAATTCCAAAATAGTAATATTTTTGAACAAATCTATATATTTAAGCTATATATGGGTTACATAGACATTCATTTATGATTTCTCTATTAACACATTTTTGTTTTACAGATTAAAATATTTTTTACAGTATTTACAAAACTATCAGTGTAAATCAGAAATCTCACAGCATCAGGGTCTGATTGAGTCTCAAAACTAAACAGCAAACCCATATGTTCAATGCTATAATACTCCAAATTGAAAACAAAATTACTCATAAATAAAGAGCTTGGGCAAAGTTTAAATGCCCTAAGCACTGACAGCCAGTCGCAATAAATAGCTCTCTCCATTTGTTTACAAAAAACTACCATCAGCATTTCAGTCATATCCTTCTTTATTTCAAAAACAAGGTCACAACTATGTATATTCCAAATTTCATGACCACATATGATGCCATCTAGTGCCTGAAAAATTAACTAATAAAGTGTTCTGATCTACTGTCACGTATACATGACAATTGGTAGCAGAAGTCTTTTCTTTCTGTCACATGGGTGGGACAGTCAGGAGAAAATGCAGATAGCAGCTGTCACGTATATGTGATGTTCACCATAAAAGGGTTAATTATTTATTCACTCTTAGCTAATTTATATCTAAAAGTAGATGTTTCTAAATCTATTAGTAGGAGTCTGAATTCACTTATTATTATTGTAATGTGCCTTATTTTAATATTAGTTTCCCTGATAAGTAGATAATTTCCCTAAAATCTTTTTATGTAATAAATGTGTTTTTCACATATTGCTTTGCTCATTTTTTGGTAAGCAATTTTACTTCTATAATTTTGAAAAGTTTGTATGCATTTCTAGATTGAGATATTATTTATTTATACATACATCAAAGCTACCAATATTGAGAAGTAAAAATTAGATCAACTGTTGTGTTGTGCTAAATTTTATCCATGGAGATATTATTTGTTTATACACAGATCATAGCTACCAACAATGGGAAGAAAAAGTTAGGTCATCTGTTGTGCTATGCTAAATTTTATCCATGTTATGAAAAAATATCTTTACATATAAATGGTCTTCTCCAGACACACAAAAAGAATTGTTTTATATCAGGATTCTGGGAATAGATCATTAAAGAAAAGACAGTTTACTGACTTTGTGAATATTTTTTTAATGAACTGTTTTTAAATTGAATTAATTCAATTTCTCTTAACAGTAAAATTGGTCAAATATCAAAACCTTTAAAAACTGAATAGCAAGGTTTATATGTTTGCTTTGTATAATGTGATATTAATAAAAACAAAATTATGGCACTATTAGTGAAAGGTTCACAAAAATATGTTAAAAATATATATATTTACAATGTTAAAAATGTAAACTGTTTATGTTGCAAAGGTAATCCATTTATCTAGTAATGCATTTTAACTATAACTCATCTTTTAAGACAGTTTGTCATAGAATAATGTTTAGATTTCCATGCAATGTTAAGAGATTTATTCAATTTGATCCTAAAATGGCCTAGTAGCATCGAGGTTAACACATATGTCTGGAGAACAGAAGATTATGAGTTTGATTCCTAGACTAAGTTATTTTTAGAGAAACAATGAAATGTCATTGAAGAATATGAACATACTCTCAGTTGAAATATTTATAAGAAAATGTATAATCCTAAAATTTAAAATGTACATTATAGTTTGTGTTTAAACAGTTTTATATGTTCATGTGTTTGACTTCTCTCTATTTAAGGAACTTGATCTTAATGATTCTCACACATTCCGAGATTTCACCAAACCAATGGGTGCACAAACTCCTGACAGACTTAACCAGTTTAAGAAACGTTTCAAGGAGTGGGATGATCCTCATGGTGAGTTTTTCTTTTTCTTAATATGACTACTTTTTTGGACTCATATGTTTAGTATTCGTAGGAGACTTATGGTACAGGCGTGGAGCAGAATGAACTTCCACATTTCTGAAGGTTGCTGGTAAGGGATTGGTAGGCGTAGGGCAGCACAGGAGGTGGCAACAGTTCGGGTAGATTTTCTAGTTGAGGCGTTGAAAGTCAAAGTGGTGTAAGTCACTTTTTCAACTTTTTTTATTTGGGGGCAAATTTGTAATCTCCATGTTCAATTTATGGTGGAATTGTAAATAGTTATTATTTGCAATATTGTAATAATTGTTATGAATTATAATTTGTTCAACTTATAGTGGAATTTTTTGTACTTTTTGCAGTTAAACTCTTTTGACTTACACCACTTGACTTATTGACTTACACCACTTTGCTTTTCACCGCGTCATTTGTCAGTGGACACCACAAATTGGTCCAGTGAATATCAAGGTTTCATTATTGAGGCATTCTATAACCCTCTAACGTACAGTGGTTTGAGATGAAATAGATAATATGGTCAGGTCGGATGTCTTTTTCATTGAGGTTTTTGGTAGAAATAAATAGACAATAAGCATTTTTGTTGTATAATAACATTTATTCATAATATTTTACATGAAATAAAAACATTTTTGTAGAAAAAAAGACCAACAAATTGTAATTTTCCTAAACAAAGAAAATCTCTGGCATTTGCTTAGAATGTTGTATATATTAGGTGTAATATGTAATTTAATCTTGTACCTAGTTTTAGAAGTTACTGAACCAAATTTCCAAGCACAAAAATGTAAAAAATAATATATACTGACATTTTTGGCCTTCAAAATAGAAATGAAAAAATTTTAAATGAAAAAAAATAAATTGACTAGTTATCATAAATAAAGTTTTTCAACAAAGACACTCATATTTACTGCAAACTTATAACTGCAAGCGCTCCAACACCTGTTGCAAGACTGCCTGGTAGGGTTCCTTGTCAACTCGATCTCTTGAAATGAGAGGGGAGAGTATGGGAGGGGGAAAGCACACCCCTGTGTCAGATCTGACCCCCCACCATACCGTTAGAGGGTTAAAACAACAATTCTGTAACCATGACACAGAGGACATTTAGGATGTGCTTTGAGCACTATCGAACTGATACTGTTCCAGATTGAAAAACAACTCTGTGATATGTTTCAAACATGAGAGAAAGTGGGTCTGCATTACCAAGGAAACCAAGTGGAATAGTAGAACACCTGAAAATGTACAGCAAATTTGTAAGTCTTCTATTAGGGAGGAAGTTGCCACCATTACCCTAAAGATGACCAACAGTGTGTTGAAAAACTTTAGAGATTGGCTTCAGCAGTGCATCACAAATAACAGGCACCACCAGAGTTATGTTATTTTCAAAACCTTGTGGGAAAAAATAAATTAGATTATAAATAACTAACTAACTAACCAATGGTGCAATAGTTCATTGTGGACCAAAGCCTGTGGTTCCCATCTTCAATTTCTTGACCATGGACTTGGAGTGCCATACAGCATATGTCTCGGCAGGTGGTCAGCCTGCCGCAGGACCCCCAGAGTTAGTTCCCAAGCATGCTTGGTCCTCATTTTATCGACCCACTCGAGAGATGAAAGGCTGAGTCGACCTTGCCTAGTTGCAGGGTCGAACCCTGGACCTGTGGTGTGGCAGCTTGAAGCTTTTAATGACTGCACCCCCGGACGTCAAGATTATAAATACCTTTTGAAAATATAAAGCTTTTTCTTCTGTAAATTGTTTCTTACATTTATTACCCTTTGAAATGTGAGAGTCCATTCTGCTGCACCTTGTATGATTTACATTTTCAAACTCTGCCAATGTTATTTCTTGCATGACAGGTTTATTTCATATGTTGAATATTATTGTTCTGGGGGCTTTGAAAGGTGCTTTGAAGATATTATCTTCTGCTTTCACCGCAAACAAGCATGCCAAAAATCTTGGACTTTTGTACATCAACATTTTCAATAATTCCAATGATTCTTTGCTTTGTGGTCAAATTAAATTAATTTATCTCTATAAAATCATTTTTGGAATTATTGAAAATGTTGATGTACAAAAGTCCAAGATTTTTGGCAAGCTCATTTGCGGTGAAAGCAGAAGATATCATCATCAATGCACGTTTCAAAAAGAAGTGAAGAGTTCACTTTGTTAAAAAAGTATACAATGTTTTTTCTTCATTGTTCAGACACATTAGAATAGTAACCTGATCAAATATTTACATCATTATCTGCATCATTACCTGTTGTGATTTATCACTTGGGAATTTTGAATGAAACTCCCTAAAAAACATATTAATATATATTAACCTTATAAACCAAATTCTACAGCACTTAGTTTTACCTTAACAATGAAACAGGACCAACTATTAGGCTACTATGAATTTGAATGTTATCTTTTGTTTTCAGAGCTGTGAGAAAAAATGGATTTGAAATAATTTGGAGGAAACTGACATTTTAGATGATCTTTCGCATGTACAGGAAAATACTTAATGCCTACAATGATGTAGAGCAGTGATTTATTCCAACTGGTATGCTGTGGCACTTTAGGGTGTATGAGATCCGCCAGAGGTGCCACAAGATTTTTTGGGGGATGAACAAAAGAATATTAGTAGAGCCCATTTAAAACAAATATTAAGTTGAATTAATTACTGTCACACCCAATAGATTATGATACAGATTGATTAACTCCTTCCTGAGAATAAATTAGATATTCTCATGCTCACAATTGTTAAACATGATACAGTTGAATCCCATCATAGCGAACCTGGTATATAACGAACTCATGGATATAACGAAGGAAAATTTTGGTCCCGCCATTTTCCTATTGTATGTAATGTAATTAGTATTGTGTCAGTTTAATATAATCGATTTTAGTCGATTTAATTCATTAATGATCATTTTTAATAGATTTTTATCATTTTTATAATACATCATTACTAAATAATACATATTGCAACTAATGAGTTATACATTTTGTGAACTCGAACAATTTTCTTAATGGTTCGGATATAGCGAACCACCAGATAAAGCAAACAAAACCTTTGGTCCTTTGAAGTTTGTTATAACAGGGTTCGACTGTATTAAATATTTGTGCTCTAAGCATAAATCACAAGTCTCAATAAAGCAAAACTCTTTTTGATTTCCATTGTAGTCCTTTAGTGTATTTCTATACTGAATCCTATGTTTACTTTTGAAACTGTATAAGGCATGATATTCTTGTGTTTGTTATCTACAGAGGTTGTTCACACATTTTTTAGACGATGTATATTGTATTCACAAAACTAAATTACATAAAATTCTTGTGTTTTAAATGTTCTATTTGACATCCCTTATTCTGAACTATCTTTCGACACCACAATTTCCAAGATAATAATGCCTTTTGAAGTTTCAGAAGAGGTATTCTATCCCATTCCTCCTGAACAGCTTTCCAGAGTCCTGTAAGGGTTTTGGGACGACGTTTGGATAATGCAGATTTTAAAAGTCCGAAAGCACAAAAATCCATAGGTGATACATCGGGAGATTTAGTAGGGATATCAGTGAAGGGTATGGCCTTGATACCAGTTTTTTGTTCCATTTCTTTTAGGAAATTTACAGTGAATTTTGATGTGTGACTGCTAGCTTTGTCCTGATGGAGTCTCACAGATTGATGGCACTGTGGGTAAAGCGATGGTATTTCATTCAGAAAAATTGGCGATAAAATATGTTCCTGATAGTATTTGGAGTTAATCTTGACATTTTTTTCCACTCTCTTTATTTTTAACTTGCCATTATAAGAAAAACCAGCAACAATCATGAATCCCTTAGAAAAACTTTCTTTCGATTCTTTGAACCATGTACTTAAATTTTTTTCTCCCCTTTTATGATAATAAATGGCTCTTTTTTTGTTGCAATCATTTAAATACACCCATGATTCATCTATTGTGACAATTGTTTTCCATTTTTCTTTGGATAAGTGTTTCTCATATAGAATTCTGCAGCGTGTCCTGCGTTCAACGATATGATTTGAAAGAAGGCGATGCACATTGCGTTTTTTCGCTTTCTTAAGATTTAAATCAACGTTTACCATTTTGTTTACAGTGGACACCAAGCATTTTAATGATTTTGCAACTGTCCTTTGACTAGGGGGATTTTCTTTTAACATTAAACAACGTACCTTTGCAATAGTCGAAGATGTCCGTTTTTTCCTTGGATACTTGTTTGGAATTTTTGTCCCACTTGAGGCACCAATTTGGCGTTTTTTTCCTTTCTTGTTGACGATATTACCTATCGACGCTTTAGATATCACAAAACCATGACTCTCACATCGTTTTTGGATAACGGAGTATGCATATTTCTCTTCGGAAAGAGCATAAATGTAGCCTTTGAACCACTGCTTTGTTAAAAATGCCATTTTGAATAAAAACAAAACTTTCAAGCCGCAGACGATAATTTTGACTTTTAAAAGCATAGTACAATTGCAATTATTTCTTTTGCAGCAAACGATTTTTTATTACTGCTTACCAAAATCGTCTAAAAAATGTGCGAACAGCCTCTGTATATCTTTTAATAATTGAGTAAAATCAGCAATGGAGTAAGTATTTATTTGAACTTAAATTTGGCATGTGCCTGATACACATTCCACTTTGATTTCATTTTTTTAAAAATTGGAAAAACTAAAATTCTAACAAGGGTACTCCAAGTTTCTAGTTTCATTCTGAAGGATGCCACAAACATAAAAAAGTTGGGAATACCTGATGTAGAGGCTTGAATCCTGCATTAAGATAATAACTTATTTATGAAGAAAATTTCAGATTGGAAAGAGTTAAAAATACTTACATTTTTTGATTGAAGAAGTTTGTAATAATTTAAAACCACCTTTGATATTTTAAAACTTTTTGCCTTTTGGGGATTAATAATACATATATATTGAGTGCATGATATTTAGAAATTAATATTTAAAAACTAGATTCAAATGTTTATCATTGTATTTGTATTTCTCTCAATGTGTAATTTTATGTAATTTTTTTTAAAGTCTTGACAAAATTATAACAAGCTTCTCTCTTTTTTTTAATTATGATGTCAAAAAGATTTTTCCACAGGTGAAACACCACCATATCATTATGGAACATTTTATTCCTCTGCTATGATCGTTGCATCATATCTTGTGCGAATGGAACCATTTACCCAACATTTTTTGCATTTACAAGTAAGTAAATTTGAAAATTTTGTTTATTTATTTATTTATTTTTTTTTGCATTAATAATGAATTAGGATGGGCTGGTGTAGGATTTGAAAATTATATAAAATATATAGAACTGTGACTGTACTTTTAAAGGAAATCTAAGGTTAAAGTAAGTCTCTTGGTAATCATTAAATGTAATTTTGCATACTTACCTATTGGTTTTTTTCAATCGATATTACTTCCAAAGAAATATAATTCCTTAAAGCAGGGTTTCTCAAACTATGTTTTGCAGAACAATGGTGTTCCACAGAAAGTTAATAGTTGTTCCGCAAAAACCTGTAATTGTTTAATATCCTACAATGTCTACAAGAAATTCAAACATGTTTGACAGATTAATGCTCTTGTGGCTGATTTAAATGTATCCAGGCATGCAGTAATGGCAATAAAATAATTATAGAGATAAAAACATTATTAGTTTATTATAGCCAAACATTAAAACCACTACTTTGGTTACACAATAAATAAATGACTAGAAGCAGGAAACAGTAAAGGTGAATGAATCACCCAACGTTAAAAGGCAGGAACATAGGCAAGTCCTATTCCCTGCAGCTCATTTCTTCTGTGCGAGAAGCTACTTTTTATGTGCTAGATATGCACACGTGCTGTGAGCATGTCTAGTGTTCAAATTTGCATATTGCATTGAAATTTACATTTCTGCATAAATATCACCACACTCTAAAATGTCTAAAAAATTAAGTATTCATGCATAGTTACTAAATACTAAAAAAATTATTTTTTTATCAGTTTTTAAAATTTTGTCGATTATGTAATATTAGATACCCTACAAAATAAACAAGGTGTTCTGTTAAAATTTCAGGCTTTACAAAGTGTTCCATTGCTGGAAAAGTTTGGGAAACCCTGCCTTAAGAGTTTCAGCTGATATAGGTATTGTCAGGTTATTTGCCATAACAATCATTCCTGACTTTTGTTGCTACCCTTAAACAATCATTTACCTCTCCTTATTTGTGTGTAAATACTTAACAGCGAAAAATTTAGCATACCATTCATTCAGTATAAGGAATGAGGTCAGGTGTGGGGAATTTTTTATTTGTAATGTATTTTGGAACTTGAAACATTCCAGATTTTGGCCCATTTCTGGTATAAGATTTTTGATTAATAATGAATATTTTTGATTAATAATGTACAACCTTTATTTAAATAGTTTCTACAATATGAATAAAATCAGTTTAAAATTTATAATTAAAAAATTCCTAACATATATATCTTCAAAGTATTTTTTAAAAGATGTTTCCTTGTGCAGAACTTTTTTTTTACTTTAAAACTTGTTTTTTTCTATAATTTCTCATTAAATATTAATTCTTAGTAAATTTAAATAGTTTCTACATTATGAATAAAATCAGTTTAAAATTTATAAAAAAAAATTACTAAGATATATATCTTCAAAGTATTTTTTTTTTTAAATAAAAAAAAGTACCAAAAACCCTCAGTCCAGAGGGAGACATACAGTCAAAATAGCTCAGACCTGAAAGTGTTAAACCCTTGATTTCTTGAAGAAAATTGAAATAATTAATAACAACTCCTATTCTCAAAGGGCTCTCTTAAATTTACAGAATTTTCCCTATTTGCAGATAGTACATTCTTAATTCGAAGTAATTCGAGCTTACTTTTAACATATTTATGTTGTTGTTTTTTTAGGGTGGTCATTTTGACCTTGCTGATCGCATGTTCCATAGCATAAAAGATGCTTGGTTATCTGCTGCTAAACATAATATGGCTGATGTGAAGGAACTCATTCCTGAATTCTTCTATTTGCCAGAGTTCCTGCTTAATTCCAATCATTTTGATCTCGGTAAGGATGCTATTCGTTTGAAGTTGATTTTATTAGTTTGCCCTACATTTCTCATTAGCCTCTGAGTATGGTTGTAATTTTCATAATATGCAGTAATATATTTTTAACATCTATTCAAAGGAATTAATAGATTGCATAATTTTCTCTTGAAACTATTGGCAATATATATATATATATATATTGCTTTTAGAGCAGTAACATGTGGTCATAACACTTATGCTACAAAAGCAAGTAAATTATTATTAAAGTACCTTAAATTAATCTATAAAAATATAACATCTGGTGTTTGTGGTATAATTGATAATAGCTATAGTCTAATTAGAAAACTACAAACATTAGATAACTGTAAATATATTGTAACTTATGATTTTAAAGATCTATTTAATAATATTGATATAATTGATTTAAATAGAATAATCATAATGTTAGTACAAAATAATATTCAATACTTAAGCAACGAAATTAAACTAACTCGTTTCAATAGGCTCCTAGAATTAGTAACTAAACATAATTACATAGTTCATAATAATAGTATATACTTACAGTCCAAAGGTGTACCACAAGGTGGTAATGCTTCAAGTATGCTAGCTAATTTATACTTATATTATTTTGAAATTAATAATATAGAAAATAGCAATTACAATATATTTAGATATATAGATGATATAATAGTAATTAATAAAAGTAATAACCCTATAGACTTAAATTTTTACCCTCCTAATTTGGAACTGATTAAAAGTAGCCATTATAATATTAATGTAAACTTTCTAGATATTAATATTAAATTAAGTACTCACAGTAAATTTACTTTTGACTTATACGACAAAAGATCTGACTATAATTTTAATATTGTTAAATTTCAAAATTATCTAACCTGTTTACATAAATCTGTTTTTAATAACATTATTGTAAATCAGTTAGTTCGTATAAATAGGCTATGTTCTAAAGACAATAGGATTAAGCATATTATAGACTTGAAAGCTGTGCTAACTCGCAATAATTACCCTGTAAGTCTATCCAAAAACATAATTGGTTGTTTTTGTTTTAATGAATAGTTTGTTCTGTTGCATTAATATGTTAAACATAACAGTAGGTTAACTACTAAAATAAAAACTACTAAAATAACTACTAAAAATAAAAATAAAAATCATAAGTAAAATAAAATAATAATAAAATTAACTCTTAGTAGTAAAAATAATAAAAACTAAATAATTAAAGGAATAATAGTCTTAAAATACGGTAACCTAAGTAAGTCTGTAACTGAGAATCCACTACCTCAATGGTTGCAAGTTTTATGACGTCAGTCATCTTGCGGTTACAAGTTCTTAACTTCCACTCTGTCTAGCGCCAGGCTTGGTGTTCTTTGGTTAAGTACTTTTAATTAAACTTAATTCATTTATTAATCAATTCTTCTGTTAATAATGGATTGTACGGTGCCTGAGTGTGTTTATTTAATAGATCATACTCATCAGAAACAATCCATTGGTTTTTAGACAGTATTGACACCGCTGATGAAGAAATGCTGTCAAAACCCTTATTCATACTTTTCTTTACATGTTGTTTGTTCCTGGCTGCAAGTAGCTTTAGAGCTATTACTGGTTTTCTCTTTCATCTTATTCTTATTTATTTATATATATATATATATATATATATATATATATATATATATATAAACATTTTAGTTATTTTAGGTGTTTGTTTAAAGATTTAATGTATTTTTTATTGTATTCTTCTGTATATAATTTTCATATATAATTAAAGTGATAGATAACCTGAGATAGGAATTTCTAAGGTTATAATAATTTTTTGAATGTCAGTATTTGCTGAGTATGAGTATCTTGAAATTATTTATATCATGTCTTGATGGTTTCTAGGTTCTAAGCAAAATGGAGTGCCTTTAAATGATGTAGTTCTTCCACCCTGGGCTAAAAGTGACCCCCGGGAATTCATTCGTGTACATAGACAAGTAAGTAATATTGTAGTTATAAATACTGTACTACTGTGATCAAAAAGTACCTGGAATGGTGGTATAAAACAAAAGATATCAATTTATTGGTCAAAATTTATTGCATCTCCATCAAAGTAATCTGCTCTGACTGTAATGCACTTCTGCCAACATTTTTACCAATCATCAAAACATGCCTTTAAGTCGTTTTTGTGAAACCCTTTCAGAGTTCGTAGAGAATTTTCTTTTATCGAATTAATGCATTCAAAATGGTGACCACAAAGAGACAATTTCAACAGTGGAAATAAGAAAAAGCCCCACGGTCCCATATCAGGTGAATTCAGAGCTTGTGGAGCCATATTAGTTGAATGTTTGGTTAACATCTCATGAATAATAATTGCACTGTGAGAAGGTGCATTATTGTGGTGTAAAACCCATGAGTTTTCTCGCCACATTTCAGGCCATTTTTGAACAAATTGCTTCACGCTAACAGTGCTAAATACTCAAATAATAAAATTTAGGGACTGCCTGGCCAGTTGGTAGGAATTCATAATGCCACAACACCACTTCAATCAAAGAAAACAGTCAACATTACCTTGATTTTTGAGCGACTTTGACGTGGTCATTTCGGTCTTGCTTCACCTTTCAAGCACCGTTCCCTTGATTGTTGAGCTGTTTCTGTATCAAAAGCATGTATCCAAGTTTCATCACCGATAATAATGTGTTTTTAGAAGGGAATTGCCTTGAGAAGGCATCTCTTGGGCCTCTTGAACATGTAGTTTTTGGAACAAATTCAAAGTTCTTGGAACAACTTGAGAAGTGACACGTTGCAACCTTAAATGATCTTTTAAAATTGCTTGATGGAAACCAAATGATATAGGAACTAGTTCAATAATGTCTCTTATTGTCAAACGACGATCATCAAGCACCAATTCAATGACCTTATTGATATCTTGATCATCAATCGAAGTAGATGATCTACCAGATCGCAGATCATCTACGATGGATTCTCTACCATCTTTAAACTTTTTATAATAATCAAATACTGTTGTTTTTGATAAACAGCCATCTTTAAAAGCTTTTTGCAACATTTCAAATGCTTTTGTAGCAGAAAAATTTTCATTCAGAATAAAAAAAATTAATTCATGTTCTTTGCTAAATAACATTTGCCAGAGAGAATCGACAGAGAGAAAATTCTCATTAAACAACAAATTTATTTTCAGATGATAATATGAAGTAAATTCCTGACTATTGTCAGATCTTCATAGAAGTCGTGAAAATGTTTGATAGAAGTTTGCACACAATATCTACTATAAATATATTTTAAATGAAGCATTCCGGATACTTTTTAATCACAGTAGTATAACAGTGATATTTTGAAATTTCAGTAAATGCCATGGTAAGTTTGGTAAAAGTCTTCTAATTTTAGAATTGTGAAAAAGTGAGATTTTTTTTTTTTTTACAAGTTAGCATAAGATCACGATAAATGTATAAAAAGTAATACTTTAGTTGTTGCAGTAAGACAGGTGTACCAGATTTTTCATTAATTTTCTGATTCATAACTTAAATGCATTCCATTTGGTAACTACATCATAGATTAGCTCTCTCTCCAAAGCTTCTGTTGCATCTTCTCTGTAGCTTTGCTTAGGAGAAAAAAGTCTGTGTGTTCTTCTGTGGCTTTTGATAACTAGTTATTTTATTTAAATTACGTTATCACAATCCATTATGCCCTCAGGATTTTAACAAACAAGTTTTATTGGAAAGAGCAATTTAAAGGAAAGCATGTGTTTGGTTTTGTAGAATTTTACATCATTCAGTTTTATTCATTCCGTCTTGTGTTAAAGCAGTATAAGTCTAGCTTCACTCTATGGTGGCTAGAATCGAGCAGCATAGAATTTTTACAGAAGACAGCTTTTGATTAGTGGTATAATCTCAAAACACTGCTTTTGCATTTAATGGCTCATATTTGATCCTTTTAATTTTGTAATTTTTTTGTTTATATTCTTTATCTTTTATTTCCTAGGCATTAGAATGTGATTATGTCAGTGCCCATCTTCATGAGTGGATTGATCTAATTTTTGGATTCAAGCAGCAAGGTCCAGCTGCTATTGAAGCTGTCAATGTTTTCCATCATCTCTTCTATGAAGGAAATGTGGATATCTACAGCATAGATGATCCTCTCAAGAAAAATGCTACTATTGGTTTTATTAATAATTTTGGACAAATACCTAAACAGGTAATTTTGTGTTTCAGAGAGTTTATTTCATTTTAATTTACTAGTATAGTTTTTTAAAAAATATAGCCAATCTTCTTTAAAAAGTATAGGCAATCTATTTTGTAACAAGCTAGTGATAGAAGAAATATTATACCTAATGTTAGAGACATTGTTTCAGTGTCTGAATAATCACTTTTTAAATTCAGTGCATTGAATTTTAAATATTAAAAACACAATTGTAATATTATTAATAAGTATCAAGAATTTTTTTTAAGTATGTGTATAATAGTAAAGTATTTCATTTCAATGGATATTAATGGTCAAGAAGGTAACACATTAAATTATACTTGGTGGCCTGTGCGAAACTTTCGCATGTAAATAAAATGCAATAAATTTTATACCAAGGTTGATGGTTTATAGTAGGATGGAAAAACAACTGGTTCATTTGTAGCCATTGTTTATTTGTTAAATAACAATGGTACATAAAGATAATACAAAACCGATTACAAAACACCTTCGGACTCAAAATTGGAGGTGAAGCATAACACAAAACATTGAAACATGAGATATAGACACGTCAAAATACCTTTTTAGATAGTATTAAAAGTTAAGTATGACACAAACTCATGGAAAATGAAATACAGGTAGCCCTCCTACAGCACGGCATCTTACAACATGGTTTCGTTCTAACACGATGAGATAAATTGTGGGAATCCTTGTATAACACTGCAACCTGTAACATGGTTTCACTCTAACACGATAAAAAAATTACAGCACTAGATAACATGATTTTTATTTAACACATTTAAAATCTAAGTTACCCTAAAATAATGAACTATAGTGGCTTTACATGAAAATGTATAAACAAATTATAATTTATTCATTTATAACTCTATAAAATTACTAGAAGGCCTAAGCTTAGCTGAAAGAAGCCGAAAATTCAAAAGGGAGCTGTAAAATTGTCCTATCTCCATACCATGAATCTGCAATGACCTTGTAAAAACTAGCAAACAAACCAAAATTACGGATTTTTTTAAAGAGGATAGAAGGTGCAAAAAATCTAAATGAAAAAAAAGGTTCTGAAACTGGAGGTGATATCGTTCAATCGAAAAAACGTTCTCGTTTGACTGTATTGAGTAGTGATGAGGAAGAAATTTATTAAATTAGGGTCACATTAAATGAAAATAATACTTTTTTTATTTCTTTTCGTTTTGTGTTATAAATACATTTATATTTTTAATAAAAATTAAGTTGCTTATATGGAATTTTAAAAAAATGTTTGTTTTAATAAGTTTTCAGAACGTAACCCCCTTTTTTTAACTGTCTCTGGGTTTCATATAACACGGTTTCACACAACACGGCATTTTCTAGGAACCTATCTACCGTGTTATAGGAGGGTTACCTGTATTTAGATTACAAAACCTCTTTGTACATGCTATTTAACCCTGTCGTATCAATGCACCCAGAGACAGAACTCTAGGGCCAATAGTCCATTTTAACTTTGATTTTTAAACAAACAATGCAATGTGTCATTCTAAATTAACAATTTGTCACTATTTGTCTGTTTTTAAGAATCGGAGAACTTAATCTTTAAAATGGTATCTCATTTATCGATTTTGGTTAAGTATGAAGGGAGAATATGAGATCATCACTAAAAATCCCCTTCTAGAAATAATATATATGATGATGATGGTATTTTTTAAATTTAAAGGTTAGTTAGTGTCAAAACCTGACTTAGTCAAGTCTAGAAGTAGCCAGTCATTTTGTGAATTGGCCAGACTTCCAACTTTGGCCATAACACATATACTAATTTTGAGTGAAAGTTAATTTTATGTTTTCTAAAATTCATAAACTAAATAAATAGTTCATTTAAATAAAGATTATAATTTAAAGGTAATAATGCATCTTGAAAATAGTGTGAGAATTTCACTTGAGGATTTATCTGAGAAACCTGTAAATACTCTATAAAAACAATTTTGTTGTTATAATTTACTGTTTAAATTTTATTCAAAATACTGTTTTGCTTATTCTTTAGCTTTTTAAGAAACCTCATCCATCAAAGAAGATAACCAATCGTACAAGTATTGTGGATCCTGGACCTATAATGCCTGGTTTAAGTTATAGTTTGGACAAATTGTTCTTTCACAATCTAGATAATTTAGAACCCTCCAAGCATTCAGTTAAAGGTACTATTTCTTTGCTTCAATATCTGCTTTATTGCCATTTTGAAATTTACTATCTAAATATGCTATGATTTATTTTATGTTTTCATAAGAAAGGAAAATGATTTTATTTATAATTTTAGTATGTTGTAATGATTTCTAATACTAAGTATAAAATTTTCAGTTAAATTTCACTCTGCTCTTAATCTTAATGTCTTTAAATGCACAGTAGAATTTTGTTAGTGAAAATACATAATACATTTTGAAATGTTTGAAAACTAAAAATAAACTAATATTAAAACTGGAAAAATTCTCTAAATCTGCAATTTTTATTGAGTTTCTTAGAATAGTAAGAATTCATAGAATTTTATTCTGTGCAACATAATACAGGATCGGCCACTTTAATATTTTCCTTACAGGGTGGGATAGCATGTATCCCAGGAATATGGACCCAAGAATGAATATATATATATATATATATATATACACACTATTATACATATACACTGAGTGGCCAAATTGTTATGACCACCCCCTCAATACAATGTTGGACCACCTTTTGCCTTTAATACTACATGAATTTTTCTTGGCATGGATTCTATGAGATGTTGGTAAGTGGTATGAGGAATTTGAGACCATATCCGATGAACTGCACTGTCCAATTCCTTAAGATTTGATGGTACTGGATCCAGCTGCTTTATGTCCCGCTTGATCTCATCCTGCAAATTCTCAATTGGGTTAAGATCTAGCAATTTTGCAGGCCAACAAAGCAAGGTAAATTCTCTGTCATGCTCTTCGAACCATCTGAGGACAATGCCAGCTTTATGACAAGGAGCATTGTTCTGCTGGACGTATCCATCCCCGGAAGAGTACATCATTAACATAACAGGATGTACTTGATCTGTGATAACACTTAAATACCCTTCGGCATTCAGACGTTGTTTCATTGGAAACAAAGGACCCATACAATGCCAAGAAACCATCCCCCAAACCATAATATTGCATCCACCAGCTTCAAGTGTTGTGGCAATGCAGTTAGAGTTCATACTTTCATGCTGTTTTATCTATATTCTCACAACTGCCATCTGCATGGTGTAAATGAAAATGCGATTCATCGGACCACGTGACCCTTTTCCAGTCATCTACTGTCCAATCCTTGTGTCGAGATAAACCGATAAAATTATTTATAATGCAAAATCATTATTCATAATGCAATTCCTATATTGTACCTTATTTGATTTTATTTGCTTTTAATAATGCCAGTGATTGTATAATAAAACATACCCACATAATTAAATTATTTTCTCATAACTAACCCCCCCTTTAAGCTTTACTTAGAATAAAACGCAACCTGTTGGCCCACCAATAAAAGACAAACTCAAACATTCGCTACACACTAGATTAGAGGCAAAATAATTCATTTATTTAATTTCTATAATTCTAACAGTTCTTCTTTTACAGTGTTACCTTAATTTAATTACACACAATAATCTCCAATCATTTCACAAGATAAATCAATTAAACAAAATTTAACAACTTTCTGGTGGCTGGTGAATACCCGTAAAATGTAGAATCAAAACCTGTCTACTTTTTTTTTATTTATTTCATTTTACTTTTAACTAGTTGAGCTCAATACTAAGTACAATTAATTTCTCATTATTAAAAAAAAGTAGACAGGTTTTGATTCTACGTTTCAGGGGTATTCACCAGCCACCAGAAAGTTGTTAAATTTTGTTTAACAACTTTAACTTTATTTCATTTTACTTTTAACTAGTTGAGCTCCATACTAAGTACAATTAATTTCTCATTATAAAAAAAAGTAAACAAGTTTTGATTCTACGTTTTAGGGATATTCACCAGCCACCAGAAAGTTGTTAAATTTTGTTTAATTGATTTATCTTGTGAAATGATTGGAGATTATTGTGTGTAATTAAATTAAGGTAAAGCTGTAAAAGAAGAACTGTTAGAATTATAGAAATTAAATAAATGAATTATTTTGCCTCTAATCTAGTATGTAGCGAATGTTTGAGTTTGTCTTTTATTGGTGGGCCAACAGGTTGCGTTTTATTCTAAGTAAAGCTTAAAGGGGGGGTTAGTTATGAGAAAATAATTTAATTATGTGGGTATGTTTTATTATACAATCACTAGTATTATTAAAAGCAAATAAAATCAAATAAGGTACAATACCTATTTCTTTGGGGGGGGGCTCCTTGGCCCCCTCCCTGGGTGCACCATTGTTCTACTGTATATATATATATATATATATATATATATATATATATATATATATATATATATATATATATATAACCCCCTTAATGGCCGTTCTTATAAAGGTGGTACAAAGTTTCCCATTCTAAAGAGGGAATCAGAAAATAGAGCCTCGTAAGGTAAAGGTTAAATCAAACTAACTGAAATCAATGTTTAAATTAGCTGTTAAAAAAAAACTTTTACTGTGCAGCCATTGTGACTGCCTTTTCAAGCTTGTTTTGTTGCTGCAAAAACTCCTCTAGAGCCCACAGGCACCTGATCTGGCAGCTGCTGTTATCCAGGCTTTTGGTTCTATTGCAGACTTTTTCTTCTGCACTATTCGTAGACACAACAGAAGAATCGTTAGAGTTATACAAAGAATGAAAAAATATCCAAGAAGGTTTTGTGGCCACTGTAGCCCTTGCGTTGCAAAAGATGATCATAGGGCTCAACCAGCTAACAAAATGTTTCTTTTAAACATATTAAGAAAAAAAATTAAATTTGTATTGCAAAATAGTTTGAATGTTCTTGAACAGATTTTTAAAAATCCTAATTGATGTATATAAAGAAGTGTAGTTTTTAACGTAGGGTTACATTCCTCCATAACGGTCCTCCAGAAAGCAAAATTTCAGACTCTAAAATCGTCCATCGTTGTGAGTTATAATTTTGGTAGCATGACAAACCCAGTCTGTATCACTTGGGCAAGTAGTAAACAGTTAAACAGAAAAGTACCAAAATGCGCCAAAATTTTGACATACAAATATACATATGTACATATAATATAGATACATATATACATGATACATACATATATACATACAAAAGAGATAGCAGCGATAAGTAATCCTACGTTAATAACCTGCAGTAGTTTCGTTAGAAGAGACTACCTGAAATTTTTTTTTTTTTTAATTTCAGTTCTTTAATTCATGAAAATTATAACTGATACATAAAGTGTAATGTAACATTTCTTTTAGATCTCAAAGGGCCTGTAGGTCATATTGTTCATCATGAGAAGTCCTTGATGGCTGTTGAGCAACATAAAATCCTTGTGCCTCCTCATTATTCTCGTTATGTTGCTTGGGGATTTGCAGACCATAGTATTCGTGTTGGACCCTATGAGATGGAGCGAGCTCTCTTTGTTTGGGAAGATACTCCTGCTGGGGAAATTTTATGTTGTGCTGCACCAAATGATAAAATTATCATCACAGCAGGAACAAATTCTGTGAGTAATAGTACCACTCAGATTGTTTATTAATAGACTAATGTAAGAAAAAACTTTAAGCCTGTTTATCTTCCTACTTGAGCAATAATCTATTCTGCATTCTCCCATAAATAAAACATTTTCAGTCTGAAGAATATTTATGGAAAGACTATTTTTTGTGTGTTTGTCATCTATTTACAGTCGATTCTGGTTAATCGGACCACATCCGGCTGTAATCATTTTGGTCCTAATAACTGGCTGGTCCGATTGCATGAACATGCCCTATTAGTCTTATGCAATAGGATTTGTGTCAGTTCTTTAGGATCCGGTCCAAATAAGCAGCTGGTCCAATTTACCGGATACAACTGTATATGATTTTTTTAATAGGAAAATACTTTACTTTTAATGGGGTTTCTTGTGTTTTTTTTCATTTTGTATTTTACAATTTAATTTAATGTTTGTCATAAATTTATTGTAATATATCTGTTTTATGAGATGTGATAACACTTTAAAAAAAAAAAAAACACCATTTTGAAAGCTGAGAAATGGAAGACTATGGCCCAAATATCAGTTCTTCCTGGAATAGGCTGCTAGAGAAGGCCAAGGCCAATTTTGACTCTAGCTATGAAGAAATCTCTTTTACAGCCTAAATTTAAAATGACATAAATTCAAAACAGATTCAAATTATAGATGATTTTTAAATTTTCTAAATCAGAATTCGTATAATAGACTTTTTAAAAATGTATGCAATTTTGGGGGCTTATTTGAAGGAAAATCTGAAAATTTATTTAGAAAAAACCCAGAAAGTTCTGAACTTCTTTAATTCAGGAAAGATATTGTATAAACTCTACTAGCAGTTTTTAATTATTCCTTTACAGTAGTTAAGGAATTGTTTTAAATATTGAATTTAGATATTAGAGAAGATATTGGAAATTCATATAAAATATAAAGTTCTTAATATTTTTGTACTAGTCACTTATGTAAATAATAGGTATTAAGACTGTTATTGGCTGAAAGATGATGAAAATGTAAAAACTCAAAAGTGTATAGTTTGTTTTCTCTAAAAATATTCTTTTTCTTAGAACCTGCTTTATATTTGCATATAGGACTTTGTTAAGGCATCATAATTTTATTTTACTGTTTGATAAAGTACCAGAATTTTTTCAAGTAGAAGTTTCCGTATTATTTATTATGGAATTTTCTAGATGGTTACTGTATGGCAATATGACAAGAAAAAATTGACCATCAAGAAAAACTTGTATGGGCACACAGAGCCTGTGACCTGCCTCGCTGCGTCCCGTGCGTATAACTTAATTGTCAGTGGATCTCGAGATAGAACCTGCATCTTGTGGGACCTCAGCCGATTAGTATTTGTGCGACAGTTGCTAGGCCACCCTGCTCCTGTTGCTGCTGTTGCAATTAATGAAGTTACGGTAAGAGCTCTATTTTTCTTTTTATGTAAGATTTATGATGATAATAGCAGACTATATATCAAATTATTTAGAGTTTCTTCTTTCTCCATATAATCAATATGTTTGATATATAGTGGGAAACTTGGAATATTTCCCTCTTAAGAGATGCTCTTACCATAAGATAATACCTGAGCTGGTTAGTGTGAAAAAATATAATTTATATCTCTTTGGAAGGGGGGTAAGTTTTTTTTTTATCTTTTCATGTTGTGTATATGATGAAAACAACAGATTATATACCATAGTTTTAACTGCATAGTTGGGGGGGGGGGGGGGGGGGTAACTATAATCCACTTATTACATCTCTTAGGTAAAGCTTAGGGAATATTTTTTCTCCCTCAAAAGATGTTCTAGCCTTGAGATAAAAATACCTGAGCATATTAGTATAAAAAAGTACAGCTAACATATATCTCTTTGGGGGAAAACTCTTACGTTTTCCTAGCATGTTATATGTATATGATATCCTTCTTTTTAACACTAGAAGGTTGGCTTCCATCATTTTGACGGTTTTGGACATACTATTGAGCTATCTGTATTTATGTCCTCAGGCTTCTGAAATTTTATGACTTTTTCTAATTCGACGTGAAATATGCACACATATTTACAAAATTATGTTCGATAGTAAAGAGGGGATAGAAAATGTGTTGTATACCTACTAAGACTGAAAGCTGTCAATTTGACGGCAATATAGAAAACAGGCAGAAATCTTTAAAATAATACTGGGAAAATGTTAGTTACTTTTCGTCTCTTCCATCTTTTGCAAATAACAGAAATATTGGCTCTTTGGAAATATTGATGTTGAAAAATAAGCACTGTACAAACCATGTATATATTTTTATGGATAAACCATACCAGGTTATCAGCTCGGCATACCTGCATAAAATATATCTAGATATATACTAATTTATTATATATTGGTATAAAATAGCTAAAAATTTAAAGAATTTAAGCATCTTTTTAAAAAAAAACATTGAATATTTTAAATTCTTGATTTTATTTTTAACCATCAAAATGATAGCGTTCAGTCTTTTTAGTAAGAGAAAGATTCCTGTCTTTCTAGTGTTAAAGTGAGCTTCTACAAAGGCAGTGAACTAAAAGGGTTTCAAAGCATGCAAATCCCTTATATGTGTTAGCTAAGCAGTGTAGGTAAGCCATAAATGAATACTGAAACTAATGGCTGAGACTCCTACTTTGATATTTTTAAATTGTGGACTCACTGTGCATTTAATTCTTTGCTATTTCTAACAGTATTTCTTCCTAATATTGTTTTCGGTGGAATTTATGATGAAAAGTTTTTAGTTACTAGTTTACTGATGCAGTTGAATAAAATATTGCCTTAATATGGCTCTAAGTTTAACAACGAGGGTAGAACCGGTGCTGGTAAATATAGCTCTTTATATTCCCATTATCTATCTCTAGGTTATCATAACACTGCCTTTGATGGAGAAGTTGAGGCCATTCAGGTAGCCTTTGTCCTTTTGAAAAACATATTTCCTGATTTTTTCAGTGTTGTAATTCTCTCATTCTTCTGCTGCCATTCAGGCTATAGCAAATCAAACCAACCTCCTTCATGCTTAAAAATACAAGTGTGCAGAATAGCAATCAAATATATGACTAATTCCTAAAAAAGTTTTGTTCTGCAATGGATAACATCCCATTTCGGCTTACCAGGAAATGAAGCAGCAGATTTATTAGCAAAAAAAGGAATCTCAGTGTATCTTTATGCCCCCAATAAAATACTTTATAAAACTGCATATAAGATTATAAAGCAAAAAGTACAGGCTTCCTTTATTGCTGATCTCCAAAACGTATTTAAAATAAAGTCTGGAGCAAGACTCGGAATGGTCTTCCAGATTTCCCACATGAAATTGCAGTTACTGCTTTCAGGATTGCAACTGAATACAACTGCCTGGCTGTGTATTTAAACTGATTGGGAATTTTTTCTAGCCCTATATACCCTCTTTGAAATTCCGATTACATGGATGGTAAGCACATCATGTCGTGCCATGCCTTAACTGGACGTTCTCTGTACAGACATTATTGGGAGGCCTGTAATTGCATGAGAATTGTATCTTAGTTGCTTTTCTTGTTTGTATATAATATTCCGTTCAAAAATTTAAACATGTTTAGCAGAGTAGTTGAAGAACAATAGCCCTTTAAAAGAATTATAACATTCAGCTTTTACTTAAAACAAAATGTTTATTAAAATAATCCTTCAAGAAACTTAAATCATAAAAGCATACTACAAACGAAACATCAAGTACCCGAGAGCCGTCAACTTTCGGCCAAACAGCCTTTATATATACTACAAACAAATTTGCATAAAACTGCTCAGTAACTGCAGCTCAGTTTACCTCACGATTAATCGCCTGAAAATTACACTGCCGTCTGGCGGGGAAAAAGCTGAGCGGTGAGGCGAGAGATTAACCAAGGAGGAAATGCGTATTTCCCTATCAGTATATTTTCCATTTTGTTCTCCTTTTGCAGTTTGTATTTTTGCCTTTTATCTGTATACCTAAAGACTTTGTCTCCACAGGTTTATGCATTAGAAATTTAAAAAAAAAATAT
Organism: Dolomedes plantarius; assembly: GCA_907164885.2. Lineage (NCBI taxonomy): Eukaryota > Metazoa > Arthropoda > Arachnida > Araneae > Dolomedidae > Dolomedes > Dolomedes plantarius. Next base: position 31,461,333 of record OU015503.1, on the reverse strand, counting down.
TTTGCTTAAAATGGTTCATATTAATACTGTCAAGAAATGCTACAAATATATATTGTATTAACACAGGGTGACATAGCAACATGTGCTGGGACTCACTTATACTTGTGGTCTATCAACGGCGATGAGATCGCCTCTGTGAACACTGCAACAGGGAGAGCGGACAGGACGCAGCAAATTCTATGTGTGGCATTCTCATGCCTTAACGAGTGGGATAATCAGAATGTCATAATGACTGGTTCCAGTGATGGGGTTGTTAGGGTAAGTATAATGCATTTCAACCTTTGAATAAAGACAAAGTTTCAGAGCTAATACTCTAATCAGTAATAGATGACATTCTATATATCCATTAAAACTGTCTAGATTTTTTTTCCTTTTATTTCTAATGGCAAGAACTTGATATATACAATGAATAAACTAAGACAAGATTTGTAAGCTCCTTAAAAGTCCTTAAAAACTCCTTATTTTCAGTTTCTGTTTTTAAGGGCTCTTAAAAAGTTTTTAAAAAGTACTTATTTTTGCTTTCAAGGTTATTAAGTTTTTTTCGTTTCCTTCCAGTCTATATGAGAACTTATTTTTGAGTTGCGATACAAGAATTTTCAGTTTATTGCTGTCAATGATTACCTTTATGAAAATGCAGAAAATTTTTCTTTTTGTGTCATTATTGATTAGATGAGAATGCTTATATATTATCACTCTCACACACCCCTCCAAATATATATATATACAGTCGATTCCGGTTAATTGGAACAGCAGTTAATCGGACCAGCCACTTATTTGGACCGAATCCTCTCTTGTAACATAAGGCATGTTCGTTTAATTGGACCAGCCGATTATTAGGATCAAAATTATCACATCCCGATGTGGTCCGATTAACCGGAATCAACTGTATATACAGTGGAATCTCGATCTATCGTTTCTCAAGGGACTGACCGAATTGAACTATAAATGCGGAAAAATGATAGATGGGGGAACATAACAAAGTAAATGATCTTCGGGACTGGGTGAAATAAACAACACATTTGAGAAAATGATGATTCGAGGAAGGATCAATCAAGATTTCACTATATATATATATATATATATATATATATATATATATATATATATATAACTGCTAGTTTGCTCCACTTACTCCCTACAATGCTGCTTACTAGTGTTAATTTGTCAAGTTAAATGCGAGGATAACCAAACAGATTGCAACCTGCAAAAGTAATTTTGAAATATAATTACTATTAATAATATTAAGAATAAGTTGATGTAGAAGTTATCATAAGTTTATATATTATCCTAAAACTCAAATACATTTAAATGTCAAAACTTAGAAAATAAAACATGTTTTAAATCATCTTTGAGATCCTTAAAAAGTCCTTAAGAACTCCTTAGTTTTAATTTTGAAAAATAAATACAAACCCTACAAGTCATCCAAAAGATGTGCTGCTAAACAGTCATAGTAGACAGACAAGGGAAATAGTGCAACAGCATCATGACAAGGCCAGTCAAGGATATCCTTATGCTCCAAGAACTCTCAGTTCTTAGATGTGATTTGGTCCTACAGTTTTTTTCGATATCACATTGAGATTGTTCTTATAATTAGGTACTTAACTGTTGGCAATGATACAGCATCATGGATACTCTGCAGAACCCTTGAACACTTGTCTAGAAATAAATAAGCTTAATTTTTAAGAAAGAGATTTCATGCCTTTACAGTGATATCCAAATTAAGGTACATAGCTTTGTTTTGGATAAATGTGGTGTTTTAAATTTTGTCAGATCTATGAGTTTAGTAAAAATTCAACTAATGTTTAGTTCATTAGACAGAGCAATGACTATGTATGCCAATGGTTTAGTTTAAGCTGCATATTTTATTCATCTGTCACCACCTTAAATTTCTGAGCACCTTACCAATCTTCTGAAAACTATTAAGATTTTCCATATTAAGAAAATTATCTGTCTTTTCAAAATCTACACTTTTAATATTTTGGACGATAGATCCTAAATATTTTGTTTCCATATACTTTAGTTAATGCTTAAAAAGTTTTCCTTTGTGAACTGAAAGTATTAAGGTAAAATTTGCCATAATTCTGAAGTTTTAAATTTTTTAATGATGTTTTTATATGCATATATATATAACATCATTAAAAATTATAGATATATATATATATATAAGGTACTTTCTGCAAGACCCAGTAAAGTTGATAAATATTCTCTCCTTATGTAATAGAGTGACCGAGCAAATGATTTCAAAAATAGATCTGTCCCTTAGAAAAATTATATATATATATATATATATTGTTAGAAATTTATATGGTTTTTCAGTAATGTAAACTCTTTTAGAGCATAATTTCAAAACAAATTTTTTATTGTTTTTAATTTATGTATACAATGGAACCTCGATCTATCATCTTTCAAGGGACTAATTACACTGAATGATAAATGCTGGAAAACTATGGATGCAGGAACATAAGAAAGAAATTTTATTGTTGGGACTGGATGAAATTAACGACACATACGAGAAAATGATGAATCGGGAAATGATCAATCGAAGTTCTACTGTATTTGCTTTAAACATGACTTTCTTTCAGATTTCCTTTCACTTTCAATGCACCTAAAAGCATAACAACATTTTATTCACAGATGTGGTCTGCAGATTATGTGCAAATACCAGAGGATACATGCTTGTCTATGGAAGAAAAGGAAAGTGAAGTTCATCCTGACCAGAATCAGGCATCCGATGAATCAGCTGCTGTTGAAAACCCAGTTGAAAATAAAGCTGCTGAGATAGTTCGCAGAATGAGTTTAGCTGGTTCTAAAGATATAGGTGAACTCATGCAGCGTGGTACACTTTGTGCCACAGACCACAAATCACGTTTTACCAAAAGTGCTTCTGGTAGCTCCTTATCAGAAGAGGAAAGAGAAGGTATGTGAAATCTTTTTTTTTTTCCCATATTAGTGACAAAGATTTGTTCTAGGGGAACAAATTGTAGTTGAGTTTTATTTTAAATTGTAATTGTTTATAAAATATATTGTCTGTTTACATTTTTGTTATATATTAGACAATTTAAACTTAAATTTTCCTGATTTAGATTTCAGTGCTTATATATGTATATTTTAATTACTATCCCAAAGTGTAAAATTAGTATATTTTAAATGTAAAGAATGATATTTATATAAATGATCCATGTCCTACTAATATGTTAGGAAATCCTTACTATTTCTTTAGTTTCAAATATGTATATACAGTGGAATCTTGATTGATTGTTCCCCAAATCCTCATTTTCCTGTATGTACCATTTATTTCACACCCAGTCCCGACGATCATATTCTTTGTTATGTTCCCGCATTTATCTTTCAGTTCAGTCGGTTCCTTGAAAAACGATAGATCAAGATTCAACAGTATATGAATTGAAAATTTCTAGCTTTCAGGATAAATATGCAGAAATATTTACCTTGTTTTATTAGTAAAATGTCATTTTTAAATTCTAGGTGAAGAAAATGATGAAGAAGACAATAAAGAGGAGAGCAAAACACAGTCCCCTGTGAATACTAAAGAAATTCCAAAAGACACTCTCATTCCAACCCAAATTCAACATTCCAAAACTGTAGTTGGATTCCATAGTGATGAGATCTCAAATGATTCCAGTAGTAAAAGTAAAAGTAAAAAATTGATCCATTCTGACAATTTTGAGTGTCCAATTGACCCTCCTAGTGGTTTCCAACGTTGTAGCACTGTAGGTCCTGAAGTCACAGTTCAAAATGAAGACACTGAAACTGGAACCAGTAAAATGAGACTTAGTAAGTCTGACACATCTTTAACAGATTCATTTGTGATGATAACTGAAAATGAAGCTTTAGAAGGGGACAGACTGATGGATGGAGCAGTTGTGTTAAGAACTAAAAAGAAAAAGAAGATTCTGAAAGATGGTAATTTTTTATTGAAATCTGTATATGTATAAGCCAAATACCACTTACTGACTGACTGACTGATCACTGTATCTCTGGAACCATAAGGCCTAGAATACTGAAATTTTGCATTGTGGTTCCTCTTAGGCCCTAGGTGCTCACTAAGAAATCTTTTTTTAAAAAGATTTCAGGTAGGCCCCTCTAATGAAACTGCCACAGGTTATTAACATAGGATTGCTTATTGTTGCTTACCTCTTTTTTTTCAATAAAATTCCTACATACGAAGAGAAGGATGAGTGATAACCCTATGCAGAATAGGTTGATGGTAAGAAAAATAAGTTACATATGTCTACTCTGCCATTCTTGATTTATAACTCACGACGGTGGTTTTAGCATCATAAATTTTGCTTTACCATGGATCATTATGGAGGAACGTAATCCTACATTAAAATGTAAACTTTAAGGGTGTTAAAAAGGGCCTAAGCCCCCCAAAAATTTAAAACCCATATTTAACATTGGATTTCAACTGGATTACTTTTAAATGAAAGTACGGCTCAAGAAACATATACACACCAAGTTTCGTTAAAATCATCCCAAAACAGATAAAGCTGAAAGAATTTCAAATTCTTTTTTTTTTTTTTCAAATGTGTTCTTATGTATTAAGTTTTGCAATTTTAGATCTGTGTATATGTAAAAACCTAATACCACTCACTGACTGACTGGCTGATCATCTCATCTTGAATCATAAGTACTAGGAAGCTGAAATTTTGTATGGTGGTTCTTCTAATGCCCTAAATGTTCACTAAGATTTTTTTTTTCTTTTTTCAATCTAACCTTTAAAGGATTTAAATCAGGGGCTTAGATTCCCAAAATAAAAAAAAATCTGAAATCCATATTTTATGCCAGATCACTGTTGTAAAATTTTATGTTGAACTTCTCTGAGGAATGACAACACTTTACTGCCAAAGTTAGTTTTAAATGAAATGAACCAAATTGCATAATGGATGGTACTCATGTATTCTATCACAAAGCACCAATATTCATCTAGTATTTTAATAAATCATTTATGTTTGCCAATATTTTTTCTTTAATTATGCCCGCCAGTCTTCTCAGACATAATGCATCTTACAGTCCAATACAAATGGGAGGTGGCTCCAGAAAGGGGGAGAATTCCAAAGTCATCACAAGAGCGAATGTCAAGTAGGGAGGGGTTACTGAAAAACTGAAAAGATGCTCCCCAGTCATGTGCATAGTATTGCAGTGTGGGCAGAATGGAGAAACCACTAGTTTAATTCTAAATAGATGGGCTTGCAAGTAATCATGTCCGGTGATGACTCTAAAACATGCCACTCCCTCAGTTCTGGGTAGGAGGGAAAGTTGTGCATTTAGGACCAAATACTGGCTACTAAATGAGGGATATGTTCAGGGTAGCCAAAGAGTGAGAAATATTTGAAAATTAGGAAAATCTTGAAAAATCTAAGAAAGCATTAGTGGTTACCACTATAACAACAAAGCAACTCAACTCTTCAGGATTTTCAGTGCCCATTTGAGAATAATTTTTAAAAGATTTAAGACAAATCTATTTAAATTTTTTACATATTGAACCAAATATATATGTAACTTTATAGTTGAGAATGTAAAAGTTAAGTTCTTAAAGATTTAGGTGATTGTGCACGTTAACTAAAATAACACCTAAGCTAATGCTTGTTATTTTATTTGTTCATAAATCAGGTGGGTATCAGGACTTCCAAGCTTGAAGTAAGTGATATGCATGGATCTGGAGAGAGCTGGTTTTGTTTTTTTTTTTTTCATGTTAAATCATGCTAGAACATACCTTCTTTTATTTGCATTCAGGAAAGATCTAGACAAGTTAGAGTGAAAATAAAATAATAATAAATTGCAATCATTTAGCGATGATATTTATAGAATCAGCCCTTACAAGCAATTTTTGACATTTTAAATGAAAAATAAATTCCAATGATTTCATGAATAGATGGCATAACCTAAAATTTGAATTTAAAATATAAATTCAAATCTCAAAGAAATTTGTGCCCGTATTGAAACAGTAAGTAAAAACCTGCTTATTGTAAGAAACAAAGTTTTTAATTTAAATTTATGATTTGCTATATTGATGACACATTAATTTTCGTGTTTTCGTAAATTTAAGAACTCTCTTGTTTGTTTGTTTTTTGGTAATTATTAAGGGTTTAAAAAAAGTGTCAATGCATGACATTTCTAATAACAATGTTTAGCAGCTATTTGTCAATATTCCGGTTTATAACTGTAATGCTGTTGTAAACTGAATACTGAGACATGTGTCCTAAAAGCAGGTTCTATCTTAGTAATGTAGCCCAAAAAACCTTCTTGAAGTGAAGGTTTCAAGCCCATTTTTGTTTAACTTATTGTGATGATGTATGAAACTCCCAAAATTTAGGATACCAGGCCCTTTTCCCAAGCCTTATCTGCCAATAACCCAGTATACCTAACTCAAGCTCTATGGACTAGGTCTCTGAAGGCAACCAGTATATTCAGAGGCTGAGTTTCAGCAGTTTGAAATAAATTTGGGGAGGAATGTGCTGTGATTTTTTTTGTCTGCTTTAGACTATAGAATTTTGAATATCGATACTCGGGGATATCAAGGGTTGTTGCTGAAATACCAAGAAAAAATTCTTTTTGTGTTCTTATGGGTCCTCTTACACTAAAGCTTGTGTGTCGAGGGAATTATGTATATTACATATTTAATAAGAAGTTATAGGACTTGTCCCTTTCATAAAAAGTAAAGAAGCTTAATATATTTTAAGAGATGCATAAAAATATAGTTCATTTTCTCTCACCTTTTTTATCATTGGGGTTTTTTTAGATTTTTTTTTAAAAGAATAATAAGAAATTTATCATTATTACTTCCCAACAAGAGAAACAATGAAAAAATGGCACTGTTATTTAATAATCTCTTATTATTGTTTGAGTAAAAATAGTCAGCTGCTAAAACTACTAATATTTAGATGCTGTTGCTGCAAATGTTTTTACTTGTGATTTAATCCAAAAAAAAAAAATTTAATTACATATACATGCAAAAAGTAATCAAACATATTTTTTTGTCCCTTGTATTATACATACATGTGTATATGTTTCTTTTATTTTTCCTAAGTTTAATCTCTAACTTTTTCCTGTCTGTTCTTGTTTCTTTTTTAATAATTAGTATACTGTGTTTACTCATGTATAGGCCGCACCTGAATTTTGAGACAACATTTGGGGAAATTTTTTTTTCTGAATTCCATTATAGACTCAAAGTAGCATCGTTCTGCGAAAAGTAGCAATGTTGTACATTCCTTAGAGTTCAATGCTCACCTAACAATATCAGGTACAGCCTTAGCTGATGGTAGGGAAACTACAGTATAAAAAAAGATGATTATATATATTCTAGTACACTTAGGAATTATTTTGCATGAAGGCAAACTCTTGGAACTCAAAAGAGTTTTATAAAATAGTCCTAAGGTATTATATATACAAACAATAATATTTACAATATATTGAATTGCCTTGGGCATGATACGGTGTAATAGGTTGTAAGGTATATAGATACCAATGTTTTATGGTAGTAAAGTGTTCTAAACTAAGGGATGTTTACTGTATTTAATTTTAAAATTCCACGTATAAGCCGCACCCCATTTTTACCGACCTATTTTATGGAATAAAAGTATAGCCTATACATGCATAAGTACAGTATTTTCTCATTCTCGGTTTTTAGTATCACCTTATCTTATGTACTTGGATACTTATATTTTTTTTTATTTTTTTATTATTATTCAAGGTTTCAAGTGGCATTGTCAGTTGGTGTTTAGGAGTAAACTAACAATGCATACTGCATTTGATAGATCAGACAACACAGAACCAGCTGCTGTTACAGCTTTAGCTGTATCAAGGTAAGTTTGATTCTAAACTGTTGTCTTTTTTGATTAAAAAACTTGGACAAAAATATGTTTATTGTCGAAAAAAATTATATCAGATTTTTTTTCAATACTTCCTATCTAGCATTGGCAAATATAAGGCTATCTGCTGCTATATCTTTGAGCACGGGAGATTTTACAGTCTAGTTGTGACTCTGGAAAAAAATTTTACATTAAATAGACTTTTTTTATCATTATGTTGTACAAGTTTGAGAGTAATCATATTTGTCTAGAACCAATTAGTATCCATTCCTAAACAGATTTTATATCTTTTTGTGACTTTGTATTTTTTGTAAAAGTTGTCAGTTTTAGTTTGTTCTCCAAATTAATTAACTTTTTTAGGTCTAAGCATCACTCGGGTTCCCATTTTCTTTGAAGCGAACTGAGCCCGAGAGTCTCTCGGGGTCAATTTTTAACTCTCCAATCTAACTTGCCAATTATATACATTCACCGTCTGTTCAGATATTATCTATGAACCTTCTACTTTAAAAAAATATATACAGATGTCTGTACCTAACAGATGTAAATTTATGAAATGATCTAAAATCAAAATTCAAATTAGAGTTATTTTGAACGTTTGGTCGCCATATTTGTTGTGTTTAACGATGTCTCGTAAGCGATTTTTAGATTTATCTAATGCAGATGATTTGGCAAATGTAAGAGATATATTAGCATGTGATTCTTTGTCAGAGCTATCCAAATCAGATTTAGATGGTGAAAAAATACAGCTGAACAAATATATAAAAGAAATCGCAATGCAGTTGGTTGAAAATGTGGAACAGTAATGAAGGAATGCCAACCTGCAACAACAGTTGACAGACTTTTTGCGAGACATTTCCCAAAACCAATAGCACTGACAGTAAAAAAAAGAGAAACTTACTAGTATTTGTAATGCTTGTAGCAGCAAATCAAAGGCATAAACAGGGAAAAGATTGAGGGAAAAAAACTCGAACTTATTGGGAACCCTGTGGTGTTGCTCTTTGCGCAAATCCATGATTTAAAATGTACCACACCAAAGTAAAATTTATTAAATGATACTATTTACCAATAAAAGCTATTTTTAGATCTTTGTAAACCATTTGGGTAAATTTTTATTTAATTTTATTTAAAATTTTATGCTAAAAAATGTTTCCTTATGTGGAAGTTTTTTTTTACGTTAAAACTTGCTTTTTTCAATAATTTCTCATTAAATATTACTTCTTAGTAAATTTAAATAGTTTCTACATTATGAATAAAATCAGTTTAAAATTTCTAATAAAAAAAATTTGTTAAGATATATATCTTCTAAGTATTTTTTAAAAAATAACAAAAAGTACCAAAAACTCTCAGTGTAGAGGGAGACACACGGTCGAAATAGCTCAGACCTGAAAGCGTTAATGTAGGTATAACATTTAATTCTGTTGTAATATTGATGCGACTAGCAAATGAAGTCTAATGCATATGTGGAACCTTAACTCTTCTGTGTAAAAGACAGTTTTGCTGCATTGTAAAGAATAATCCTGATTTTCACTTTTTGTTTGATTCACATATAGATTCTCTAATTATGGTTACCGGACACAAGATCTTCTTTGCAAGGCATGAATCCTGTAACTAAAGATTGTCCATCAGATTTCCTATATGCCTTTGTCACTTAAATTTTTACTTTTGTGTTAACAACATTTTAAATAACTAATACAATTTTATGTGTGACATTAGAAAGTATAGTACATAAAATTTCTGCAGCTTTTAAATATTTTTTATTAATTTTGGTGTTTTTCAACAGAGATCACAAGACAGTGTATGTTGGTGATGCCAGAGGTCGTGTATTTAGTTGGAGTGTCACTGACAAACCAGGTCGAGGTATAGCAGATCATTGGGTACGTGATGAAGGTGGAGAAAATTGCACAGCTTGTGGTGTCAAGTTCTCATTTGCAGAACGAAGACATCACTGCCGGAATTGTGGACAACTCTTCTGTTCAAGGTAAAATTAAATTATCTAGTTATGATGGACTAGAAAAATTTAACATAATATATATATATTCTAGTTTTGGAAATACCACAGTATACTTACTTGAGAATGAATCTACATATCCCATTTTTGTTAGATTAGACATATGTGCAATTGTGGTGATTCTTTGAACTTTCTTGATGGTTTATTAATTTACTGTTTTATATATTCCAAATTTAGATTAATTTCTTCTTAGGCATGCCTTGTGTATTACAGTACATGTTTTAATAAAGCCACAATATTTTAGTCGAAAAGTTCAATAAAATATGGTGGCATTAGTATTTTTACTGACTTTAGTTTCTTTGTTATCTAAAGTGACTGGCAGTATTAGAATATTTTACTTTATTCCATTTATTAAACCAGAATGTTTCTATGCATTAAATAAAGCAAAATTTAGTTGAAATTATGGACAGATACACCACTTGTTTTTTAGTTGTATCAGATTTACAAAGTAGAACTTTGCAAGTTAGTGGTTGGCATTTATGTGTACATAAAGGGACAAATCATTTAAGATTACTTTTGCCTTTGACTTACTATGATTGTCAGTGACATTTTCAATACATTTAGTCAGTCCTACTAATCCCAATTTTCCTAGCCCTTGTATATATAATGTAATTAGCCATATAAACTTTACACTTCTGTACAAAAGTGAGGATTTTCACCTTCACAACTTTTGCTGATTTAGCATTTCACATTAGCACCAACTGAAATCATCTGAGCCTGTCTGTAACATGTTAATACAAAGTGTGTTTATATAGTGAATAAAGTAAAAGAAAGCTAACTAGGAAAGCACAAGGTGAATTTTTTGGTAGTAAGAGGTTAGTTAGAGCAGAACAAATTACACAAAACAGGGAACAATAATGATTAAACAAAATGTTCCCATCATTCAACCATATTCATTAAGTGTGACTTATGCCCCTTGGCCAGAACATTCCAAACCAGGTACATAGAATGATAGTGGGCTGAGGAATGTGGTTGCAGATTTTATTGGCACCACAATGGTCAAAGTCCAACTTGCCCAGATGTCACAATTTTGACTGAGAATCCCCAGAGGTAACATCAGAAGGGTTTGTACCTTCCCCACTGACCTCATAAAAGGAATTTCTAGTCTACATATTTAACATGCCCATATCTGGCCTAGACACAAAGGTATTTAATACCATTCATCAGGATTCTACCTAAGCACACCCAGTCTGAAGTCCAATGCTCTACCATTAGACTACCTCAGGTCCTCATTATGTGTTGGTAAATGAACATATAGATAACTATCTGAATACCCGTGCTTTGTTACGGAGTACATTTTTTAGGATAATTATAGTGAAAATTGTAACAGATATTTTTATAGGCAAAATAATATAGAAGAAAATACTCAAATTAAATCTAATAGAACATATAAGAATATAGTACAGTTTGAGGAACATTTTCCGCATCAATAACCAAAATTTCCTCAACCATTTTTTGATGGAGATCCATACAAAGAGATGGATGCCGAGAATAGTCGCAGAGAATACGATTTTTCACACAAACGTATTGGAGTGTCCCAATTTATGCCCTTAGGGATGGAATTTCAAAAAATCCTTTCTTAGTGGCTATCCATGTCATTATAGAAATGCACTGTCAAAATTTCAGCCGTTTAGGTCTACCGGTTTGGTCTGTGCGAGGTTTCTTAGTCAGTCACTGAGCTGTTTTATATATAGGTTTAATTTAACATCCAGAAAACATACTAATTTGAATTAAATTCTTAAAAATGTTCCATCTTAATTAGCCTAGTGGTTAAATTTTATCTTTTACTGTATTTTAATATTTTTTTGTCAATTTATTTCATTGTTATGCACTTGACACAAAATTCATTTGAAGTATCACAAAAAGAAAAGAAACCATGTGATCAGCATTTAATAAATTAAATTCTAAAAATTAATCTTTAAAAATTCACCAAAAATCAGAAAATGGAGGTAAAGATTCGAAAAAGATTTCATTTTAAAGGAAATTTTATGATCTTTCTCGTGATATAAATTTTATAACCCTCGGGTTACTATTTTAAATACAAACTTGAAAAAAGTTACAAAAACAGATTAAAAATTTAATTTAAGAAATTTAAGAATTTTTCAAAAAATTTTTCTTAGTGCATTCCTACATTATAAGAAGAATCGCCATGCAAAATTTCAGCCCTTTAGGTCCAGCAGTTTGGTCTGTGCGTTGTATGTCAGTGAGTCAGTCAGTTACGGAACTGTTTTATATACATAGACTAGCTGAATACCCATACTTCGCTACGGAATACATTCAAATTAAATACAATGATCAATGTATGCAATTGGTGTAAAAAAAACAAAAACAACCATTTATAAAAAAATCGTAATGGATATTTTTATAGATAAAATAATGTAGAAGAAAATATTCAAATTAAATCTTATAGAACAAACATACTAAAGAATATAGTACAGTTTGAAGAACATATCTTTTTCTGTATTTTAATATTTTTATGGATAATGTCCAATCGTCTACCGCATTAGCAAGAAAAAAAATTTTTGTTGTTTATTCCGTTGTTATGCACGTGACGATAAATTTATTTATTGTACCAGAAAAAGAAATCACGTGATCAGCATTTAATAAATTGAATTCTAAAAATTAATCTTTAAAAATTCACAAAAAATCAGAAAATAGAGGTAAAGATTCGAAAAAGATTTTATTTTAAAGAAATTTTTATGATCTTTCTCGTGATATAAATTTTATAGCTCAGATTATTATTTTAAATGCAAACTTTTAAAAAGTTACAAAAACAGCTTAAAAATTTAATTTAAAAAATCTAAGAATTTTTTTTAAATCTTTCTTAGTGCACCCATATACTATAAGAAGAATCGCCATGCAAAATTTCAGCCCTTTAAGTCCAGCGGTTTGGTCTGTGTTTTATCTGTCAGTCAGTTATGGATGTGTTTTATATATATAGACTAGCTAAAAACACACACTTTGCTACGGAGTACATTCAAATTAAATACAACGGTCAATGTATGCAATTAATGCCAAAAAAAAATAAATATATATGTAATAAATTAAATATTAGGCCCTCCATTCTAGCATTTAAATTCCCTTTCCTAAATCCAATCCGCAGTAATCTCAATTTTTTGCTTAAAAACCCATAGCAACTGAACTTCCCATAAAATCGCATACGTTTCATTTCTACACATGTATATGCCTGGAAAAAGGCGTGGGTTCACATCGCGAGCCCCAAATTTCGCTGACCCTTAAAAAATAACAGCCACATGTATGTCGCCTCTCCGTATAAGGTTGAAAGGTGGTATCTTCGCTCCGAGCATCTGAAATGGATGGACGTATTTTTATCACTTAAATAAAACGATTCGACCCGATTGCTTTAAAATTTTATTCCTTTCAGGCTGAGTCTAGCTCCAGCCATGTAAATATGAGCTAGTTTTCCTTTCCAGGTTGCATTTTAAGGAAGAATGTAATGGATATATTACATATATATATATGTATAATAAATACAACGATCAATGTATACAATTGATGGGGAAAAAACAAAAAATATACTTATAAAAAAATTGTAAGAGATATTTTTATAGACAAAATAATGTAAAAGAAAATATTCAAATCAAATCTACTAAAGAATACAGTACAGTTAAAATAGTACAGTTTGAGGAACATATCTTTTACTGTATTTTAATATTTTTTTGGATAATGTCCAATCGTCTGCCACATTAGCAAGGGGGAAAAAAAATTTTTTTTTGCCTATTTCATTGTTATTGACGTGACGATAAATTTATTTAGATAGTACCAGAAAAAGAAATCACGTGATCAGCATTTAATAAATTAAATTCTAAAATTTAATCTTTAAAAATTCACCAAAAATCAGAAAATGGAGGTAAATATTTGAAAAAGATTTCATTTTAAAGGAATTTTTATGATCTTTCTCGTGATGTAAATTTCATAACTTTCAAATTATTATTTTAAATGCAAACTTAAAAAAGGTTACTAAAATGGCTTAAAAATTTAATCTAAAAAATCTAAGAATTTTTCAAAAATCTTTCTTAGTGCACCCCTATACCATAAGAAGAATCGCCATGCAAAATTTCAGCCCTTTAGGTACAGCGGCTTGGTCTGTGAGTTGTATGTCAGTCAGTCAGTCAGTCAGTTACGGAACTGTTTTACATGTATAGATTAACTGCATTACCAGATGAAATCTTTGAAATGTGGAAATATTAAAAGACTTATCTGCTAACTACTTCCACATGCCTTAAATGTTATAATTTTCATTTTTTTTTTTTTTGTATTTATATTTCCAGGTGTAGTCGGTTTGAATCAGAGATTAACAGACTCCGTATCCTCAAACCAGTCCGTGTGTGTCAAGGCTGCTACAATCTCCTGAAATCTCAACAAGAAGGTTCGTCAGTATCATAGTAGCAAAACAACTAGGACTCATAGCCAATAAGAGAAACTATTTTAATTTCATAGTCTATTTTTTTTATTTTCTATCTGACCTCGTATGACTTGGATCATGCTTCTCTTGTCATATCCTGTAACAGAAGAAATATTGCTGGTACATTTATCACCATTTCAGCAACTTTTTGACTAATGGCTAGCAAGTCACAACATGGTGTTGAATGTGTCCTAGATTTTTGTAATGTGTTGTTATATTGTGAAAGAAATGTTAGTATTGCATTGGTATTGTCCAAAATAACTGAATACCAGTAATTTTATTAAAGAAATCTGTGTTAGACATTTCCAATGAAAGAAATGTTATGTTTTAATTATTTGTAAATTTTAGATTCTATTTTATTTATATATATATATATATATATATATATTAATCTAATAATTTGTTGTTAATTTTATTAACTTTCTGGTAATGCATTTAGTTTTATAATTGTATATATATTTATGCTTGTTAAGAAAATGGTAGAATTTTCATACTTTAATGCTGAAATTTTTAGAGGTATTAGGACAGTTCAAGTCTTTATCAATGTATTTTACTGTTATTTTATATTTGCAGCTATAACTTATTAAGTATCAGATTTCAATAAGGAATTTTTTAATTTATGTGATTATTTTATCAAATCTCTAAAAAAAAAAAAAAAATTAAGAAAATAAAGGAAATAATTAAGTGCTGATCATTTGTGATGCCTGTTGAATTCATGTATTTAAATTTTATATTTCTGTATAGTTAAATATTTTTTACCATTAATATGAATATATTAGTTTTATTAGTTTTCAAAGTTTTGAAGTGGTTGATAATGTTACTTTGGTTTCCTTCTCTATTCTTATTAATTCTTACAATATATGCAGTTGACCACATAAAATAGGGGATAAAGCATACTATATGAAGTATGTGGTTACATTATAAGTACTTGTAGAATACTAGTCTCTATATGGATAAATTAATGTGAAATAACTTATCTATATTTTAGCTTATAAAATATAAAACATTAAAAAAAAATCATGCTCATATATTTAAAGTTGTAGTAAGATGGTCTAACAATCCAAATGATTGATTTTCATATAATTATTCATTTTAAGTAAAAAATAAAATTTAATTGTAATTGAAAATAATTATTGAATGCAATATTGGGGAAGTTTTTGATACCTCTAAAAGCTCAGCAACTTTCAAATTACTTTTTTATTTTAAGAAATCTAATTAATTATATATATGTACTTGTCCTGTATTGTAATTGAAATATATTTTTCTTTGAATTAATTACAAAATTAATCTTTAAATCAAAAAACCACATATGTATCTAATTCGCTATCATTTTATATGCTTTTCTCAAAATTTAGGATGAACTTTATATGTTTAATATTTAATTATCTTGTATATTGTAAATAAAAAGTTGTATTTAATCAAGTATTTTATTGTACATAATTTAATATATGTACAGAGGTATTTATTTTAATTTCTTTTTTTGTATAACTAAAACCTTATTTTGGACACCAATACAACTCTAAAACTTTTACAATAAATTTTATAGAATTTTGTCATAGGGGGACAAATTTGTGTACATCTTGCATCACCTGTCATTTATTTTCCTGGTTTATATACTGCTTAGAATGAAATGTAAAGTTTTTTCATATCACACTTGATCATGTGTACACTATGTGTAATGAGTTGAAGCATTTGTTGAAAATGTAAATTGTAAATATGGCAAATATGTTGTAGTATATTATTTGAAAATATCATTACTTCAAAATAAAAATACATCAGCAATTCTGATCTTTTTGATTGCATTTTATTTATTAAAGTTGTCAGTTTTTTAACCACATCTGTAGGAAGAAATAAATTTGTCATTGCCAGTTGGACAAAATTTTAGCACATTAAAATGGAAATACACAAAATTGTGATGAGGATGACTCATTTTGTGTCAGAGGATTCATAATACTACTTACTCAAATAATTTCTATCATGCACTTATGTTGTGTTCATACATACCTGTTACTAAATGGTATGCATGAACACAATGTCTCTCTAAAAATATACAGGGTGTTTCAAAAAGAATCGCCCGATTTGAAATGAGTATATAATGAAAAATATTGAACATAGAAACTTAAAATTAAAGGTGCTCAATATGGCCACCTTTGGATACACAACATATGTCTATACCAGGGGTCGGCAACATGGTGCCCGCGAAACAATTTTAAAGTGCCCGCCGTTCAAGTATCTAAATTTTTGATATTGGAACAACAAATGCTTGTAGTTGTAATGAAATTGGTGCTCTGGAAATCGCATATGGAGAAAGATAATTTATCACAGTTCTGAAATTTAAAAATGGTGATAGAAAATTATTACGATGGAAATGCTACCACCTATCATTTTGCCAAACATTTTGATTCCTTATTGGAAGAATTTAATACCAGATTTGAAGAATTCTACGAATTGGAGGCATTCTTAGCATTTTTTACTAATCCTTTCTCTCATGCACAGGATGATGTGACTAATAAAATCGCAACGTATTTTGATATTTCCAATATGCAGGACTTATAATTAGAAATTATAAATATAAGAAATGACACTAAATTAAAATCACGCCATAGGACACCCCTGCTCTAGAAGGAAAAAAAAAAGTTTAAAAATTGATTAGGATTGAACCTGAAATTCCTGCTTGCCAGACTAATGTACTATACATGTATGGAAACTATTATTCCCATATTACGGACATCAGAAGGTATAAGCAACAATTAGAACTTAACATGTTCTTTTATTTAAAAGTTGGCACATAACATAAATTTACAGTAATCGTTACGAAACCCGGCTCGTAGTTCATCGCAGTGAATTCGGAGCAGAGACGTGTGCGTACCACACTAGTACGGAAAGTGTGGTTCGCCGAAGTGAAGTTCGGTGTTCCAATGTCCGCGGCAATCCCCAAACCTGCGCGAACCAGATGAGCAGAACGCGACGTCGGAGCTGTCTGCGAGTGGGGTTGCCACAGTATTCCCCCCCAAGTACCGTAGGTACTAAGGGTTACAAGTAACGGGGGTGAAACCAACACCTCCTATAGGAGGTGTTGGTTAAACCGAACCCGACCAGAACGCGTTGACACTGGAACTGAAGTCGGAGAGGGCGAAGCTCTCGTAACAGTTGTAGGAGTAGGTACGCTAGTCGTGACAGGAGCATTTGGATTCAACACAGGATGCTGCGACGTCAGGGAGTCGCTGGTGGTGAGGAATGCTGGCTTTAAACGGTCGAAGCCAATAACACAATTCTTACCATTCATAAGCAATGTGTAATATTTAGCCGTTCTGTCCATTACCTTGAAGGGGCCGTTGTACGGATGCTGTAGTGAGCGCCGGATCCCATAGCGCACAAAGACATGAGAACACGATTCAAATGAAGGGTGCACGAAGGTGGTCGGATTGTGGTGAGCAGAAGTGGGAGTTGGTGAGCGACTCTGCATTAAGCTACGGAGATGTTGGACGAACTCGGATGGTTCGACTGCAGGGTGTGGGGATGGATGGAGAAAATCTGCAGGGAGGCGGAGAGTAGAACCATATACAAGCTCCGCACTTGTGCACTGGATGTCTTCCTTGAACGAGGAGCGGAGTCCCAGGAGGACTAATGGGAGAGTCTCAGTCCACCGGTTGTTTGAGTGACATCAAAGGGCCTGTTTAAGTGAGCGGTGAAAACGCTCAACTAGCCCGTTGCCCGCTGGATGGTACGGCGAGGTGCGGATGTGCTTTGTGCCTAGTAGTGACATCAGATCAGAGAAAAGATGTGCTTGAAACTGGCGTCCTTGATCGGTGGTGATGACGGAAGGGGTTCCAAAACGGGCAACCCACTGACTGATGAAAGCGCGTGCTACTGTCTCGGACGAGATATCCGTTAACGGGATCGCCTCCGGCCATCGAGTATACCGATCCACGCACGTAAGCAAGTAAGTGAATCCCTCTGAAGTAGGGTTTTCGATTTTGAGCAATTTTTTTAAAACCCGGGTTTTTTTTATTTAAAACCCGGGTTTTCCCGGGTTTACTTAGTTGGTTCCAGGGGATCAATAGCAAAGAACTAAAATAATAAATAGTTTATTAGAGGCATTTAATTTATTTCAGAATTTCAAATATAAAAAATAACAGTAAATAAATTTAATGTTAATTAACATATACATATATGTATAACGTAAATAAAAGTGGTACAAATACCTCATTTTTATATAACTGCCTTAAAACCATCATTGCACTCGACGTATCATGATTGAGTTGGCTTCTGAGTTTATTAGCAAGGAGACCCATTACAGAAAATGCTCGTTCTGCTTCCACCGAAGTTGGTCGAATTGTTGCTAAAGACCTGTAAAGTTTATCAGGTCGGCTTTTTGTTTCCCGAAACAACTCAGTTTCTTTTCTAATTATATATGCACCAGATTTTGATTTTTTATGATTTTCCTTATTATCATTCTTCTGCAGAAACATACTAAGCTCATCAGATAGGGACATCTGTTTAGTACAAGCACCATTACTCGTAGCATCACCTTCAATTCCATCTTTAACTCTCACCTCAACTGCTACTTCTGGTTCAGACTCTGAGCCATTATTTACGTTGAACTGTCGTTTTATTGAGGTTCTTGCCAGATCAAATATTTTGTTTTTAAAAATTTTACTACCAAACTCATCATATGATTCATTGTCGAAATCGGGATTTTTCAAAAATTTAATGAGATGAGCCAGCTCTGGGTTTCGACGCTCTTTGAATCGAATTTCAAATTTTTGAAGTAGAGCATTCGCGATAGATTTCTTAGCTTATTCACTGTAAATGCTAATACTTTTTCAGAGTGAAGGCCCTTTTCAGACGAGGCACATAGTTGATCAAACTGATTTCCGGGCGGCTGTCAAGGAGTGTAGCCACCATGCAAATGTATGGGATTCGCCGAAACCTTTTCACACGGAGTGAATTCAGTGCCCAGACATTTTGATATCTGGCACTTGTGCCGCTGGCGCTCTCATCCCGATGAGTAGACTCAACACAAAAGACATTACTGAAGGTACGCTCTTCACACCAGCCGCCTAGCTGCATGAGCTCAGTTCAGTATGGAAAGCGTTTCAATTGCAAGTTTGAATGTGGAACAATTCATCGAATAAATTCGTATTAGTCCCGCGATATGGGACATGAGGTGTGATGAATATAGCGATAAAATTAAAAGGGGTGAAGCTTGGAGGGAATTGGCACGCAAATTTTATTCCGACTTCAAAAAAATTTATTTTTGAATTTGTGGCTTAAAAAATAGAGCAGATTCCGCAGATTACAAATATATATAATTTATGTACTTTTTGACACTCTAACAACAATTATTAGCAACTTAAAAATGTAAACATACATTTAAATCCCATATAATGGGAAAGTATTGTTTGCGTTTTTCTCAAAATGTGATTTTTTCATGTAATGGTACACTTTCTGCAAAATCTGTTGCAAGTACATCTCTGTAATTTTAAACGTCAATAGAATAAGTGCTCTTGTATCAATATAACCTATATTTTTATTTTTAAACCTTAAGATATTTTTGTAAATGGTGAAAATGTATGACAAAAATATGCAGATTTCTGATAAGTGAAATTTATAATTTTAAAAAAAAATTTAAAATAGTGTAACAAAGATTTAAATGGGTTAACTATATAAAATAAACTGTGTTTGATCATCACACAAGATTTCAAGGTAAGATTTTCACTAAATTTTTGAAAAAGTGTTACAAAGTGAATACCTCAAAAATTTCAGGGGGAAAAGTATGTTTGTTTATATTGTTATTTTAAATTTACCTTTCAATCCAAAAAGAATTTTTTTTTATCTTAAAATATTCATAAAGGTCTTACTAAATTAACGTAAAAAATCATAATGATACATGCATATTTGTATAAGATATGGGCTTTAAAAAAATAGCCCAAATTTCCAACTTCTTAGTTGTCGCAGACGTCCCAGTCCCCTTGCAAATATCGATATAAATAAATACAGATGCCTGCTCAATAAAGTAGTCGGTACCATTCAAATTTAAAAGTTCATTTGTTATTTTGTTAACGGTGGTTAAAAACTCCAAAATTAAAACAAAATTTTTAACTTTTTTAGAATTTTTTTAAAAATTTATTTAGAAGCCGCATTATCATTTAAAAAAATGAACAGAAATATTTATTTGGTCATTTCAATGAAATATATTCTTTATCATTGGTTGTTTATTTGATGTTTCTATGGTGACATACGTCACTCTCTTTACATTACTTATCAAACAGCATTACATCGATTAGTACAGGTTATGACTGTTACACATAAAAATATATGTGGGAGCACCAAATTGCGCGAATTTACCCATTATTTAATTAAATTTATCTAGATTCGCAAATGTGAACATCGCGTTATGCCTACAATTTGAATAGTTTTCATATGAGGGAAGTTTTTGCATTAACCCTTTCAGGTGTGCAATTTAATTATTATAAATATTTTTTAAAAAGTAAAAATGAGGTATAGTGGTCCTACAAATAAAAGAAATGCGATTTAAAAAATTTGCAGAGCAAATATAAAAATAATACATTTTGTATTTTTGTAAGTAAAAACCTGAGTGCCATGTTATGATGCTTTCTTAAATCTATATTCCCCTACATCATTATAAATCAAAGACCAATATTGTGTTATAAAATTGGTGTAAAAGAAAGGTATTGGTAGAAGAAAGGTATAATATTTAAGTTAAAGTTTTTGAAATTTAAAAATGTAAGGAGGGAAATCACCTTAAAACCTTAAAAAAACTCAATTTTTTATTATGATTTAATTATGAAGAATGGAATAAAAGGAATCTTATGAAAAAAATGAAGTCGATATTACAACCGATTTTATGGCCAAATGTAAAGTAATTTATAGAAAATTTAAACTTTAAATGGTTTTTTCTAAAAACTGTTATTTTGAAACTTGTGCGCACTATTTCTTCAAAACTAATCGTCCCAAATTGCTAAAATTTTGTATACATGTATATCTTCTATGTTTATACAAATTCTATCTAAATTTAGTTAAGTACATATCACTAATTTTTTACAGCAATTTTTTTTCCTTTGATATTTTTTGTAGATTACAATACATTTGCCTGAAAAATATTTTTATGGGAAATATTGTAATTATTTTAGGTGTAGATTAAAGTATGGCCTATGGATAGAATATATACACATAATTTAATGTAGTAAACTGTCTTCTTCCACATCATTTTTCAGTCGCGTTTTCGCCTGCGTGTAGCAGTGTAGCTGCTGACGAAGCGTTGCCACAACCCCAGAAGAGAAGGTTTCGCCTTGAATTGGGCGCCGCGCCTCGTGTGAAAAGAACCTCACACGGCAGTCAACTACATGAAAATAAACAATGCAAGTCAGTTGGATCAAGAAATGTGCCTCGTCTGAAAGAGGCCTAAGATCGGTATGTTAGCTCGTTATCAGGTGAGAGATCCAAGTCGAGTGCGTCACTCTAGGACGTTACAAAAAACTTCCTTCTATTGCACGCAAAGCGCTTTCTATATGGGTGGGTCCACAGAATATTGTTTAACTACGCAATAGAAAGCAGCGAGAACACAACACAACGAGATATGTATATAACTAGACTAAACAAACACAAACCACAGAAAGCAGGCATGGTCGTGTAGCTGAAGTATTGTGCAATTCACACGGCATAACGCATGTGCTGCTGGGAATCCCCAACTCATAAACTTGAGTGAAATAGAGCTATGGCGTACGCCGCCGCCAATATATCTCCATCTCACTCCGTCTCATTGCTTTTTTATTCATTTGTTTGAGAGCCGTACCGAGTCCGACTTGTTAAATTCGGTCTTGGTTCTAAATTAAGGAGTTTAATTGGTATTCTATTGTATTAGATAAATAACTAATTCCCCGGGTTTACATTAAAAATTCCCCGGGTTTTCGGGTTCGGGGAAACCCGGGTCAAAAACCCTACTCTGAAGGCGGTAGTGGGCCCACTAAATCAAGATGTACGTGATCGAAGCGATGAGATGGCGGAGAAAATTGCTGCAGGGGGCTGCGTGTGTGCTTATGTACCTTTGAGCGTTGACAGCTCAAGCAGGTACGAGTCCATGCTGTGATGTCCTTCGCCATTGATGGCCACACATAACGCTCTGAAATGAGCTTCTTGGTTGCTCGTACTCCAGGGTGAGATAGTCCATGCAGGGAGTGGAACAGACGTTCTCGGCACGCCTCTGGGACGAAAGGACGTATTTTGCCGGTACTGCTATCGCAGAATATTTGCAGATCATTGGAAAGTTTTAATGGCTGAAGAACCAAACTCGTATGCGTCTCTCCAGAGAGAAGACGTTGCATTTCCTGGTCATGCGACTGGGCCTTAGCGAGTTCGGTGAAGTCGAAACTGGTAATACTCGCAATGTGGTCCAGGCGTGATAAGGTATCTGCAACAACATTCTTGTTTCCTGGAACATGGCGAATGTCTGTAGTAAACTGTACTATGAAGTCGAGATGCCTCAACTGACGGGGCGAGCAAGAATCGGAGTTCTTAGTAAAGGCATACGTTAAGGGCCTATGATCGGTAAAAACTATAAAGGACTGACCTTCGAGAGAGTGTCGAAAGTGCTTAATCGCTGAGTAGATAGCTAGCAATTCCCTATCATAGGTACTATACTTCCGCTCAGCGTTCGTTAACTTTCGTGAGAAGAGAGAAAGAGGCTGGAGTCCCAAAGTGGTTTTTGCATGCAGGGCCGCTCCGATGGCAGAATCGGAAGCGTCAACTATTAGAGAGAGTTGCTGCCCGGGAGAGTGGAAACCGAGGGGGACTGCCTGTGAGAGATCAGCCTTGCATTTATTAAATGCAGCAAGCGCTTCGTCCGTCCATGGCACAGGACGTTTATCATTCTTTCGAGAATCTTTCAAGAACTCATTCAAGGGCGCTTGAGTATGCGCGGCGTGTACCATGAAACGCCTATAAAAATTAATCATAGCCAGGAATCTGCGGAGCTGGGAAATGGTCTCAGGTTTTGGGAAGTTAGTAATTTGTTGCGTTTTCTCAGGTAAGGGTTCAATACCGGAAGAGGAAATTTTACAACCCAGAAAGGTTACAAAAGGTTTACCAAGGACGCATTTGGCAAGGTTCAATTTAAGGTTGTATTGTTTGAGGCGGTCAAAAACTTGTTGGAGGTGAGAACTATGCTCTTCAGAGGAGGAAGAGGCGATGAGAATGTTATCGAAATATGGCACACAGAAATCAAGGCCAACAAAGACTTGATGGATGAAACGCTGAAACGTTTGTCCCGCGTTTCGAAGACCGAAAGGAGTGAATACAAATTCGTACAAGCCAAAAGGAGTGGTGACGGCGGTCTTTGGCACGTCATCTGGGTGGACAGGGATCTGGTGGTAAGCCCTGGCCAGATCGAGGGTGGAAAAAATGGACTTATTATGCAAGAGTTGCGTACAATCTTGAATGTGTGGTACAGGGTACCGGTGCGGAACGGTTACGGCATTGAGTCTGCGGTAATCGCCACAAGGACGCCAATCACCGTTTGTTTTTCTAACCATATGCAAGGGACTAGCCAAAGGGCTCTTCGATGGCCGAATGATGCCTTGGGAAAGCAGAAATTCGAATTCCTGACGTGCTGCCCGTAATAATTCCGGTGACAGACGTCGGGGTTTGGAAAACACAGGAGGACCCGTAGTTTCGATATGGGGAAAAACAGAAGTAGATGTAGGATTGGACGGAAGGTAGGATGGATTTGTGAGTTGAGGATAATTTTTGAGAAGCTGGTCGAAACTAGAGTTTCCCCAGAGAATAGAAATATTTGTGGAGCTAGGATTAGTTGAAGGTGATTTGCCTCTCGAAGATATTTTAGTTAGATTGTCGATTAGGGAGTTATTGCGGGCATCGACCAGTAAGCCAAAATGTTTCAGAAAGTCGATGCCTATAATAGGTTGTGAAACGTCCGCGATGACGAACGTCCATGTAAAGGAACGTCGGAGGTTGAGGTCTAACTTGAGCAGTTTAGTTCCGTAAGTGGGGATGTTCGAGCCGTTGGCGGCCAAAAGAACCAAGTTTGACGTGCCTGATGCGTTTGGTACTAACGATTTGGGAATTACCGACAAATCGGCACCTGTATCAATGAGAAATTCTATTGAAGACGAGGGATCGGCCAAGAGGATGCGATTGATCTGGCGATCGCGTTGTAGGCCATCAGGCGGTCGCCTTATTAGTTTCCCGACTGCCGGAGGGAGCATGGGGATTTACACCGTTTGGCTCTTTCTCCAAAGTTGGTGTGGTAGAAACATAGCCCGTTGGCCGCTTCCTTGTATTGGCGAGGGCGGCTTCTCGATCGGCTGTTATCGCGGCGGTGGGCATCTTTATGTGGGTTACGACCACGTACCAGTGCCGATAACTCGTTCACTTGCTGGGTAAGCCTATCTATGGAAGAATCAAGTTCGGAACCTTGATTAGTGTTTTTTCTACTGGCGACGATGTTTATTTCGGGGGGTGCCAGGTGGTGTATTTTATCTGCAGCCGCAGCCAATGTGCTGAGGTCATCGTTCAGGGTAGCGTGAATACTTCGGGTAGAGGTTGGAAGCCTCGCGAACCATAAAGATTTTAACAAGGGGTCGCCTATCGACGTGCCAGCTAATGTGCGCATTCGCGCCAAGGGTTGTGAAGGGCGTTGGTCGCCCAATTCGAGACCCTTTAGCAGCGTCCGGATTTTGGACTCTTGGCTTTCGGTATTCAACTCAATTAATCACTGCTTTAGAGTATTATATTGGTCCTTGTCAGGTGGATTTAGAACGAAATCAGCAATTGGGTCTAAAACACTGGACTCTAGAGCTGCAATGGCGTGGTTAAATTTTGTGGAGTCCGCCGTAATATTTGCAATGGTAAATTGTGCTTCAATTTGCCTAAACCATGTGTATGGATTGGTCTTCCAGAAAGGAGGTGGTTTAATGGAGACGCGCGAAAGATTCGCAGAAGGGTCGCCGAAAGGTTGCATCATATAAATCAAGGAGAGAAACAATACAAATACAATTCAACAGATACGTATGCCAAAGGTAATTGGGCAAAAATAAGGTGAAATACAGTTGTTATACGATATAAGTATTCAGTAGGGTAATAATCGAGCATGTGCAAAGAAAAGTATGTATAGAAATAAAGTATGCAAAGAAAACATCAATACCAAAATGCAAAACAAAAATGACAAAAATAATCCAGCAAAAAAATATTGGAAAGAAACGCTAGCATGTAAGGAAATTACGGGGATAATATCTGGTACAGCACAGTACGAAAATACATTACAAAAAAAAGGATAAGGGTTGGAAGAGCATATATACGCAATACTGAGAAGGTAAGTTTAATAGAGTTTACGGTAAAAAAAAAATAGGACAGCTTACCGATCACGTAGATAGTTGTGATAATCCATTAAATTAGTCCTAGGGCTTAATTATCCGAGCAGTAAGGCACCACGAAAAAATAGGCGTGCGACACGTGGCCGCTGTTTGATTATTTGCTTCAAGAATTCAGAATAATCACTGTAAGGTATGAAACCTTGCACCACACATATCGTAAGCGAGGACACAACACACAGTACCAGGATGGTGGAGAAAAAAAAATTTTTGGAGCTTCACAAACACGTTGTCTTGTCGGGCCACGTGCGAGTTATAGCAGATGACAGCCGCGGGGGAAAAAATTTTCAAGAAAAATTGAGACGTACTGCGAATGGTTAGCCGCTTAAGAGATCATATGAAGCACAATTTCATCAAAATTGTAGACAAACCGGGGCGATGCTGATGGATTGCTGCTTGGTCGGCCACGCGGCAAATCGAAAGCAAAATTGTCCAGTCTCTGGTCACCAATTTATGGGAACTATTATTCCCATATTACGGACATCAGAAGGTATAAGCAACAATTAGAACTTAACATGTTCTTTTATTTAAAAGTTGACACATAACCTAAATTTACAGTAATCGTTACGAAACCCGGCTCGTAGTTCATCGCAGTGAATTCGGAGCAGAGACGTGTGCGTACTACACTAGTACGGAGAGTGAAGTGAAGTTCGGTGTTCCAATGTCCGCGGCAATCCCCAAACCTGCGCGAACCAGATGCGCAGAACGCGACGTCGGAGCTGTCTACGAGTTGGGTTGCCACACATGTAATATAATAGAGCCATACGTATATAATGTACCATATATACGTATAACTCTATTGTACATATGTATATAATGTACCATACGTGTAATACAATAGAGCCATGCAAGGCTCCAGGTTAAACATAGTAACGGTTTTAAAATGTTACCAGCTGTTCTATATATAGCTACACAGCCTTAATTAGGAAAAAAATCTTGCAAGTTTTAACCATGTTGAATATGAACCCTGAGGTTTAACAGATACGCATGCCTGTCTGGCTATGAGGAAATCTTCTGGTTGACTTATATTTCAGTATCGGTAGAGCAAATGCCATATATAAAAGAAACATTAAAGTTCTTAATATCCTTAATCTTTTTTTTTTTTTTAAGTGCATTAGTAGGATACAGAGGGATACTGAAGCCAACTGGTGCGATTCACAGTGGAACATCGGTGGTCTGAGGCATCTTTATAATTTTCTCTAAGAACCTAATAACCTTCTACATTTTGAAAGGATTTCCAGACAGACAGCCAACTCTAGCTCTAGCAGCAACAATGGCAATCTTGTTACGGAGACCTACTTGCACTGCTTCAACCTTGCAGCAACTGATAGTTGTCCAGTATGCTCTAAAGATAGTGAGACTCTGGAACATATTCTGCCTTCTGCACCAGAAAGAACTGTTTTATTAATTTACCCACTGGTCTCAGTAACTCAAACTATTTTTGCAGATCCTTTTTATATGTTTGTTGTTTTTATGTTTACAGAAGACATCATGAAATTGGCACTTTAGCACCATATTCATAAGATAAGTTGTGTTGTAATAATCTTTTAAAAAAAGGGGGGGAGTGATATTGTGTCATATTTCATTGCTGTAACTGAGCTTTAGGAGTAGGAGACTTAAACTGATACATATTTTTTAATGGTTACTGTTAGGGAAAAATCCCGATTAGCTTTCCTCTTCTTCCCCTAACCTTCCAGCCACGTAGAAAGAGCGATGTATTTACATCATTTCCCACCTCCACAGCAATGTGTAAGCATCGTCAGACGCCAGTTGCGTCATGCCAGCCTAATGACGTCATTCACCCAACGATGACGCCATACCATCAGCTAAGAATGACGTCAACTCACATCACGTAAAATTAGCATAATTAACTTTGCTATTCTCCTGCCACGAGGGAGCGCGGCGGTCGACGCCGGTATAAATACCCAGCCCGATCACAGACGGTGTGTGTGAGTGATAGCTGCTGGGGAGCGATGAGATGATCTAGCACGACTCAGCGCAGCTCGTTTTTGAAAGCCAGGCTCTACCGAGAACCCGTATTAGGAGGCGGCGACCAACTTGCCAGCAGTGCACCGATGCTCTAGTCGTCTCGGCCTTGCATGCCCGCAGGTAGCCACGGGATGGTTTTTGTGCCAGGAAGGCACTATCTACTTTACGTATTTTTTACGATGGTAAAACTTTGCCTCGACCAACTGTGAGTTAACCCTTTTTACTTTTCTCTACACCTCGGTAAGAGTACCACAAAGCCAACTTTTTAGAATAACACTACGAGCTGTGTAGTGCGTCTGTAAACAAGACACTTTAATGTCGTTTTACTAAATAAATGTATTTTTATTTTACTTAGACCTTCGTACGTCTTTTTAACATCTTGCATATCACACCACAAGCTAGCTAGCGTTGCTCTGACTATATCTAAAGATTAAGAGTCCAACCTTCCCTGCTAGTCAGTACGACTCTGCACTCTTAGCTATCAGTAAAGTTTGGGGCATTCCTGCCCCCAAATCTTAACTAATTTTTGGTTAGGAGAGCCGCCAGGTTCTAGCGGCTCAATTCCGTAACATTTTGGTTATGGGCCGCAGGCCCTAAAGTTAATTTGTAAACAACTACTTTTTTAACTTGAGGGTGACTTTGATCTAAAATAGCAGAGCACAACGCGAAAGCTTGGTGATATGTGAGAGGATAAGCGTCGAAGGTATAAACAAAAGGTAAAGGCCCTGAATTTATGAAATTCTATATTTGGGGGGGGCCTATTTGTATATATATATAATATTTAGTGTTTTACATACTGTCTTGCATTTTTTTTATATACTTATATATATATATTTACATATTGTACCTGTAACTTAAAACATGGCCTCTTTACAACCCCATATGGCTATAGATAAATTGACCGAGGAAAATTTCCATACCTGGGTAGCAGATATTAAATTTGTACTAATATCTCTTAATGCGTGGGACATTGTGAATAACCGCGAAACTAAACCGATAGCAAGTGCGGAAAATTTAGCTGAGATAAGGGACTTTGAAAGAAGAACCCGACTCGCTTTATCTACAATCTTTTTAAACTTATCCCCTGCTTTTAAGTCGGTCGTGGAACATTGTACCACCCCCCAGGACACATGGTCAACCCTAAATAGGCATTTTCAGCCTGACAGTCGTAGTCGGCATATGCAGTTATTTACCGAACTGGTTAATTGTAAGCCCTACGCTAGCGAGAAAATTAACATGTTTGCGGCACGAATCCGCAAGTTAAACGAAAGCCTAAAGGGAATAAATCAAGAAATAAATGAGACTTACCTCTGTTTCCAGCTAATCCGGTACTTACCATCGGAGTTTGATCACTTTGTGCAAACTATACTTCGTTGGAAAGATGCGGAATTTAAATTTGAAGCCATTCTAACTGAACTAGTCGCCGAAGAAACCCGAATTAGCGTACAGAAACAAGATAAGCGTGAAAACGCTACTTGCGAAACGCAGAACACCTTTTCGGGTCGGCATAACTCTCGAAGTTGGAATAAAGCCAATTTCCGACCGAAAACTCCATCGAGAAGCCCTTCTCCCAACAAACAAGTCCATTTTGGGAAATACCCAAGTGGGAAATCACCGGGGCGTAGAAAATCTAAACGCTCGTTCCGGCGAAACTCACCAAATAATGAAAAACTCCAGAGCCATTATACTGTAGAAGCCCTATTTACATCTCAGAGTAATCCAGGTGACTGGGTCGTCGACTCTGCGGCAACCCATCATTTTTGTAAGGATAAATTCCTATTTGATGGACCCCTTGAGGATGTAAATGATAGGAGCCTAGCAGTTGCTACTAGGGGAAAGCCTATCCCTATCAAACAAAGAGGGCCAGTCGACCTACTTTGTAAGGGCGAGAAACGCGCCATTACGCTTATGCGTGCATTGTATGTACCATCTTTAAGGCGCAATATAGTTTCATTACCTTTACTCGACGAAGATGGATTTACTTTTGAAGGGGGAAATGGACAACTCCACGTTTACGATAAAGATGGAAAAGGTTATTTCACAGCTCGCAAACAGGGGGGAATTTTTTATGCAAAACAACAGCTAACCCCAGAACAAGCTGCGAGAAAGAAAGCTTACCAACACGAGAAAGAAACTCAATCGAAGAAAGGTAAGGCTTATGAAACTACAGCTAAAAAGAAACGAAATACCCTAAGCAAAAGTAATCAAAAACCTGCCAGTGCATTGAGCAGATGGCACCGCAGAATGGGCCATATGAACCCTGAACTAATCAGCCAGTCTTTTACAAATAAAAGTGTCAGGGGTGCTCAGGAGGTAAAATCATCCAAACTTTTTTGCGAGGATTGCAGGTTAAATAAAGCTAAACGGGTGACATTTAAACCAATCGGCCAAACTAGGTCATCAAAACCACTAGAACTTTTACATCTAGATTTGTGGGGACCTGCTTCAACGACGGGATATGCAGGAGAGAGATATTTTTTGAGTATCATCGATGATCACTCAAGGAAAATCGCCCTGTATCCGATTAAAGATAAGACAGCTACTTTTCCCACCTTTTTAAATCATGTGAAACGCGCCGAAAGATTCCTTTCAACTAAGCTCAAAGCTATCAGAACTGACAATGGTAAGGAGTTTGACAACTCACAATTCCAAGAGTATTGCCGTACGAATGGTGTGGCCCACGAATTTACAGATATTTATTCGCCTGAAATGAATGGAGTAGCAGAGAGGTTGAACCAGACAATAGGGAATACCCTCCGCACGATCCTAAATTCAAGTAAGGTTCCAGTAAAATTTTGGCCAGAAGCCGTCCGCTATGCGGCCTACAATTGGAATAGAGTGTGCCGTAGAAACCAGACGAAAACACCGTTTGAGAAATACGGAAAGTTCAAATCCTCCATTAGTCACCTTAAACCATTCGGGTCAGTTTGTTTTGTGGGTGTGCCGAAGCAACACCGAACCAAATTTGATCCCAGAGCTAATAAGGGAGTTCTTGTAGGCTACGCATGTAGGATTAAAGGGTACAGAGTGTTGTTCCCAGAAACTGGGCGAATAGTCGAAACCCGGAATGTTAGCTTTGCTGAAGATGAACTAAATTTTTATCAATTGAAAGCTAAGCAGACTAACAATGGAGCAGTGCTGGGCGGCCATCCAGAAACTACCATATACTCACTTCACAACCCGGAGCTTGAGACAGTGGTAATCCCACATATGGATTCGCGCCGAGTACATACCCGGAGTTACCAGGAGGATCCCAGACCAGGCCCTAGTTATGCAGTTCAAACAGATGAAGCAAGCGAAGACGAATCAGACAGAGAACTATACGCACAAACACCTAGACTCCGAGTCGCTAAGTGGACAAGGGAGGCCGTTCCGAGACCAGACGGAAAGCGGACCGATATATATTATCGCGAAGTTAAAAGGCAAGGGGGCAAGAGCCACATATTGCGAAGCCTCAAAGAACTGAAGCAATATTGTAAAAAGCATAAAATTGAGTACCAGCCTGAATACTTCAACTTTAGCGGTAAGAATAAAAGGACGGGCCCTGTTCCAACTCCTCAGCGACAGGTGATTGATGATGATAGCGATCTGGAATCTGAAAGTCAGACGGAAAATGAAGAAATCAACTACTTTTCCGCCTATGACACTTCCGAAAGTGACATTGACACAGCATGACTAGAAACTGTAGTTATCCCGAAAACCTTTAAACAAGCGTTCAAAAGTAAAGAATCTAAGCTATGGAAGAAAGCGATGGAAGAAGAATTAAAAGTGTTAAGTGAAAGAGGTGCATGGAGCCTAGTACCGCCACATTCAAAGTACAAGCCTCTCGGTTGTCGGTGGGTTTTTACAACCAAAACCGATGAGCATGGAAATGTGGTAAGATACAAAGCGAGGCTCGTAGCACAAGGCTACAAACAGGTAAAGGGAGAATCCTATGATGAAACTTTTTCACCTGTAGTCAATTTCACCCTTATACGCCTATTTTTCTCCATGCTAGTTTCCAACCTAAAGTGGTATCACCTCCAGTTAGACATCAAATGCGCGTATTTATACGCACCCTTATCTGAAACCATTACTATTACCCAACCACCCGGTTTCGTAGAAAAAGGAAAAGAAAACTACCTCTGTCTACTAAAGAAAGCCCTTTATGGCTTACACCAGAGCGGAAGGGTATGGTTTTATGAAATCGAGAATATATTGCTTGAAAATAATTTTAAGAAAATTAACTGGGCTAACTGTGTTTACCATTTATCAAATAATCTAATTTTACTTTTATACGTAGACGATATAGTTCTTTTTGGAAAAACTAAAACACATATTGAAGCAGCAGTTAAAATTCTGCAGAAGTGTTTCGACATTAAAATACTTGGCCAAACTTCTAAGTTATTGGGGGTTGAATTTGAATTCAATCAAAAACAAGTTTTCATTCACCAAACCCAATACATAGATCAAGTTGCTAAACGCTTCGAAACCTTCAATATCCCAATTGTATCCTTACCCATAGCTAAAGGAACAATATTTACCAAATTACAAAGCCCTACATCTGAGCCTGAATTAACGGAAATATCAAAACTACCGTATCGAAATATTCTAGGGTGTTTAGCATTTATCGCAAGTCGAACTAGACCCGACATTGCTTATGCTGTAAATATCTTCAATCAGTTTCAGTCTAACCCAGGATTTGCTCACTGGTACGGTCTATTGAAGCTACTAGGGTATGTAATAGGTACAAAAAATTTAAAGCTAAATATTTCCTCTACCTCTAATGAATTAACAGCTTACAGTGATAGCGATTTTGCCGCCAATCGAGACGACCGAGTTTCAATTTCCGGTCAACTCATTTTACTAGATAAATCGACTATATTCTGGCGAACTGGCAAGCAAAAGGCCATAGCGCTGTCAACTATGGAAGCTGAATTCATGGCTATAACAGAAACCTGCAAGGAAATACTCTGGATCAACCGTATAATGCAAGAATGCGAAAAATTGAAGATAATCA
The DNA here is from genome assembly GCA_907164885.2 of Dolomedes plantarius. Lineage (NCBI taxonomy): Eukaryota > Metazoa > Arthropoda > Arachnida > Araneae > Dolomedidae > Dolomedes > Dolomedes plantarius. Next base: position 31,428,671 of record OU015503.1, on the reverse strand, counting down.
AGCTAACTAGATCCAAACCCCTTATCAGAATCTGCAATAGACTTCTTAAAATCGCCGATTGAAAATAGTCGCACTAAGCAGATTCATATAAAGCTTCTATTTGTGCGTGATCTCCTTCTAAAAGAAGTTTTCGAGATAAAATTCGTGCCTAGCAAAAAGAATCTAGCAGATCCGTTCACAAAACCAAAAACAAAATCAGACTTTTCAGCCTTTAAACAAATAATTTTTAAATCAGAAACTTGAAAGCTATAAACTTAAAGTAAATTCCTAACTCTAATAAACCGAATTTCCTTAAAAAAAAAACCTTATCCTTGAGACTAGGACGGTTATTAATTTATGAGTTATATTACTTTCCATTATTTTCTGTTTACGGAACTAACGGCCATTGTTTCGGGTTAGTTCTATGAGAACCTTCTTTCTCCCACATAATTTGGGAGGGGTTCGCTTAAGTGTTTGAAGGCCACCTTGGGTCAGTTTGTTTTACCACTCACGAGTGGTGTGTTTTGTCCCTTTTCGTCATTTCGCTTGGGAGAGACCAATTTAATTGTCCGCTGGAATCCGGTAAGTACCCTCAGGAAAGGGATCCTGAGAGCGAGCGGCCCCCTGTTACGTCTCGTTGGGGGTGAAAATGTAATCTGCCAGAGCTCTTGGGGGAAATTTTCTGGGGGAGTACTGCTGGAGGGAGGCCCTTTTTCGTGTGCATTAATTCCTTTTGTTTGTGAGTCCCTCATTTTTAATATAAGAATGCCACTAAGTCCCGGACTCACCCGAGCGGAACGAATTTTTTTTTTTTTTTTTTTGTGAAACTTAAGTGATATACGGTGGTAATGTGTTTATACATTCTGCATTTTGTCGCATGTGTATTTAATACTAACTTTACCCTTGCATATATTCTGTACTGTGTTTATATATGCACGTTTATGTCTCTATCTAGCATTGTGTTTATATCTACGTACTAGCAATAACTGTTTCTATTTTTTCGTACTGTGTCTATACTTTAATATATTTACTAGTACGTTGTTTTTGACAAGCAAATTGTAATCAATTTTAACATATTCCTAAAGTTTTATGCTATTTAAACATCGGAGGGTATGTTATACGCAAATGTTTTTTTTTGCATGATTGTGTGTATGAAAGTGGGCCCACGAATGTTTTGATTTTTTGTCTGAAAAAAATACTGCATGTGTATACTTTGCCCTACCTGTTGATGAATTGTATTGCATATTATTTGCCTATTGAATATTGCATATTGAATTGTATTGCATAATTGTTAAGGATTATAAGCTATTTTTATAGAAACATGTCAACAGAATATTTATTGTATGTTTATACAAGCGACTTACCCTTATTGTTTTGCAAAAACATGTAACTTAACCACGTGCATGTGGTGGTGCTCATTTCTGTAAAGGGGGGGGCAGTTGTTAGGGAAAAATCCCGATTAGCTTTCCTCTTCTTCCCCTAACCTTCCAGCCACGTAGAAAGAGCGATGTATTTACATCATTTCCCACCTCCACAGCAATGTGTAAGCATCGTCAGACGCCAGTTGCGTCATGCCAGCCTAATGACGTCATTCACCCAACGATGACGCCATACCATCAGCTAAGAATGACGTCAACTCACATCACGTAAAATTAGCATAATTAACTTTGCTATTCTCCTGCCACGAGGGAGCGCGGCGGTCGACGCCGGTATAAATACCCAGCCCGATCACAGACGGTGTGTGTGTTTCACTGCTGGTATTTTACAGGGATCTATTCTGGGTCCCACGCTGTTCAATTTGTACGTGAATGACGTGCCAAAAGACAATAAAACCATTCTGGCTTTATACGCGGACGACACTGCTATCCTTTCTACTTCACATAATGTTGACTACCTCGCTATTCAAATGCAGCGTCATATCGGCACCCTTGAGGATTGGTTTTCACGCTGGAAAATTAAAATCAACCCCTCCAAGTGCCACGCGATCTTCTTCTCTAATAGCTTTCACAATCCTCCTCGTCTCTATCTCTACGGCTCCCCGCTTGCCTGGGAAACCACAGCAAAATACCTAGGTGTGACTCTTGACCGTAGGCTTACCTGGAATACCCACGTAATGGATACCATTAGAAAATGCAATGCCGCCACAGCGCAACTCCGCACCCTGCTAACCAGCTCCCATCTCTCAATGCACAATAAAGTCCTATTATACAAACAAGTCGTTAGACCTATTGCCCTTTACGCAATTCCAGTTTGGTTTTCTGCGGCCAAAACCCATATTGACAAACTCGAGCGCTTACAGAACAGAACTCTCAGGCGGATCCGAGCTTTCCAGTATCTTTCTAATAAAACTATCCGGAGAGACTTCGGCATTTTGTCTTATTACCAACAGGCTTATAAGATCTCCAAGAGATTCTTCGACAATCTCCCAAATCTACATAACGAGACGATTGCTGAGATTCCAACCTACGATCACACCCTTCCCGCTAATCGTAAACGCCCACGGGCGTGTCTTCTCAGGAGCTAACGATAGTACTCCTCCCGCGATACACTTTCTACCTTGCTAATCCTTACGTGCTCTCGTAGCACACTGCTATCGCACGCGTCTCGGGACACGCAGGTCGGGGGTTCGACCCCCGTCTGTGCTCCCCGTCATTTTGTAAATTTTCCCTCCTGCTACCTTAGCCTCATTTTCGAAGCTTCGCAATCCTCTCGTTATGTAGTTGTACGACCCTGAAGAGGGCCTTTTATTTTCGTTTCCCCTGGCATTTTACTTAATTAATTTCTTATCAATTATTTTAACTTTTTCCGAGCCATTATTCAATTTTAACTTAAATAATTAATTTTTCCTCCTTCTTTAAGATTTAATCTCCTTACCTGTTCTGATACCTAACTTAATACTTAATTAACTTAAAATTAATTTACTGAGCACACATACCTTGATGACAATTAACTTGATTACTGAAGATAAAGTCCAAGTGGACCAAGGTACTTCCATTCATACCCCCCAACCAGCTGAGACGGTGTGTGTGAGTGATAGTTGCTGGGGAGCGATGAGATGATCTAGCACGACTCAGCGCAGCTCGTTTTTGAAAGCCAGGCTCTACCGAGAACCCGTATTAGGAGGCGGCGACCAACTTGCCAGCAGTGCACCGATGCTCTAGTCGTCTCGGCCTTGCATGCCCGCAGGTAGCCACGGGATGGTTTTTGTGCCAGGAAGGCACTATCTACTTTACGTATTTTTTACGATGGTAAAACTTTGCCTCGACCAACTGTGAGTTAACCCTTTTTACTTTTCTCTACACCTCAGTAAGAGTACCACAAAGCCAACTTTTTAGAATAACACTACGAGCTGTGTAGTGCGTCTGTAAACAAGACACTTTAATGTCGTTTTACTAAATAAATGTATTTTTATTTTACTTAGACCTTCGTACGTCTTTTTAACATCTTGCATATCACACCACAAGCTAGCTAGCGTTGCTCTGACTATATCTAAAGATTAAGAGTCCAACCTTCCCTGCTAGTCAGTACGACTCTGCACTCTTAGCTATCAGTAAAGTTTGGGGCATTCCTGCCCCCAAATCTTAACTAATTTTTGGTTGGGAGAGCAGCCAGGTTCTAGCGGCTCAATTCCGTAACAGTTACTTTTCTGAACAACATTGTGGTGAGTTCTTCACTTGGTATGAATCTACTTCGTAATATCCAAAAAATCTTTTGTGCGATCCTTTAAATATCATGCTAATTAGGACACTATAGTTAAGGGTTTGAAAACTGTTCCTCAGATGTTATAGTGATTTAATCGTGAATAGTCATGCACTTTTGTCCATTCAAACCTAGTGGTTTGGTTACACATAGTTTGCCACCATGGATATCTATATATATAAAATAGTTCCATAACTGACTGACAGATAATGCACAGACCAAACCGCTGGACCTAGAGGGCTGAAATTTTGCATGGCGATTCTTCTTATAGTGTAGGGGTGCACTAAGAAAGATTTTTAAAAAATTCTTACATATTTAAGCTGTTTTTGTAACATTAAAGTTTGCATTTAAAATAATAATCTGAGGGTTATAAAATTTATATCATGAGAAAGATCTTAAAAATTCATTAAAAATGAAATCTTTTTCGAATCTTTACCTCTATTTTCTGATTTTTGGTGAATTTTTAAAGATTAATTTTTAGAATTTAATTTATTAAATGCTGATCACATGGTTTTTCTTTTTGTGATATTTCAAATTAATTTTGTGTCACGTGCATAACTACGAAATAAATTGACAAAAAAAATAAATAAATATTTAAATATCGTAAAAAATAAAATTTAACCACTAGACTAATTGAGATGGAAGTTTTTTAAGAATTTAATTCAAATTAGTATGTTTTATGGATATTAAACATACAAATTAATTGCATACATTGACCATTGCATTTAATTTGAATATTTTCTTCTACATTATTTTGTCTATAAAAATGTCTGTTACGATTTTTTATAAATATTTTTTATTTATTTATTTTCTTGGCATTAATTGCATACATTGACCGTTGTATTTAATTTGAATGTACTCCGTAGCGAAGTACAGGTATTCAGCTAGTTTAACCATATATATTTGAGATTTTCCAAAAGAATACATATGTTTGATAATTTTGTGAAATATTGGCAAGTGATCTTAGATTCAATTCTTTGAAAATTTCTGAAGAGTCAAGCAAGCATAAGCAGACTTCTTAAAAATTAAATTACTATTTTACAGACCTTTTAAGCATCATAAAATTCCTGATGTGCAATTGAAATTCAAAATAAACAATTCAATTTTTTTAATATAATTTTTATAAGTATTTAGAATAATCTATTGGACTACAGTCGATTCTGGTTAATCGGACCACATCAGGACGCGATCATTTTGGTCCTAACAACCGGCTGGTCTGATTACATGAACATGCCCTATTAGGCTTATGCAACAGGATTTGTTTCGGTTCTTTAGGATTAGGTCCAAATAAGCAGCTGGTCCGATTAACCAGGGGTCCAATTAACTGGATTCGACTGTATTTCATTGAATGAAATATTAAGACTTTAAATAAACCATCATCCATGATGCTATTTTTTATGCATCTAAAATCAAAATGATGGACAAATAGCAATTACCAACAGAACTAAGTCCATTTAAATTTTCATATTTGTTGTATATATTTCAATGGATAAAATGAAAACACATGAGCATATGTAAACTCACAGCTTCTAGGCAGCTCTATGAACTATGTATAAACATTTTACCATTTTCAACATACATTTTTATCTCAAAAGAAAAGGACTTACACTTCACATTACAGAATGGATACTGATTTATTGTCAATGCAGTGACATGAAGCATGTACAGTTAGTTATATACACAAATACATACATCATATTTTTGTATTTGCTAACACATGATGTATATCAAATAAATGGTTTTTTTGCATCTAAGTATAAAACTATAGCAGTTCTGTACAAAAACAAAGATTTAAAAACTTGTTATTGGCGGAATTTTTCCATACAAACATTCTAAGATTTTGACATTTACTTGTATTCCTAATATGCATACAAAAAAAGAGCATATTTCAACTGTGTAAATAAAATTTCTTATCAGAAATGAAAGTTTAATAATTGTACCCCAAAAAATTGTTAAAATTAGATTTTTTTCACTAGAAAATGACACCAAACATGTATTTCTATATATTACATTACAAAATAAAATTTACTCATTAAAAAAGGAGGGAGGATTAGGTATTTCAAATAATTTGTTTTTAAAATGTAAAATAATTTGTTTTGAAAATGTAAATGAAGCCATGTGCTTTTCTTTTTCCCTGACAGAAAAAATTGGGTGAATTGATTTATCTAGTTACATATGATTAAGAAATTGCTCATAGTAAATTTAGATTTGAATATTCAATGATGAATTCAATTCACAAAACAATGAAAGACGCTTTAAAGCATGATCCAATAACATTGTAATATGCAGTATTACAAAATATACAAATTATATTGTAGAAATACATTCTATTCATGGAATAAAAATTTTTCATTGAATATATTATTGTAAATTTACAACATATTTGTCGATTCCATAAAAATATGCTTTTGAGTAAAAAAAGTTTTATTTCAGTTATAGATTTATGGATATGCTATGAATAAAGTAAACTATATAGTGGTGGTATGAAAAGGAAATATGTGTGTTTATAAATTATACTAAATATGATTAACAATGCAATGATATTAAAATTATTGGTTACAGGAATACAAAAATATAAATGCAATATCTACTATGATGTGGCATGAATTTCATCAGTTTTCCTTTCATACTTATTTAACTAGTAAAACACATCTCTCTATCCTTTCTTCTGCAACATAATCATTTCATTTTGACAATTATTCTAAATTTAATTTAAATATTAACTAATAATTAACTAGGAGATGACTTTGGATAGTCTATTGGAATAGCCCCATTATCTAAGATTTGCTTTTTGGCTTCTTCAGCAGTCTGCCAGCTAGCTTTATGTTCATGCTGTTTAAGGGAGTTACGAACTTCAGCCATAATCATGTCCTCAGTTAAAATGCCATCGTCTGATGCATATGCAGAAAACTAAAATATTAGAAACATTCATTAATTACATAAGATAAATTTGGGCATGGTAAACATTTTCAAATGCAGTTCAATTTGAAAAATTAAAAGGATGAATAAATTATATCATTATATTAATAAGGTAATTAAAAAAGAATAAAAATAAAACTTTTTGATAATGATGCTTATACAGCTTGCAGAACAGATTTAGCATTGTGCTATCTATTTTTAAGAAAAGAAACAATAAAATACAGTCAATTCCGGTTAATCGGACCATATCAGGGCGTGATCATTTTGGTCCTAATAACCGGCTGGTCTGATTAAACCAGGGGTTCCCAACATTTTTCCTACATTGACCCCTTTTAAAAGAGTGATTTTCGTCATCAATCCCCCTCACATTTTTCTCTATAATACTAATAATTGCACATAAAACACTTAAAGATAATAAATTGACTAAGAATATGAACTAAAATTAGAAAAAGTTGTTCGTTAGGTTTATGTTTTATTATTTTTGTACTATTTTCATTTTTAATTTCACAAATATAAACAAGATTTCAGAAATACAGATCGTAATTGCACTTAAGTTCAACTTCAATTAATGTGGTGGTTGTGCTTGATGCATTGACACATTTTTTTAAAAGTCTGGCCTGAAATTTTTTATCATCATAAAGTCACAATAACTAACATAACGAATATATATATATATATATATATATATATATATTATCAAACAATTTTACAATGCGTGGATCACTCCGCCCTATGCAAATCTGTATTTATACATATTAAAATGGATATTAATACCTAATAATTACATTCCTTAAAATTTAAATTAAATTTTAAAACTGAAAAACTTATCGACTCCCAGTAGACCCTTGGAATACTATAGACTCTTTTTAAACTTCCATCAACCCCCAAGGGGTCCACCTGGACCCTGTTGGGAATCCCTAAATTAAACAAACATGCCCTATGTTACAAGACGGAATTCGGTCCAATAAACTGGAATCGACTGCATATAGCAATTAAACAACTAAGGGTACAATTAAATTACATTTCCCACAAAAGCACAAAACTAAATGTATGAAAACAGCAATGAGATAGAATATTTTTAATAAAAGAACCTTAAACAATTAAAATTTATTACATTAAAAAAATAAAATATATGATTAACTATTAATCATTTGTTTTAACAATATTCATTCAATTACATTTTTTAAAAAATTTCACTTTCATTAGTTCTCAGAGAGATTAATAATTTATCTTTAATTTAACAATGTAACACAATTATGTCAGTCTTCCATCCATAATTTTTAGCATCTCTTCCACAAGAAATCTGACAATTATTTAATTAAATTGTCAGATTAATAAAGTTATCAAAATTGTCAGATAATTTGATAATTATTAACTGGCAAATTATTTAAAGTTAAATAACTCAAGATGATCTAATACAGGGGTGTCCAACCCGTGGTCCGTGGGCCGCATGCGGCCCAAACCAAGTATTAGTGCGGCCCAGAAAAAGAGCTCAAAGCGAAAAAAAAAAAAAATAGCTCACCTCGGAGATGATGGCTGGTGGCTATTACTGATCCCACTTCATTCATTCAAAAAATCAACAATACATCATTTGAATTATCTTTAATTCTATACATAATTCTGTATGCAATTTCTGTGTATTAATTTCTTTACAAAAATGAAATGTGAAGTTTTTGCACATTTAACATTTCATGTTTGTAATGATATTAATTGCCAAAAAATCGAAACCCTTTTCTAATGGGAGTTTATTAAGGAATGCATGGAAAGCATGGCAGATATAATTTGCCCTGATAAGGAAAATGATATCTAAAATTAGTTTGTCTCATCAAACTATTTCCAGGAGAATTAACGAACTTAGGAAATATATCGAAAACGAGTTAAAAAGTGAAACTTCTAGTTTTAAGTTTTATTCTTTGTCGGTGGATGAAAGAACTGATGCTACTGACGTGGCTCAGTTTTGCCATTTTGTTAGAGGTATAAATGAAGAGTTTATTGTAACTGAAGAAATGGCTTCTTTAGTACCATTAAAACACGACACACTTATATGAAGCAGAGAAGAAAATATTGATGCTATTCTAATTAACTCTTGCTATATCTGGTATCTGCTGATATCTGGTATAGTTACAGATGTTGCCCCAGCTATGATAGGCAAAAAAGAGGGACGCGTCAGATAAATGGAAGATGACGCCATTGCTGTTGAAAACTCTCGTTTGATGAAGTACCATTGCATAATACACCAGGAAAATTCATGCGGAAAAGCTTTTAAAATGTACCATGTTATGTTAATCGTCATCAAAACAATGAATTTTATAAGGACTCGGGGATTGAATCATCGCCAGTTTCAGGAATTTCTTAAAAGCTTGGATGCTGAGTTTGGTGATATTGTATACTTAACAGAAATAAGATAGATAAATTGAGGGCAAATGTTAAAAAGATTTTATAGCCTACTTGATGAAATTAAATTGTTTATGACAATGAAAAAAAAACTTGTGCCAGAACTTGATGATGACAACTGGCTTGCAGATTTAACATTTTTGATAGATTTGAATGCCTATTTAAATGACTTAAACACCCATCTTCAGGGTAAAAACCAACTTTTCAGTACAATGTTTCAAACCATAAATGTGTTCCAAAAGAAATTGAAACTATGGCAAGTCCTAGAAAATTTTCACAATTTTTGCATTTCGAGACACTTAGCAAGCATAATTCTAAAAATGGTGAAAAATATGCAGCCTTGTTTTCCGATTTAGTACAAGAATTTAAAAATAGATTTCATGACTCTTGGAAAAATAAACAATTGTTTTGCATCTTTGCTACTCCATTCACAGTCGATATAGATATGCTGCCAGAAAATTTTCAAATGGAAGGCCTGTAGTTGCAATCTGACGTCCAACTTAAAGAGAAATTCAATGAAGTCTCTTTGTTGGACTTTTATAAATCATAACTGTCTAGACATAAATATCCCTCAATGCATAGTCATGCGTTATTCATGTCATCATTGTTTGGAAGCACGTATATCTGTGAACAACTATTTTCAAGCGTGAAGCACACTAAGAGTCGAATTAAAACCAAAATATTGAATGAACATGTTGAGAACTCCCTGAGAATTGCAACCACTTCAATTGACCTGAATATTGATGCATTAGTTTCTCAAATTTAATGCCAAATATCACTTTAATTTTATGACTCCAATAGTTATCTTTATAATTATAAATATACGAAATAAATATGTTAATTTTATATTATACTTTTTATACTCATCAACTATTTTCAATATTAGGTATATTTTTGTGTGGCCCAAAACTATTTGTCTTCTTTAAATGTGGACTAAGGAAGCTAAAAGGTTAGACACCCCTGATCTAATATTTATCTTACATGTTTCTGCATGACACTCTGTTTCGGTTGTTACAGCAAAATTATTATTTTTAGTTAACAACTAATAAATGCATTCAGTACTCTATCAACTTTATGACTAAAATGAAAGTTTCATTTACTGCTAAGGACATGGAGGCAGTAAAAAACTACTGCCAGCTTAATTTCGTAAAAATTGGTTATTGTATGGATCACACTTATGTTTAGTTTTGGGGTGTATTTCATGGTTATTTTACCTTTCTCTCTATGTTTCTTTAAAAAACACAGAAACAGCTTAAAATTATAAAATCTAATTTTTCACTTTTTAGGAAAATGTTAAAAATTTTACTACTGAAGCTGAACCTGAAAAAATTCATTAAAAAAATGTCTGCCATATTTTACAAAATATTCATCTTGCACATCAGAAAATGGATAATGATCATAAGGATGATATGTTCTTATACATAGTTGTCTTAATAAAGTTAAAATACTGATTTCAGTGGAACATTTAGAGGAAATAAATATGATTGTATATAATTTACCTTTATTCTCTTGGATCTAATTAGATCAAAATTTGTGAAATCTCATATAACTTTTTTTTTATTATAGTCATATTTTTAGAATAATGGGAGACACTTATTTATCCTGAGTAAATTATTGATAAATCAACAATAATTACAATGAAATTACCACTAAAAAACTTCAGCAGGAATCCAGTTAAAAATTATTTTCTAACAATTCTAAATTTTGAGGGGAAAATAAAAATTTTACATTTGGTACTGACTTTTAGACTCAATTCATTTCTCTTAACCCAGTGGTTCTCAACCTACAGGGTTGAGACCACTGGGAGCGACGGTTAGCAAAATATGTGTAGAACACATTTAACTAGCATTACTCATTTTTTTAAGTCCCGGGGTAGCATAGGATCTGAAAATCATCTGGGGAGAGGGGGGAGACTAGACATAAAATTTTTTTGAGAATCACTTTCTTAATCATTCCAAATTTTCCCAGCTTTCAAGGTTCATATAAATCACGTTATATTTACCTGCCATGCAGATGCAAGCTTCCCGATTTCTCTACCAGACAAACCTTCTGTCACCTTGGCAACGTCTGAACAAATTTTGCCATAGTCGAAATTACCCACTTTGAGCCTCCTGTAAGAAATTTCGACAAAGTTAAGTAGAATAAAAAATGCACAATGAGTATTTATTCCTACAAATTCAGTTTCTATATAAGACTTCAAAATGTGTAAGTATACCTATTCCCTTCAGTTGCTGGAATGAGGACAAATTTGTCAAAATATAAGCGAATCATTCTTTCTCTTTCAGCTAATCCAGGTAACCTAAACTGGACAACTTCATCCATTCTGTCATTCATGGCCCAATCAAGTTGCTCTGGAGTGTTGCTGGCTAAAACTAACATGAACCTATATGTTTGAAAAGCAAAAGATGCATTCTTTTAATGACATGGTATTTTTTACTATTTTTAAAAATGAAAAAAGCTATAACAAACAAAAATCAGAGGCTCATTTAACTTTATTTCAAATTTTTCAACTAACAAGGATTTTCACTCTTCAGAGGATATAAGAACAACTTCTCAAGAATTTTCAATACATCAAATACATGATCAAAATTGTTGTATGATGCCAGAGAGGGTGGGAGAAGGTATGATTCTTCAGATGTCACTCCTAGCATTGTTCAGTCAAAACTAAGTGGCACCTGTTTCTGTCTGACTCTGACCCTTGTGGTGCCATCATAAACCAGAGATACACCCCTCAGCGCACAAGCCTATAGGCCCTGGTCTGGAATACTTCCGGCCAGGGGGCATAAGCGAAAACAACATGATCAAAAATATTTGAATCTAATACTTCATTATTTTTGCATTGTCACACATTTCCATTTTGAATTTATCACAATTTTATTATGTATCTCAACAGTAATTGAGATTTGCAATAGCAGCTTCACAACAAGTACATAACAAACATCTATATATTTAAGTTGCCAAGCCAATTCTTTAGGCAGCCCGAGAGAGAAAAATACTGCATTAATTTATTTCATTTTGGTCTTAAATGAAAGATTTTAATCTATAAATGTGCCAAATTTAGTTTTTTGTAACCACAATTTCTATTAATTAGCAATAATTTACAATTAAAAAATTACTTTCTGCGCATGCTCAGTGACATGTTTAAATCTTGCTTTAGATACTTACTAAGCACAAGGCCGCATAAACAAATTAATTTCTTTATTCCAAGGATTCTCGCTAGCTCTCTCCCTCTGCCATTTTTATTTTTAAATATATTTGTGAGATATAGAATTAAACCTAACGGAAACTGTTTATTTCGCCCTGTTGAGTAACGATATTTCTTTTTAATGGGTTCAATAGTAATTTTTTTTTAACATATTTTTCTATTCTTAATATTACGATTTTCAACATTTGGCAATGGTGTGTTGATTATAATTTGTGTATTAGTACATTTGTTTACTATCCAGCCACCATGTTTTGATGAGTACCAACTAGTATCTATTAATTTTAATAATCATTTCTAAAATTTAAAAGCTTAATTTAATAAAATTTTTATCATTTCATACAAATTAGCAATAGAATGAAAATACAAAAAATAACTCTGAAGTTGCGATTACAAATCTTAATTATTGATGTGAAAACTATATGTTTTTCACATCAATAATTAAGATTTGTGATGGCATCTTCAGAGTTCATAACAGATATGTCTTTTTATTTTAAGAGTCACTTGTATAAATTTCAGACTTAATTTCATAAAATTTTTATCATATTGTATACATTAGCATTAAAATGAAAATGAAATTAAGATTTGCAATGGCAGCTTCACAAGTATACAACGAATATATCCTCTTATTTTAATAATCATACCTATAATTTTAAATCTTAAATTAATAATTTTTATATTGCATTTGAGAGAAAATGTGAAAATCATGTTTTTCACATCAGTGATTAAAATTTGCAGTGGAAACTTCAGAGAATATTACGAACATATCATTTTATTATATCATATAAATTAACATTAGAGTGAAAATACAAAACAAGAGGTATTTTCTAGTATTATCTATATATCTATTTAAAACAGGCGATAATTTTACCCTGAAAAGTTTAATTATAGAGAAGACCCACTTTATTTTGTGGAGGAACTAATTACTTATAACTGGAGGATTTAAACATTTATGATAATTTGACCATAGCACATTTATTACATGATTAAGTAAAATTTAAATTATAAAAACCCAATTTAAGAGGAAGCAATAGGCATGAGTGTATAAAACAAAACAAGAAATAAGTATATATATATATATGGAGTACATTCAAATTAAATACAACGGTCAACGTATGAAATTAATTTGTATGTCTAATATCCATAAAACATACAAATTTGAATTAAATTCTTAAAAAACTTCCATCTCAATTAGTCTAGTGGTTAAATTTTATCTTTTACTGTATTTTAATATTTTTTTTTTCCATTTATTTCTTTGTTATGGACGTGACGCAAAATTAAAATATCACAAAAAGAAAAAAAATCACGTGATCAGCATTTAATAAATTAAATTCTAAAAATTAATCTTTAAAAATTCACCAAAAATCAGAAAGTGGAGGTAAAAATTCGAAAAAGATGTCATTTTAAAGGAATTTTTATGATCTTTCTCATGATATAAATTTTATAACCCTCATATTATTATTTTAAATGAAAACTAAAAAAAAAGCTACAAAAACAGATTAAAAATTTAATTTTAAATAATCTAAGAAGAATTTTTCAAAAATCTTTCTTAGTGCACCCTTACACTATAAGAAGAATCGCCATGCAAAATTTCAGCCCTTTAGGTCCAGCGGTTTGGTCTGTGCGTTATCAGTCAATCAGTCAGTCACAGAACTGTTTTATATATATGGATTAGTAAAATTATAATTTATTCTCAAGTTATGGTTTATGAGAGACTTTTTTTAAGAAAATAAAAATATAATATATAAAAACTTTATTGTGTACATTTTGTTGTGCTGATAATATTATTAATGAAATAGTAAAGAATTATTTTTAGTAACATTTTATAATCGCTGTTTTTAATTTAGTAACTTTAAGTAGAAGATAACTTTGATTAAATAATCTTTTAAGCCTCTGCTAAATATAATTTTGAATTAAAATTGTAGTTGTAAGTGGCTGGTATAATTTAATATGTGGGCTGGTGAATTACAAATTTAAAGTAACAAAATTAAATAGAAAATGTTAGGATATTCCTTGCATAGCTTCTCTTGTGAGCGAATCTTTTATCGCTATCTCTTACTGGATTATGCCCTGGTAACCCGAAACTCTGATTTTTAATCCATTTTCTATGAACTTTGTCAAGACCCTGGGCTCAGGAATGGAACTGCACGTCATTGGAATGCGACAGGGAGAGACTGTTGACAGTGAAGCGGATGAATACATCATCGTATCGATGGTGGTGTCGAGAAGGAATTTTAAATGGAGTAGTAGAACGAGTAGAAAAGCAGAAATAAAATTGGTCTACAGATCCAGAAGGTAGAATTTGCAGCCTGAAAATTCTTCTAGAATATAACGTCATACCTGTCAGATGGTTCCCCAGTTCTGTATAAAAAGGCATTCAAAGCTGCACGAACATTTTCTCCAACAGCTTCCTAGAAAATGGCACACATGTTCACACAAGAAAAAAAGTAATTCTACATGTAATTTAAATTTAAAAGAATATGTAATTCTAAGAAAATACTCACTGAACTTCTTTTTCTCAGGAATGCTTCAGCCTCATCAATAAATAAAAGTAGCCTTAAAATGAAAGGAAAATTATCATTGTATAGTTTTTATTTTAAATTTATAGAATACTAGCATTATTGCCCGGTGTTGCCCGGGTAGATATATAGATATAAAATTTTTCATGCATTCCATCAAAAAAATACTGGGCTGCACCCCCGCACTTCATGTTTATCTGGCCAGTTGTGTTTATTTGGGGAGCCAGGGCCAAAGGTCATTCCCAACCCTCTTCCTTCTGCGTATTGGAATTTGACCCCCCCGTCACCCCCCAAACCATCTCTCTTAACGCAACTAGTTGTGGTGAAGGGGCTCCACAGGTGGTCATGCACCTCTTATAGGCACAAAAATCATTAAAAAATTAATTTAAAAAAAAAACTAATTGAGCCCCGAATTTCGTTTTTCCTGATTTAAGTTTCTCGGGTCCTAAACATTAACTGTGCCGAATTTGGTCCCGGTGAGTGAAACAGTCTATGATTCTATAGCGGACAAACAAACAGACAAGCTCTTTTATATATATAGATTACATGTACATATACAGATGGTGGACAAAATAATACGAACACCTGTGAAATAATGGAAAATCTTTATTAATAGGGGGTTGGACCACCCTTTGACTGAAGTACAGATTTAATGCGATGTGGGATAGATGCATAACGGTCATGGACAATATTTAAAGGTATATTAAGCCATTCCTCCTGCAGAGCGGTCTCTAATTCCGAAAGTCCAGGTGGAGGTGGAAATCGGGAACGAAGTTTGGACTCCAAATATTGCCATAAATGTTCAATAATATTCAAGTCCGGAGACTGAGGGGGCCAGGCAAGATGTTCAACTGCATCGTCATGCTAAACGAACTATTCTTGAACAGACCTAGCAGTGTGGATAGGGGTGTTGTCGTCTTGAAAAAGCGGTCGCTCTCCAGGGAATACAGTCTGGACAAAAGGATGGACATGATCCCTTAGAATGCTTAGATAGTGATTGGATTTGATCCTCCCATGCAGAATAACAAGTGGCCCAAGACCGCGCCAAGATATTGCACCCCATACCATAATGGAGCCACCCCCATGCTTCACAGTCGGCAAGAGGCATTCAGGATGTAATGCTTCTTTGGGCGTTCTCCAGACATAAACGCGTCCGGTCGTCTGAAATAGGGTGAATGACGATTCAGCTGACCATATTACCTGTTGCCATTGCTGTGGGGACCAGCCTTTGTGATCTCTGCACCATTGGCGTCGCTTGAAAGCATTAGTTGCTGTCACCAAGGGTTTATGAATTGCCACTCTGCCATAAATGTTCGCAGCATGAAGTTCCCTTTTGACTGTTTTTGTTGAAACGGGGTCCTGGAGATGACTGTTCATTTCGGATGTTATCTCGGATAATGATTGCTTGTGCTTTCAGGCTACTATGTGCTTCAAGACCCGTCTATCCCTATCAGCAAGCTTGGACTTTCGGCCACTGTTGTGCTTTGAAGACGTAGTCTTACCCTCTTTCATGTACGCTGTCATAACGGCTGATACCGTACTCCTTGCAAACCCCAAAAGGTTTGCTGTTTCTGTTATCGATGCTCCACTTAAACACGCTCCAACTATCATTCCTCTTTGGAACTCTGACAGGTCTGACATTTCAACTTATCACAGACAGTTCGATAGAAGCATGCAACGTAGGTGACTGCTGTTGAGAGACTGATACCTTCCTCTTCACGCTCACTAGGTGGCAGACTTCTGTTGCAGGTGGCGTGGCTGTACTGTAGGTGTGAAATACGTCATACTTTTTCACAGGTGTTCGTATTATTTTGTACTCCATCTGTACTTTAAAGCTAAAATTTCAATTTAAAAGGGTAAGTTAAAGTTTCAGAATACTGTTGGAGAAAATTAACCCCTTAACTGGTTTGCCTGTACAGTGTACAGGATACTCACAGATGACCCATTTAAAAGGCTAATTTAAAGTTTTAGAATACTGTTGGAGAAAATTAACCCCTTAACCAGTTTGCCTGTACAATGTATGGGCTACTCACAGATGACCCATTTAAAAGGCTAATTTAAAGTTTCAGAATATTGTTGGAGAAAATTAACCCCTTAACCAGTTTGCCTGTACAGTGTACGGGCATCGATATTCTCTCCTTTCCTATTTTGGTTTGCACGTATTTTTAGTTTGTAAAGACTAATACTAAGTCTAGAACAAATATTTTTAACAGATGTTGTAGCTTGTCCATGTCACTTAAATTCTTTTCATCCGGTTTTTCTTTGTTAAACGGAAGCACAGGAATTTTTGTTTTATGGTATTTTTCTTCTACTGCTTGCAACATTTGTGAATTCAAAACACTACATATTTTTAAAATTATGGATGAAATAAACGACGAAAATACTTTCCTGTTAGATGATGGACTGAATTCTGATTCAAATTAGGAACTGGCGTCTAATTATCTGGATTATTTTTCAGATCATTATTTCTGCTCTGATTGTCATGTAAGACCTTTGTATTACACCATACTTCAAATTATACCACACAAAAAGACTTTTGAGCAATTTGCAAAAGTGTAAATTTCAAATTTTATAGTAAGTATGAAAGAAATTTTTCTTTCATTGCATGCAGAGTTTTCTTGCAAAAAGCAAACATTTAAGGGGTTTGTTCCAAAATTTTAAATTAAAAAATACTGTAAAATCATTAAAAGTGAAATGTAATAAAAAAATCTTTCATTTTCTTATTCTATTAAGTATGGCGTTTAAGTATATGCACAAAAAAAAAAAAAAAAAAAAAAAAAATATGCCTTTTTTGGCAACATTTCTAGTAAAAAGATTGACCAATTAAGGGGTTACGGCAATAAAAAACTATAGAAATTCAGTTTTCCCATTCCTTAAAATAATGTGGTGATAATAATTCCCATTAATAAAATTTCAAACAATGGTATATCTGGAAATGCTCAAAAGGAAGGGGTGGGGGAAGGAATAGGTATATATTGATAAAAATTTATGCTTAGATGGTGTAAGTACAACGGCCAATAAAGTTTTTATTTTAAATTCATTAAATATTGCATTACATATATGTATAAAATCTTTAAAGCTACAATTTTAATTTAAAAAGTGAATTAAAGGTTTCGAAATATTGTTAGAGAAAATTAAGGCTATAAAAACTTCAGAGATTTAATTTTCTCATCCTTTAAAATAATGTGGTCATTCTGATGCTTATCAATAAAAGTTCAAACATGGTAAATCTGGCAATGCTAGAGGGAGGGGGGGGGGGGGAAATATGATATTGATACGGCTTTATGCTTAGAAGTGTAAATCAGTAGCCAATATAGTTTTTATTTTAAATTCCTGGAATATTACATGTACATATATGCATAAAATCTTTAAGGTTAAAATTTCAATTTAAAAAGCAAATTAAAGATTTCAAAATATTGTTGGAGAAAATTTAAGCAATAAAAAACTATAAAAATTCAATTTTCTCATTCTTTAAAATAATGTGGTAATTTTAATGCCCATTAATAAAGACATGGTAAATTTCACAATTCTAGGGAGTGGGGATGCAATACCTATACTCCAAAACCTCTCAACTGAAAAATTACAAATTTTACAGGAAGGTCAAAAAACATTTTAAAAAATAAGTCACAGCTGTAGATAAGAGGTTCATTAAAATGCCTTTAGAATGCACTTAACATTATACATTTAGTTTTCTTATGAATCAATAGATGGCAGTAACTGTGGGTTATAGTATTCCAACCAGGGTTCCCAAATGTCCCAGATTTTAGATAATTAGATAATTTGATTTTTAATAGATAATTTAAAGATGTACTGATTTTTTGGCAATTAAAAGTGAAAAAAATTTTTTAATTCAAGTGAACTGTGATTTGAGTGTCAAGTGATTCGATAGCTGGGCAAAGCCCAGCTAGTGGATAATAGAATAAAATTGGCATATTTAAGTTCTAAAACTTACTATAATGACACACACACAACAAACAAACAAAAAGGAACTAGATTCTATAATGCTGACTTAAATTTACCTAGAGATTAAGAAAAAAAGTTAAACATAACTTACTAAACAGATATAAATTCAATAAACAAACAGAAAGAATTCTCAATAGATTACACATAGTTTACAAATTTAAAAAAAAAAAAACATACCCTCTTCTAGATACGTTTGCCCAGTCAAAAACCTTATTGATAGCACTTACACCTTCAGTGCCCATTGAAACAACATCACCGCCACTCATGATGGCATAATTCATTCCACAGTGCTGAGCTAATCTCTATATAAAGGGAGAAAAACAACAATAAAGGATCAAGCAATTAGAAAAAATAAGTTTGAATTAATATACCAAAGTAACTTTTCTGCAATCAAAATTTTTACATATTACTGAAATTTAATTTCAGAAGCATTATCTGGCTCTTAGAAAAATATTTTTTTTTTAAGCATAAAATATAATAAAATACCAGTTAAACATATGTGTAAGTAAAAACTTAGCAACCAGAAGACAGTATCTAAATTGGATAACACTACATATATCTTTGATGCCCTGTATAAAGGGCAAGGGCTTAAGTCAAAAATGATGATTTTTAGATAATTGTTAGAATTGATTAAAAAAACCCCTTTGACTGGTATAAAAGGCTTAAGTCTATCAATTTTGTATACAAAAGTACATTTCTTTGTACAAAAGACTCAAGTGGAAATTATAGTTCTGAAATTGGTATAAAAGCCAATAACTTGGTATATTTAAATCACTGTTTTTGACTTAAGCCCTTTATACCGGGCATCAAAGATATATTTATCAGGGCTCGAGGTAGCCTAGTGGTAGTGTGTTGGCTTTCGGTGCTGAGGGTGCTCGGATCAAATCACGACAAGTGCCCATAAATACCTCCGTGTCTAGGCTGGATAAGGGCACGTCAAATTCGTAGACCAAAAAGTCACTCTATGAGAGAGAGTACAATATGCCCAGATGCCACATCTGGAGGTACTCAGTTGAAATTGAGATGGCACCTTGCTAAATCAGGCTCCGGCCCTTGTGGTGCCATTATAAAAAGGAGCTGCAGTCTGCTAGCATATATGAACATGGTATGGAACACTTCCCACCAGGAGGCATTCAAAACAATAAAATATATTTATCATAACAATGATTATATTACTTGACATTTTTTTGAAAAAAAAATTTTATATACTAAACATATACATATTTCAATGGTTAAATAAATAAAATTATCTTATTAAAAGTAATCGGTTGATTTTCAAAAGGTTATTTAAAAGACCTAATGTAATCTATATATATAAAACAGTTCTGTAACTGACTGACAAATAACACACAGACCAAACCGTTGGACATGGGCTGAAATTTTGTGTGGTAATTCTATTTATAGTGTAGGGGTGCACTAAGAGAGATTTAAAAAAAATTCTTCTTAGATTTTTTAAAATTAAATTTTTAAGCTGTTTTTGTAACATTTTTTAAGTTTGCATTTAAAATAATAATCTGAGGGTTATAAAATTTATATCACGAGAAAGATCATAAAATTCCTTTAAAATAAAATCTTTTTTGAATCTTTATTTTCTGATTTTTGGTGAATTTTTAAAGATTAATTTTTAGAATTTAATTTATTAAATGTTGATCATGTGGTTTCTTTTCTTTTTGTGATACTTTAAATTAATTTTGTGTCACGTACATAACAACGAAATAAATTGACTAAACAAATATTAAAATACGGTAAAAGATAAAATTTAACCACTAGAGTAATTGAGATGAAAGTTTTTTAAGAATTTAATTCAAATTAGTATGTTTTATGGATATTAAACATACAAATTAATTGCATACATTGCCTGTTGTATTTAATTTAAATATTTTCTTCTATATTATTTTGTCTATAAAAATATCCATTATGAATTTTTTATAAATATATACATATATTTTTTATATCAATTGCATACATTGACCATTGTATTTATTATAAATATATATATATATATATTTGGCATTAATTGCATACATTGACCATTGTATTTAATTTGAATGTACTCTGTAGCAAAGTACGGGTATTCAGTTAGTCTATTATATAAGTGGTTACCAAACTGTGGCACACATTCTCATGGAGATATGCATGCAACTTTCAGGAGTTACGTGAGCATCTCTCAAAGGAAATTTTCTTATTTTGATTGCCTGAAAAGCTTGTCTTATGGTTATTTTCCTTTCAAAGACACGTTTAGATATAAATTTAATCTTATTTTGACTTGTTATCATTTTGATTCAAGCATTGGACATAGCCATATTATTATTATTATTGCAAAGTAATAAAGCATGCCAGAGAGCAATCAAAATGCATGAACACATATGCACCTTCTCTATTTTCTGTTAGTCTTTCAATGGTATACATTAATAAACATTGTACGTATAATTTTTAATACATTTAAAACTGCTTGAATAATTTGCTAAGAATTATAAATATTTTTTTTAAAACCTGCGATTTGGAGAAATTTTATTGTGTGGGTGCACATGAGATTTTAAGTCATGATCATGAAGTATAATTAAAAAAAAAAAAGCCTTAGAACTACCCACTTTAAGTGTCAGTTTATGTTTCTTCCCATAACATCTAATCAAAGTTATTAATTATACTATACTAATCAAAGCTGAACTCTAGTTTTTTTTTTATAATACAGAAAATTTTTAAGATAAAAACCTTTTAATAGACCAAATTATCAACATGCATGAGTAAAAGACAATTCAAACATAGATTTAAATTGACAAATACTTATAAATTGAAAAACATTAAAACAAAGAGGGCAATATTTAAATAAAAATTTACCTTCACAAAGAGTGTTTTCCCAGTACCAGGAGGTCCATATAATAATAAATTTCTAAATACACCTTTATTTTTTTTAGTATTTCTTGTAGCTATAGTAATCTTACTAAGTCTTTCTTCTAAAGAGGGCTGTAAATATATAAAATGAAAAACATAATGAGACAAAACTATTAAGATTGTGTCACAGATACTGCAATAAAAAGTTCATATAATTTATTTCAATTTTTATACTATAAACTTCCTTTAGCAGGAAATGACTAATTTCAGAGAATGGAGGCACAGTACATACTTTTCAAGGATGGACAAAAAATTACAGCAAAGAAATTATTAAAGAATGAAGCTGAGAAAATTTTTTAACTAGGAAATATTTTTTTTGCAGTATTTAATCTTTATATTGGGCTACAAATTAATAAAAGTTAGCTTGTAAGTACTTCTGTGACAAAATGACAGAAATTGTTGGTGTATCATTATTTATTTTACAAATGTCAGTCATTTGGCCACTAGGCCATAAGACCACAGGCTCTCCAATACTTCAAATTTGGAAGAGCAGTACACATGTCAAGATGTAAAGCAGTCATAGATTGGCCTGAGTGGCACAAGATACAGTCGGGCGAATCAGTCAGACCAATCCAGAAAAGATGTGCTCGGAGACAGTTATTAACACAGTCATGGTCAGTCAAAAGTCTGAAACATACAACAGCAGCAAAATCCAGGGAGCCATGAACAAAAGAAGAATGTTTACATACAGTAGCTCAGGGCTTATCTCTAGAGGATTCATTAGACTTCAATTTAAAAGCCTTTTTGCACATCATTTTTATAAAAAGTTTGGAAGAATGGTATGTCAAGGGCCTGTCAGGTTTCTGCAAAACCTCTGTACCTTTCTTGGCCAGCTGGTCCACTATTGTCCGTGAATCATGAAACACTGTATCAAAGATTATTGCATGATGCAAAAATGAACAAGGTATTGCCTCTAACTTCAAAAAATATGGACAACACAAGAAGTCAGAACTTGATATGGATTGTAGGACAAAAACTTATGCAATACACTGCAGAGGTGAATATAAGTTACAATAATCCTGTATCAGTAATAATAATTCATCTGGAGTTGCATAAGATGGTATTTATGGTCATGCTGCAATCAAGAAGTCACTCATAACTGACATTAATGCAAGAAAATGAGTCAGATGAAACCATGAACATGAAAATAGGGCTTCAAATGATTGGCAATGTGTCATCTGGTTGGTTTAACCAAGCATTACATTGACTTCTTAAACTGGTAGAGAATACTTTTGGAGAATGAATACTTTCTGAAGCACACTGCTCCAGCTATTTGGTACCCACTGTCGAGCATGGCAGTGCTCCCCAATGCCATGGGGTGTTATCTCTTGGTCTTTCCTAGGATCCTTAATTGATTATTAGCATCCAGTGACACAAAACCATTCTGGTAGGCCACATGTACCCTACAGTGCAGATATCATTCCCAGATGACCATTTGTGTTTTCAAGATGTACCCATGCACAAAATGCATCCATGCATTTTGTGATGAGTGTCAACAAGAGATTTGAAGAGCATGAGAATGAGGCACAGAATCTATCCCAGTGACATCTTCTGCCTGACCTTAACATTATTCAATGTTTGAGGGATGATCGACATATACATCCAATCATATTCTCCCTCTCTAACATCAATGGAACACTTAAGACATATGTTGCATGGTGATGGTACCAAATTCCAATATCTTATTATAGGACTTATATTACTCCACCCAACATCAAATTTAAGCTGTTTTACAAGCCAAAGATGACAGTTTGTTACAAGCCAAAGATGACAGTTTGTTACAAGCCAAAGATGACAGCTGTTTTACAAGCCTACAGTTTATTAATAAAAAGTTTTGCAGAAACAGCCAGTATATATATATGTATGTATATATATATATATATATATATATATATATATATATATATATATATATATATATATATAAAACAGTTCCATAACTCACTGACATACGCAAAGACCAAACCGATGGACCTAAAGGACTGAAATTTTGCATGGCAATTCTTCTTATAGTGTAGGGGTGCACTAAGAAAGATTTTTGAAAAATTCTTCTTAGATTTTTTTAAAATTAAATTTTAAGCTGTTTTTGTAACATTTTTTTAAGTTTGCATTTAAAATAATAATTTGAGGATTATAAAATTTATATCACGAGAAAGATCCTAAAAATTCCTTTAAAATAAAATCTTTTTCAAATCTTTACCTCCATTTTCTGATTTTTGGTGAATTTTTAAAGATTAATTTTTAGAATTTAATTTATTAAATGCTGATCACGTGATTTCCTTTTCTAGTACTTTAAATATATTTATCGTCACGTACATAACAACTAAATAGACAAAAAAAAAAATTTCTTTCTTATTAATGCGGCAGACGATTGGACATTATCCAAAAAAATATTAAAATACAATAAAAGATATTATGTTCCTCAAACTGTACTATATTCTTTAGTATGTCCTATTACATTCAATTTGAATATTTTCTTCTACACTATTTTGTCTATAAAAATATCCCTTATGATTTTTTTATAAATATATATATATATATTTACATCAATTGTATACATTGATTATCGTATTCATTATAAATATATATATATATATATTTTTTGGCATTAATTGCATACATTGACCATTGTATTTAATTTGAATGTACTCCGTAACGAAGTGCGGGTTTTCAGCTAATATATATATATATATATATAATAACTGAGGTTAAAACTTATTTTCAATGAAAAATTTTTAAAAACTAGAATTATTTTCTATTTTTCCAATGTGGTAGGCACATTGTCTTTTCGACTTTCGCCTGATGAAAAAACAAGAAATGATCCAGTATACTGTGCAAGACTAGCATTACCTAGAAACTGGTAGTCGATTTTTAATATGGAATAGAAGTTACTATTTTATGCATTATAAAAATGCATTGCAATAACTTAGTAACTTATCCAAAAATGATTTTAATTATAACTGAAAATAAAAATATATTTTAGTGCTTTTTATAACTCATTGGACTTTACATTCAAATAACAGAATTATTTTCATAGTTTAAATATGAATATAACACAAAAATAAATTTTATATCCCTATTACAACTTAGTGCAATAAACTAAATCAATTTGATAAACTTAATAGTACTTACATTTAATATAACTCCTTGTAACACGTCCTTTGGTTTAGTCATTAACCTTTTTTGTGTCTTAATGGGGTGTTTGAAAGCTTCAGTTACAGTCAGCCGAGATGTTTCTTGAATAAGTTTTGGTTTACCTAAACGACTTTCAATAAACCTTGCTGCAACACCAGTCCCTTGTTTTACAGTATAATAACCTAGAGCAAGCATTGTTACACCAGCAACCTGAAAAATTCATTTATTATTAACCATCTTTAGAGTACAACAAACAGTGAAATATTACAATCAAATACACAAAAACAAATCTAACAATTAATGATATTTCCTTTCAAACATAGAGTATATAAAAATCTGTAGATTAATTGGTTTTAAATAAAAAAGGAAAACTTTAAATCATTTCCAAAATAACCTTACAGATACACAAACATTTCATTAAACTAATACAATACGAAAGTAGAACTAAATTCTTCAGAAAGAAAATTCAGGTTTAATTTGAAGTCATATTAGGTTCTTCATAATATCTAGAAAAGAATCATTAATTAAAAATTTTGGATTGATAAGAATTAATCCTAAATTTTTAATTAATAATATTGCAAATTTGAAAACTAGAATTTTTAGTTTACTAATAAATTTTTATTCTTAATTTTAAAAGGATTAAAGGCTATTATGGTTTTCTATTAATGAACATTATAAAATTACATCACCCCAACACATCACATCGTAATAACATAAACTGAAACAATATAACGATACCTAAACTCCAAAACCTCTCAACTACTAATTTTTGCTGTTTTCATTTTATGTTGGAATACGATAACCCACAGCTGCTTCCATCTATTGATTCATAAGAAAACTCAATAAATAGTGTTAAGTGCATTCTAAAGGCATTTTAATGAACAGCTGTGACTTATTTGTGACATATTTATCTACAGCTGTAACTTATTTGTTAAAATGTTTTTTGGGTATCCTCTAAAAATTTGTAATTTTTCAGTTGAGAGGTTTTGGAGTTTAGATATTGAAAGCATATTGTTCCAGACTTTTGATTTAAATTTCAAAAGGTTTACAAGTTATAGAATCAAATAAGAGTTATCACTTAAATCCAAATAATATTTAAAGTTTGATAATCTCCACATTTATGTAACTTGTAATAATTATTAGTTCAGAATTCCTAGTAAATTTCCTAGACAGCTCAGTTTACTCCACAGAACTCCCCATATCTATGCTAATAACTCACAATTATGCAGGCTAACTAATGCGAAAAAGTGCATAGATAATCAAAAAATATGAATAATCCAAAAACGTTCCTAATACTGTAAAAAAAAACCAGATTTAGAGGTTATAATATTTTTTGCAGAAATATAAACAATGCAAGATATTAAAGGATACTACATTTAAATAATAGATCTATTTTGCAAATACCATATATTTTTAAATCAAAACAAATTAAAAGAAAACAAAGATCATGCTGTATACTACGGATTTACAGTCTGACCAAAGAGAGACAGCTTCTGTCTAGTACAGGGATCTATGGTCTAGCTTACTGTACAAGGATGTTTTCCTCCAGAACTGTATGTTACATGGTATTACTTACTTATACAGTTTTACCCACGATTAAATTTCTTGACAATACATGAGTTTAGTACACAGCACACATTTAATGGTATCTTCTGTAAACATGAAAAGAAATATACCTAAAGACAGCTTGACAATAGTGTAACAATATCCAGCGAATATTGAATATATTAAAGTTTTATGGAGATAAATCTAATATTTTCTGAAAGACATATTATGAGCTATAAAAGAATGTCATGCATCATATAAACACTGCAGGTGATAAAATTAAAAAACATGAAATTATAATTTGCTAAAATTACAGGCATAACACATAAAGCACTAAAAATCAAAAACTTACAGAAGCAGTAACTTTACTCCAATCACTAATAAAAGCATTGAATCCAACCCCTAAAACAGATCCAGCTGTTCTAAGATTAAAATAAAAAATAAGTAAATTAGATGATAAACAAAAATAAACATGAGATTCATTAATCACATAATCTCTGAGATATATTATCAAAAAGCTTGCAAGGAAAAGCTATTAATCACTGAAATTCCAGTTAATTTAAAAAATAAATTTGTATGCATTAATCACAATAAAATATCATCAATATAATACTAAAGTAATAAATGTGAAAATAATTCAAAATGATTAAAATAATGAAAGAACTTACTAAGAGGCTAATAAATCTGATACTAAATTTTTTTAAATAATCTTTGAATCAAAATTTTGATATTTTATTTAAAAACAATTTTGCAATCCTTTAACATTATTGACAAATAAAGTATATTATTTGTGATTTAATTAAGTCTCCAAAAATGCATTCAACCTCTTTCAATACTCAAGAGGAAATAAAATTCACTTTTTTCTTCCAAAATGAAACCAAAGTCTTTCTTAAACTGATTTTAAATCATTTGTCAAGTGATAATATAATATACTTTGGATTTCAAAATTACTTTTAGTATAAACAATAAACCAGTGATATACTGTGTGTATGTTGTTGATAAAATTATGATTTTAATAATCTCTCTCACATTTTAATGCAGTTGCTCACTTAAAAAATGTTAAAAAATGCATGAAATGCTGATAGCAAATAGCTTTCAATATAAGATAGTTGAAATTACCTACAGGCATAATAAGATTCTGATTATTGTAATGCAAACTACACATAAGTCAAGATTATTTCAACACAGTACTTAAAAAGTGGCTCACTTTATTGACTCTAATACTGTAGTTCTGCTTTCAGCTGCTTTCAAACGAATTTGTTCTAAATACAAATCTTGGTTTTCTCTATCAACTTTGGCTTTAGCTCTCATTTCAGCTTCTATTTTTTTCATATCACTCTGATGGCGAATGTCCATCTCTTTTTCAAGAGTAGCTGGAAAAGACAATAAAAATCAATAACAATAACTTTGAAATCATACAATAAAATAAATGTTCTAAGTAGAAGGTTTCTAGGTTTATTTTTTTTTTTTTACATAAAATACTGGCATATGAAATCCATTTAAAAAGCAGAATCAATTACAAAAAAATTTCAAATTTAGCTGGTGTGATATCCTTAAGAATAGTAAATTTTGAACTGTATTAGTGAAATAAGTGCCCAGTGGAGTAGCTATCACTTATGCTATACACAAGAAAATTAAATCTAACACTGAATATAAATATTATATCTCTCTATTCTAAAAAAAACTAACTGCCGCTGCAGCAGCAGCCGCCGCCGCTGTCAAAAGCTTGTCACGCTATCTCCTCCGAAACCGCTGGGGGTATGGGGTCGAGACCGATACCAATCGATGCAGAATAATGTGGGGAAGAAAGTAAGACATGTCTCATATTCGTCGGACTTTAAGTTTTTTTTTTATTTTATGTTTTGTGGGAAAATATTGACTTTTTCATGTTCAGATTACGATAACTCGCCAAAAAAGGATCGTAGAATTTTTTTTTTTTTTTTACAATCTAAGACTACAGACATTTCTCCTTCAAACAAGACCTCATTTGTTTAAAAATAATTTAAAACAGACTGATATTTTTATTAAAATTGAAAACCCACTTTTTGGAAAAATTTATGCGTTTTGAGATATATAAATTCGATGCTATCAGACTTATTATGTTACAAAGAAAATATTTATATCAACTGGAAGATGAAAGCTTTCTCATTCATATAAACTTCATTTCAAGTCTTTATCTTAAAATTTCGATTTTTAATTGAATTTTAAAGAAATACTTCAAAAAAATCTTCTCATTCGCTTGCTTTGCAGAAGGATTGAAAGAAGATCCAATTTTTCACCCATCTTCATCCGGGCTTATACCCCCCATCTACCCGGGCTTCATCCATTTCGCTGGGAGGGGGGGGGGGGGAAGCTTCAACTGTAAACAAATGAATGACTCAATCGCTGTAAACAAGTATTGAGTCATTCATTCACTTGATTCACCAGAGGAGCAAGCGTAACGAGCCTAGGGGCGAAGCCCCTAGTTATCATAAATAAAAACATCATAAAAAAAACTTAAGTTCTCACATGATAAAAATTTTTATTGCTGATCAATTTAATTGGTAGTGTTTTTAGTTATTTTGTTTGGTATTTCAATTTATATGTCCAACAGATATATTAAAAATCTCTTTATAATTATTACAGACTAATGATTTCTTACACCCTAGTAGATGAATACACATACTTGGCTTTTCACACATTCTAACTTGGATATACAGTGGTGCCTTGACTTACAAGTGTAATGCATTCCATGACGGAGCTCATAACTCAAATTACTTGTATATCAAACCAATTTTCCCCATTGAAATGAATAAAAATGCCATTAATCCATTCTCGGCCCCACCAAAAACTCTGCAATTTTTTGTTACATGTTTTTAAATAAGAAAAATACATTTATAAATAACATATATTGTATAAAAACACTAAAATAGACTGTACTGCAATAAACTTTTTTTTTTAAGTATAATGTACAACATTTACTGCAGAGATCAGACGACTTGAGATGCTGATGGAGGTGGAGGAGAAAAGAGGAATTGAATAATTGAATCTTATTCGCTGATTCTTGCCCTTCTCACCACGCTTTCCTCACTTTCATCTGCAGGGGTTTTCGATAAAAAAATTGTCTAATGAGGTCTGTTTCATCCTCCCTTTCAGGATGTTTTGAAATGAGAGGCTGGACACTGTTCAGTTTCAGAGGACAACTCAAGTGTGGGCAGAGCAAGCTGCCCCGTATGATAACTGTTGACAGTTGATCTCTTGGTTTAAGACTGGATATTAGTCTTAGAATATTACGTATATAACTGTATAATAATTGTACATAAAGGTTGTAAATATTATGTTTCTCGTGTGCTCATTTGACGAGAATGTTATATGGCATTCACTCCACAAACTAGGAGTAGGATATCTGAAGCTGGCTCATAACCTGAATTTTAGCACGTAACTCAAGGCAAAAAATCAGCCGAGAGACTATCTCATTTTATGTCTCCCTTAACCTTTAGCTTACGGGGCCTATTTTACCGATTCCCTCTTTAGAACAGGAAATTTCATACCCCTTTGTAAGAACGACAATTAAGGGGGTTATATATATATAAAATATGGATGATTAGGAGTGTAAAGATTCTTATTTCACTAGGAATTATAGTCTTAATCTGGTTGTTCTTTGTTGTGAAGTTATGCTTCAACTTTTTTTCTTTCATTGGAAATCCTGCATTTTGCGGCTTATTATTGAAATATATACAAGTATATTAAAATCCTTTTCCTATTAGTTTGTATTTGAATAACAATAGATTGCCATATATATATATGTATATGTGTATGTATATATATATATTCATTCATTCTTGGGCCTGTATTCTTGGGATACATGGTATCCCACCCCGTAAGGAAAAGGTTAAAATTACATATATACAAATACAAAATAATAAATTACAAGTATAACTTAAAATAATTACCTCTTCTCATTGCTTCCTGTTTTGCTAAGGATTCTTCTTGTTTTCTTAGATTTTCTTCATTAGCCCTTTGCTAAAAATTAAGTATACAGTTTGAAAAAGAAAATATTATAGAAGAGAAAAATTATAATAGATATTTTTTACAACTACATATGATGAGCTTTGAAAATGTTAAATGAAATTACCTGTTGCAATAACTGTTCATCATATCGCTTTCGAGCAAGCTGATCTTGATACTGTGCTCTCTAAGATGGAAAATGAAATGACTCATTATTTATAATCATAGCAGAATATTAAAAAAGAAATAAGATGATAAATGGAATTTCATAACTTAGTTACATTAAATTAAATTAGGTTATCCATAAAACAAGAATTATTTACATAATCATATGCATGGACAGTTTAGTTCTTTCATAACACAAAAAATTAGGTATTCTTATGATCTAAAAAACGAATATATATTTCTTTTACTAAAGACACCATACATATTTTATTTCTAGAGTTTGCTGAAAAAAGTTATAGTCGACGATCATATACTTTTAAACCTACTTATTAAATTAACCTTATCTTATTATCATAAAATATGAGTGTAAATTTAAAAAAAAAGAAATACAATTGTTAAATCTATTTTATATTGAGATTTTCCCTTTTCCATAACAGCAATCATAAGTTTTATAACACAATCTCATAACCACATATTAAAACTAAAACCAATAAAAAGATGAGTCCTCTACAATTTGGAATTAAAATTTTTGTTGTCTAGAAGATGATAAAATTATATAGAACAAAGGAGGAGAAGTCTATTAAGAAAATAAAGGCTTTTCCAGTATTCCTACGAACCACAGATTAAGGTTTCTTTCTTATAATGTGATCCTCAAAAAAACTTTTTTTTTCTTCTTTTGCAGACTAGATTGACAATTAGAAGTTAAAATTCAGTTTAATAGCACTCTTGGAATTTTGCCTCTAGTAAACTTATCAGCAATGGCTTTCTAAGAAGCCTAAGAGGATAATTAGGATTACGGTTTATACAAAAACTTACTTTTTGAAAAACCAGTTTTCGAATTCCATATTTCCAAAAAACCGGTTTTAGCCGGTTTTCGAATTTTTGTCAAAAAAAAAAATAGAATAGGGAAAAATATTTTATTTAATTTATATAAAATAACAAAAAACGAAATCAATATCATAGTCAAAATATTTTTAAAAAATTATGGATTACACATTACTTACACAAAATAACAAAAACTCAAACAAAAATTTCAAATTTCAAATAATATTTATATTTATTTCACTAATTTTAATTTCTCCTAAGAAAATAGGGTTTTAAAAAACATAAAATATCCACTGAACGGTGGCTAAGTCTTGTTCTTATTTTGGACACAATATTGCCTGAAATTGAAAATACTCGTTCACTAGCTACTGAGCTTGGTTTTATAGTTTTCAGGGTATTAAATAACAAATCTCAGTTTTTGGTTCTTTTATTCGTTGCCTCAAATAATGAAAATTCAGCTTTCAGTGTCTTTGGATTTGTAAGTTTTTCTTCGGGGTCTTCAAGAAATCAAATAAGTTAAAAATTAATTTTTACATAATAATTTGAATTCTTTTAAACTGGTTTTCTTAATTTAAAAACCGGTTTGCAAATGTGACAAATTTATTTTAAAAACCGTTTTTTTAAAAATGGGGTTGGAAAAACCGTCAAGCCCTAATTAGGATGACAGCTGCTGTGATGCTTATTTTGACTTAAATGATTTCTCCCTAAGATGTTGCCCATCCAATGTAATCTTTAACAAGTAATCTCTTGTTTGGACCATAAATTATGAAACATGCTTGGCTCTTTCTGCAATAAACTAAATTCACAGCAATTAGTCAAGCTCGTTTAAGAATTTAGAATTTTTTATTTTTAATTCAGTTATCGCCACCTATTGACAAGTTGAGGAGCCTAAAACAGAAGTGAAACTTTTAAGCCCATACGGCTACTGGGATACCTAATATGCTACCAATTAGATTGATTTAAAATTTTAAGAAAAGGATAGTTTTCATACTCATCTAGACAAAACTAAATTAATCGCTTAAATTTTTGTTAGTCTTACATTCTTTTTTTTACATAGGTCATTTCAGAAATGAATTCAGATGAAAGTTTTTGTACTTGGGGAAGAAAAGGCATAAACCTACTAAAAAAGGACTAATTAACTATGTAGGCAGCACGTAAGATTTTCAAATAATATGACAATAAGTATACATAAAACATTTAAATACCATTTGATTGTGCTTTGTTTCCTCAGCAATAGTCTTGCGGCGTTCCTCTTGTTGTACCCGTATTTGTTCTGACTTTGAATTTTCAATATGTGCTTCAAATTCTTTTATTTTAGTCTGTTTTTCAAGCTGCATGTTGATTTCTTGCATTTTTGCAAGATCCAGGTATTCTTTTGCATTAGCTATATGGGAAAATACAAAATTTATATGTAAAATAATGTATCAGTTTCGATGTAAATTATTAAATTTGATAAAATAATTTTTTTTAATTACACATGATTTTAATTGCAAATGACATTTTCCGATTTTTTTCTCCTTTTTTAAACAACTCCCCTTGACAAATACACAGAAAAAGATGAATGGTAAACCAAAGCAAATATGTAGGAAATGGAAAGAAAGTTATCACTGCATGTATATTACACTATCTTATGCTTAAAATACTAATTTAAGTAAATTCAGTAATGAAAAAGAAACGAAGTGACCTTAAATTATTGAGAAATCTAACATATCCTTTTTTTCCCCCTTAACTTTCCTTGACTTTAAATATTAAATTTTCCTCCTTTTTCCTTCACTAACAACTCAGATTTTGAAATTTCTTAACTTTTCTAGGTTTTCTAGAACCATACCAACCAATAATTAAATATACCTAAATACCTGTTAGCATGTAGCCTGTTACCAAAATTACCCTAGTTATTTGGCCAGTCGAGACCAATGGATGTTCATAGCCATTAGGAATCAGCTTTAAACTGCAGATTTCTATTGTACAGGAAAACTAGACACTAATGCTCTTAACCCAACTGAACTAACTATTACTAAATTTAGAACTTCAAGATAATATTCTCTCATTAAATATTAAAAATGTAATCATTTAACAGAAGGAGGACAGGGGATGATCAATCACAGGAAGTTTTTAATTAACTAAAGAAGAACCACTCAGTTCTTGAACTGAATATTAAGGACTATTTTTATGGCTATATAGCGGATGACATACTGTAACCATTCAATAAAATAATAAATATCACACTTACATAAGATATTTTGCCTTATGTTTCAGTGACTGATCATGTCGATAGTAAAATAATTTTGTAAATTTTTTGTGTCAATAAATGATTATAAGAGTTTGAATTCACATTCAATAATTAATCAAATACAAATAATATAAAAATTCATCAAATAACCAATCAAAACTTCAAATTATACTGGATTCAAATTTACTTGTTATCAGCCCTTACCTGAAATGGGCTGTAACAAGTACACAGATATTTTCCAAAACTATTCCAGAATAATATTTTGCTATCAAAAGATAATAATTAGAAATGCTTAATAAAAAACAATAACTACAACATAAAAAAGTGGAAAAGATGAAGAAATATAAGTTTATGCTTTTAACATTTTATAATGCCACCTATAGAACTTTAACTAATATAGCAAACAAAAGAAATACAGTCAGCACTTGTTACAATGACCATGTATTGTAGTGACTGTTCCAATGCAATGAACAGTGCAAAAAGTCCCAAATGGAATCCCCTTTAATGATATGTTATTTTTACAATTTTCGCTACTGCAACCACTCATTATAATGATCTTTTTCTATGGAACACAGAAGGTCAGAATAAAGAATGCCGACTGTATTTACATTTATGTATTTATACATACACACACACACATATATATATATATATAGTGGAATCTTGATCGTTCTCTGAATCATCGTTTTCCCGTATGTGTCGTTTATTTCCCCCAGTCCCAACAATCATATTGCTTTATTATGTTCCCGCATTTATAGTTCAGTTCAGTCGGTCCCTTGAAAAACAATAGATCGAGATTCTACTGTAAATATATAGATAGATAGATAGAGAAAGAGAGAGAGAGAGTACAATAAATCAGTAGGATTTTTGAGGAATACTCTAGATTTGTGTGCACGGCCGCCACCTTGGATTTTTCCGCCAGGGTTTGGCGCGTTTTGCTTGGCGATAATTATTGCATTCTGGTACCTCCACTGGCAACCCCTTCTAACCAATGAAATGATTTAACTGAATTTTTTTGCTCTTATTCAACCTTTAATTGACATCTTTTCACCTAAAGTTAAATTTATTTGGTCTCCATATCATCAAGAGTGTTTTAATAACTTTCAGTCAATATTCTTTTCTAAACCAAACTACCCATGTGGGATCAGGATTTTTATTTAAATACTGATGCTTCAAATATGATTATTTCTGGCATTTTGATGCAGAAGTTTGTTGATAAATTATTAACTATATCATATTTTAGTAAGTCACATAAACAAGGTCAGAAAAATTATTCCACCCTCAAAAAAGAACTGTTCGCACTTTACAAATCTATCATTGCATTTAAATATTATTTATACAATAGAACTTTTACTGTGTTAACTGATAGCAAACCTCTCATCAACTATAAGCATACAACTTCTACTGATATTGTAACTAGAGGGTTACTCGAAATGAGTGAATATTCCATCATTTATGAACCTATTCCTGGTAAAGTTAATGTTTTGGCAGATTATTTTTCTCACCTCACCTGTGATCCTCCTTCTCAAAATTGAGCCACTAATCCTTAAATTATTAATAGTGAGGATGTCCTCCCTATAACTTCTGTAAATGCTATAACTACTGAAACATATTCAAAATTCTCCAGCTATTCCCATCACTAATGACCCTCCTCTTGATATTTCCATATCCACATTTTTGGCAGAACAGAGTAGGGATTCAAAATTGATCAAAATTATTAATTATCTAAATCAACCCTACTCTGCTAAGTCTTCAAAATTCACCGATTTTATATTCATTATGCTTCTAAATTATTATGCTGGGATAAATCTACTTCTCATATTATTGTTGTTCCCCATTCTTTAAAATATAAGGTTCTTAAAATTTGTCACGTCTCTCATTTTGGCATCGAGAAGACATATGATTTTCTAAAAGCTCGTTATTTCTGGCAAGGCATGTATGTTGATACAGTAAATTTTTTAAAATCATGCCACCTTTGTTCTGTTAATAAGCCTCACACCATTGTATCAGCACCTTTTCAGGCAAACCCTATTCCCACTTTACCTAATGAGGCTGTTTCTATGGATATTCTTGGTCCTTTTAAAAAATAACAATTATGTTTTGACTATCATTGATCATTTTTCAAAGCATTTAGAGCTTTTTCTTCTTGTCAAAATTATCACGGAGGCAGTCACTGAGTGTTTATTAAGTTATATTTGCAAATTTGGCAGACATTCCTTAATCTTAACTGACTTTGGTACCCAATTTACTTCTGAAAATTTTACTAACTTTACAAAAACTATTGGTATTAAATTAAATCATACTAATGTGGGTAATCCTAAATCGAATGCTGTTTGTGAAAGGACTAACCTTTCAGCAAAATCAACAATTATTTTTTTTGAAAAGTTACAATTTTTCATAAAAAAATACACTTTGATTAGGGGTCTGGCCGATACCACGTAAAAACAAAACGCATCTTGGAAATTTTACCTCTTGGGTGGTGTGGAAAAAAACTTCAATATTTGAATGCTTTTTTCAAAAAGTTTTCTAAGTTTCATGATTTGAAAAGATAGTTTTTATTAAAAATGCAAAAAAAAAAAAATAAAATCTAAGTCTAACGATTAAATGATTTTCAAAAATATTTCTAAGTTTCATAATTTAAAAAGGTGGTTTTTATAAAAAAAGCTAAAAGAAAAACAAAAATTTCCAATATTTGAGAATGATTTTTTTCGAAAAAATTTCCAAGTTTCATAAATTATAAAGTGGTTTTTATTAAAAACCCAAAAATAAATCTAAGTCTGATGTTTAAATGATTTTTCAAAAATTTCATAATTTAAACAGGTGGTTTTTATTAAAAAAGCTAAAAGAAAAACAAAAATTTCCAATATTTGAGAATGATTTTTTTCGAAAAAATTTCCAAGTTTCATAAATTATAAAGTGGTTTTTATTAAAAACCCAAAAATAAATCTAAGTCTGATGTTTAAATGATTTTTCAAAAATTTCATAATTTAAACAGGTGGTTTTTATTAAAAAAGCTAAAAGAAAAACAAAAATTTCCAATATTTGAGAATGATTTTTTTCGAAAAAATTTCCAAGTTTCATAAATTATAAAGTGGTTTTTATTAAAAACCCAAAAACAAATCTAAGTCTGATGTTTAAATGATTTTTCAAAAATTTCATAATTTAAACAGGTGGTTTTTATTAAAAAAGCTAAAAGAAAAACAAAAATTTCCAATATTTGAGAATGATTTTTTTCGAAAAAATTTCCAAGTTTCATAAATTATAAAGTGGTTTTTATTAAAAACCCAAAAATAAATCTAAGTCTGATGTTTAAATGATTTTTCAAAAATTTCATAATTTAAACAGGTGGTTTTTATTAAAAAAGCTAAAAAAAATTCTAAGTCCAGCGTTTTGAAAACACCGCTTAAAACACATTGGCGAGAATTTTTCCACTCCTCAAAACACCGTAAAATCACCAAAGTTGGCACAAAAAAAATCCAAGATGGCGGCCATGCACACAAATCTAGAGTAGTCCCGATTTTTGTTTAGTCATATTATATACATCCAGTGGTTGTTAGCATAAAAACTTTCTGTCTAAAATAAGAGAAAAACAGAACTAAGCTTAAAAATAGGACTTTTTTTTAGAGCTTCATTCAAAAAATAGAAACTTTTAATGGGTTCCTAAAACAATTTTGAAAATTAAGGATTTTTTAAAGCCTTTTAAGGGCCAGTTGGACCACTGTATAAGATGTCTGTAATGTTACCAATTAACCGATAAAATGTACAGTAAAGACTGGCCACTAAAGTATTGAAGTAAATTTTTTACACATATAAGGATATTAATATCGTTGCACAAGAGGCACTTCACATTGCTAAAACATGAACTTTAAAGTTGTTAGCTGCTCAGAAGCCCCATTTATAATAGATATACATAGAAAAAGCAAGACGCCCATCATATTATTTCACTATTTTTAATACATTGGAGGAGAAAAAAAACAGAATTAGTTATAAAAAGGATCAAAAGCTTTTAAAACCTTTATTACAAAAATATACTTTGGCACACTTTAAATTAATTCTGGATGGAATCTTAAAAGAATTGAAAAATTCAACAAAAGTTTAAAAAATTTATTAGTTTTATATCGTATATTCCCAGGCACATAATTATTACCATTACTAATTCCAATTAAAAAAAACTAAAAACTTAGTATGGGCAATAAGCACCCTGGTTCAAATTGTAAACCAATAACAAGTTTAATACATTTTAAAGCCAATTAGCTGTTTTGAGGTATTACCCTAATGTCTTGTACAATTATGGACTTGAATCCGTGAGGAAAGCTTACCCCTCTCCCAAAGTTTGAAACATATTCCAGTCTTATAAGTTAAGTCTGTAAGCAGTCCTATTAACTAAAGAGTACAACTACCTTATAAAACAAAATTGTACAATCATTTTTCCGCACAAAGAATTTTCCTTACGTCAAAAAAAATTACAATAATTAAAGCAAGTACTAAATTATTATTTTGTATTCAACAATTACAGGTATTATTACCATAGTTTAGCATGGTGCATGTATTGCATCATACCCTCAACAACCACGAAAAAGGATGTTATTCAAAATAAACAATAAAAATGAAGAATACTTTTAATATTCATAATATTGATAAAAGTGGGATATTTGTGTTAATAATTCTCAAATATATTTACATACGAGAAATATTTAAGGATAAAGTGAAGGGAATATGCATTTACAAGGCATTTCATTTGGATATTAATAACACATACGAGATAATTCCAGCTCTCTTGCTGCCTTGGCAGCTCTTTCAAGAGCAGAAGAATCAAATCTATAGGCATCCATAGGCTTTTTATCACCAGATCCTCCAGAGCCAGAGCTAGAACCACCACTGGATGGAGGTTGACCTTCTCCTCCGGATGATCCTGACCCCAAGTTTAAATTGTCTCCCATTGCTGAAAAATCAGGCACGGGATCTTTTCTAAGACCAAATAACCAACTCATTTTAGTAGTGTTATTTATATACAGCTGTATTAAGAGAAACACATAAGAGCCACTCTTCTTATAACAACAAAACACACGTGCGTTTGACCGGCGAGCGATGGTGTAATCATAAATAGAGTGATGTAACCGTAATGAGTTAGGAAAGATGACTCACGAATAAAATGTGAACTGAGATGTTTAATCGGAAGTAAAATTTTGTACTATTTATGATATATTAAATACGTTTGTTTAAAAAGCGTATATATAAATGTCTTACAAGATTTCTCCATAGAATTCTAAATTTGTACTTAAAGATTTTAGAAGTTTCTCGTCAATACCTCTCTGTATCTGTGACTGTATTTGTTGCTATGACAACTAATTCGTAATTTAAGCATTACAAGGTTGGAATTTAAAAATGATTTGATTATGAATTAATACTAATCTGAGTGCTGTATCTCTGCTAAAAAACGTTTGCTATCTTTCAGAAATTCGCATTGGAAATTATCAAATTTTTGTCTTCATAAGTATTAGTCAACAAATAGAATGGTTATATTACATGTCAAAAAAGGAAACCAAAGTTCGTATCTATACGAAACTACCACGAAAACGTCCATAGCAGATCTTAATAAATGTTTAGTTTCAATATATAATGGGAAATTAAAGATAGAAAGACTTTGTTTCGGTAAGTATATCGTTTAAAAGTATCAAAAATGACATCGATAAACACTAAATTTAGTTTATTTTAATAACAGATAAAATATTTTTTAAATTTTATTTTCATATTAAACTTTTGTACAACTGCTTTATAAAGGTATCAGTTGTCAGTTTAGGTATATAATTATATAGCTTGATAAAATACTATATTATACATGATATGTATGTTTCTTCACGCACTTCTTTAAAACATCCTTTTCCCCGTGTTACACCATCATATAGTCATCGAAGGCCGGAAGGTACAGATGTGTCAGCCGCACCCCCCCTGCCAAGTTTGACGATTTTGTGTATGGCGTGGTAACCATGCAATTTTGGCGAGATGTTGTTTTTTGTGGCAACCCAGTTTGAATGGTTATTTAGACATGCGAACTTGTGGCCATTGTTTATTATGTGGTTTATTATGGTGGCCATGTTGTTGCGAAGCATCAATGACATATTTTAGATAGTATTAGATGTAGATTTTCGAGACATAGGCATACTGTTGAGGTTGTTACGGATATAAAGTGGGAGGAATTTAAAATTTCTGGTAAAAGCGTTGAACAATGTTTTGTATTTTTTCAGGCTATTTCTGCTGTGCTTTTTTCTCATGCAAGCGTCATTGCTATTTTGTAGTCTAGTAAATTTATTGGCTAAATGAGGTTTATTGCAGTTTATTTGAAATTAACTGTTACTTTAAAAGGTTAATTTAGATGTGGTTTGATGGACTTACATATTGGTTGTTTTATGCCTTTCTACATTTGAGTTTTTGAAAACGTTGTGGTTGATTTAAAATGCAGCGGTTTGGAATACAGTAGTTATAAACTTGGAGTAAGTTAATGATATTTTCTTTTTACGAAATTAGATTCATCAATTTCTTCCCTTCCAAGAAAATGTTGTTTTGTGCCTTGTGGAGTGTAGTTTGCGGCCAAATGAGTGGCAAGATTGAATTGACATTTGTTGTTTAGGATGTATTTTATGGGAAACAGGTGTATAATAGGTTTTTGCATGGAGAATTGGTGTTTACGCTTACAAAGTAGCTGCTGGTGATTTCTGTTATGTTTTTGGAAGTTTAATACACCCATCATAAGATATGTTTGGGGTTGTTTCTAAGCAGCGGTTGAGGATTTCTGTAATGTTTTTGGAAGTTTAATACAGCCAGCGTAAGATATGTTTGTGGTTGTTTGTAAGCAGCGGTTGAGGATCTCTGTAATGTTTTTAGAACTTTAATACAGCCAGCGTAAGATATGCGTGTTGTTGCTCCTAAGCAGTGATTTAGGATTTCTGTAATGTTTTTGTAAGTTTAATATAGCCAGCAGTAAGTTTGTTTTCAACTTATTTTTATTTGTTGGTTGCTATTGATATTTTGTTTACATTTCACACTTTAAGCCTAACATGTCTGCGGAGACCCCCTTGGCAACAAGTTGGTGCCAAAAAGTGTTGCTAAGGGGGCCAGAACAGATGTGCGTCTTACACATCTGTTCTGGCCAGAATACTAATTCTTCAAAGTGCAGTCGGTTACTGAATAAAATCCTTCTCCGCAATGCAGTGACACATGAGTGGCAATAAACACAGTCTCTTTTAATTTAACATCATTTAATTAATCCACGGGGCCATGGAGGCCTTGTGGTACAGTATGCTGGTTTTCGGTGCTGAAGGTGCTTGGGTCGAATCCTGGCGAACTGCCACTAAAATGCCTCTGTTTGTGTCATCCCTTTGTAGGGGGCAATGCTGGTTTGCCTATATGGTGCCCCCGTAATAAAATGGGCAACAAAACTGCGGTGAATTATAGGTGAATGTCTTTGCAACAAGTGCCTCTGCATTGAAAAAAAATAAAAATTCACGTAGAAAAACTTGACTCCATTCTTTAGTTTTAACTGTTTCTATTAATTTCTAAAGCCTAAAGATCTTAATTAAACCCCATCATCGCTCATTCGATTTATTTCATCCCTTCCAATTTTCTTAGCCCCCCGGAGCGATGATCTTTACTCATCGAAGTCTACATTATCTCGATGGATTTTGGAAGAAATGAAGTCTTTCTGTCTTATTCAAACGCCTAGAATAAAATCTGTTTTGCTGGCAATGAAAGTTCTCCAATGTTGTTTTGATTAACTTGCAATAATTCCATGCCAATAAACTGATGAGCTTGCAGGAAAATCCACGCAGAGACTCCACAAAACACCTACACCAATTCTATTAATAGCTTTGAACGTTAACAATGGAGAGGAGGCCTGTAATTCTCCCCACTGTCTTTCGTTTTCACTCCTGCACTGTGTATCAAATGTGAATAATCTGGCATTTAACATTTTAATTCAGATTTTTTTTTTAGAAAAACCCCCTTTTTGGCCCCTGAACTTTTAACCTCTCCATAAAATCCTTGACATTCATAATGGGAAAACCATAATCTTTGATATGTTGATGATCCAAATTGCCAGGTGATGCGATAAATTATGCCAAATGAGGGTAATTGTTTGTGTGCGAAAACATTTCAATAAGCTTAAGTTATATCATTATACGATTCAAAATTGCATCTCAACAATGAAGTCATCATAATATAATTTTTGTCAGACCATCCAATAAATATTGTTGTAAATAAGAAATGAAATAATCGTTATGATTTCTTCTGGTGACTGAAATAAAGTAATTTTTGTTAGTTGGGAATGAACAAATTCGAGTTCATCCTTTCTGCACAACATTTTGTTTATGCATTTTCTCCCCTTCTGTGTTCTGGCCTAATATTTGTTCAAACATCAGTGAGAATCATTAACAAAAGCTACAAAATTCAACAGCCATGAGGTTGTCAGTTGTTTACATGAAGATATCAGTGAGTTTGTTAGATAAAACGATAAATTTGAGGGTCTGATCAAGTTTTTATAATTGTGTTAGAGTGTTGACAAAAATCACAAATAAAAGCTGGGAATTTAAACAATCTTGAGATAGCAGAGGCAAGCATTTACATGAAGATATAGGGAAATTTACCGGATCTACTTATTTAAAAAAAAAAAATTTTAAATCTATGATCAAGCAAGATCCACAAACAAAAATTACAAGTTTAACTATGCCTGAAAAAACCAATAAACTACATTAGGGAACTTACAGTTACCTGAATACATGTGACATATAAATTTTAAATGTATTTAAATAATGAGACTCCTAAAATATTGAAAAAATATATTTAAAATCAAATACAATTTAGAACAATAAAAATTACAGTTTTGCATCTATTATATATATATTTTTAAGTTATTGCTTAATTTCAATAAGACTGATTATGTTTACTAACAGTTATAGATTAAATCCAACAGACAAATCTGTGTAAAAGTCATTGATTTTTCCTTTACATCTACTTAACAATTCTGAAAAGGGCTAATTTTTTTCCTATAAGATTATTCCTTGATGCAAATATACATTTTTCTTTTTAGTGAAATAAAGTAGAATATCATTATGTAGCAGAATTTGAATTTTAGTCTTATTTATTTATTCTTTTACTGACATATAAAAATCTTACATAAGTTATGTAAAAATACAGTGTAAATCAGCATTGATAAATGTTTCAGTGTTTCTCCCTGTGCTCAATTTTCCAGATGTGATGCAAGAAAAGCAAATCTTAAACACTGTGTTTCAAATAGTTTTTTTCTATGTTTAAGAGTTACCATCATTTTGAAATGGACAGATATCATCAGTTTATAAGCAATTAGCTGAATACCTGTGGATTCACTATGGAGTACATTTTAGGATAATTACAATGAAAAAAAAATGAAATTGCTTTTTAGAGGATTTCCCTATAAACAATATTTTTTGTTTCTTCATTGGGTGGAACTAATATTACCAGGCTCATCCACAAACTTATGGGTGAGCAAGCTACGTAAAATTGGCTGTGGGAGGAGACTTATTTATTGTCATGCCAAATCATACTTTGAGGGGAAATTGCAGTCTCTTAAGGGGAGGTTATTAGGTATTAGAGGATTTCGGTGGTTTTAAATTCCAAAAGAGCATTATGGGTGCGCCCTTCCACAAAGAGAGCTTATGGTATGGAAGACCCAGTGGTTTAAGGGAATTTAAAAACTA
This sequence comes from Dolomedes plantarius, assembly GCA_907164885.2. Taxonomy (NCBI): domain Eukaryota; kingdom Metazoa; phylum Arthropoda; class Arachnida; order Araneae; family Dolomedidae; genus Dolomedes; species Dolomedes plantarius. The sequence goes on along the minus strand of OU015503.1, from coordinate 31,385,489 downwards.
TCAGATAGTTAACGGCATCATCCGAATTACAGATAGTGTCTATCAACTGTCAAAATTTCAGCTCTTTAGGTCCAGCAGTTTCGTTTGTGTGAAGTCTCTCAGTCAGTCATGGAACTGTTTTATATATAGGTTTAATTTAATATCCATAAAACATGCTAGTTTGAATTAAATTCTTAAAAAACTTCCATCTCCATTAGTCTAGTGGTTAAATTTTATCTTTTATTGTATTTTGATTTTTTTTTGTCAATTTATTTCGTTGTTATGCACTTGATGCAAAATTAATTTAAAGTATCACAAAAAGAAAAGAAATCCATCATAAGTATTTAAGAAATTAAATTATAAAAAGTAATCTTTAAAAATTCACCAAAAATCAGAAAATGGAGGTAAAGGTTTGAAAAAGATTTCATTTTAAAGAAGGTTTTATGATCTTTCTTGTGATATAAATTTTATAACCCTCAGATTATTATTTTAAATGCAAATTTTAAAAAAGTTACAAAAACAGCTTAAAAGTTTAATTTAAAAAAATCTAAGAATTTTTCAAAAATCTTTCTTAGTGCACCCCTATGCTATAAAAAGAATCACCATGAAAAATTTCAGACCTTTAAGTCCAGCAGTTTGGTCTGGCATTATTTGTCAGTCAGTCACGGAACTGTTTTATATACACTCATGGACAAAAAAATTAGCGCACCAAGAAGGAATCGTCAAAATGAAACGAAATTTTACATACGTAATGACTACTTTGATATAAGTAAATGATAAGAAAATCAAAGAAAAAGGATAATTTATTTCAGAGAAAAAAGCAAATGAACGGAGGAGTTAATACTCCGTTGGACCCCCCTCTAGCGCGAATGCACAATGCGATACGATCGGCCATTGAGTCATACAAGTTCTGTATGATGTCTTGAGACATTTCGTTCCATATTTGCTGTAACCTTGCCTCTAGTTCGTTCAAACTCGTGGGATGCCCAACTCATCGTCCCAAATGATCCCAGATATGCTCGATTGGAGACAAATCTGGGGATCGGGCAGGCCAAGGAAGGGTAGTAACAGTGCGGAGACAGTCTTGTGACACCCTTGCCGTATGAGGCCGAGCATTGTCTTGTTGAAAAATGGCTTCTGGTTGCCGTTCCATGAGTGGCAACACATGTGGTTGCAGGATTTCATGAACATACCGCTGGGCTGTCATGGTGCCACTGAACAATACTAGGGGTGACCGTGTATTGTAGGCAATGGCATCCCATACCATCACACCAGCTGTGGGAGCGATGTGTCGCTGTACATCAAAGGCAGGATTGAAGCGTTCACCACGGGCTCTCCACACACAAACACGATTGTCATCACTGCCGAGATTGAATCTGGATTCGTCGCTAAAGACGACCTGGTTCCATTCCGCTGCAGTCCAGTTTCCTCGTGCGCGGCAAAACTCCAAACGGAGGCGTCGATGGGTGGGCGTCAAGGGCAGCACACGTAATGGGCGCCGCGATACCAACTGTCCTTCAGCCAGGCGCCTTCGTATGGTTCGAGAAGACACAGAGGCCCCTAGTGAAGGTGCTACCTGTGCCTGGATGGCGGCCGTTGAAGCGGTTGGCTGTACGCGTGCATTTCTTACGATGTGGCGGTCTTCTCGACGACTGGTCTGTCGAGGGCGTCCTGAGCCTGGTCTTCGTGTACATGACATCTCTCGGGTCCACTGGTCCCAACACCTCCTCACAACACAATCAGAGCGGCCTAAATGACGAGCTACTCGCCTAGCTGACCACCCAGCTTCCATCATCCCGACGATTCTCCCCTCTCAAACTGCGACAACTGCTTATATTGTCTTCGAACACGGCGTAATGGCATGTCTATCTCAGCTCTTCCTTTGTAAATGATTCAGCACACTCAAACAAGCTTTGGTTACCTGTTTTATACTCCACAGAGTACGATGTTCAACGCCCTCTACCGGCTATACGTAATGCGCAATCACGCTGCATTTCTAATCATTTGCATATCTCCCCGACATGTACCTTCATTGCAAGTTTCGTTACGATCCCGCAATTATTTCTTGGTGCGCTAATTTTTTTGTCCATGAGTGTATATAGGTCAGTAATTCCCAACTGGTGGTTCGCGAGAGCCTCGGGAGTGGTCCGACACCACATTACAAAAGTTGCCTAATAAATGGGGATTTTGAAAGCAATGTTCATTGAACTAGATGAGCAGAATATATCTGATGACTATCAGGTGTTGATTTAAATTTCTTAAAAGTTTAACGTAATTCTTTTATTATTCGAATATATGTTAGAATGTGAGTACATTAATCCTGTATCTCTCTTGCCTGAGGGATATTCTATATCGCTTAATTTAAAAAATCATGCATTATTTTGTTAAGATGATTTCTTTTTTATGTAATATAGTCAAAGTTTTAATGCTCTCTCATTCAAACTATAATGAGAAGTGAAATAAATTAATTTGTCTGAAATTATCTTTTGTACATATAAATTCCTAATTACCACATAATACCGAAGTTCTAAAATTTAAATAACATTGAAATAGGTACAAAATATTGTTACTGTTTGAAATTGCTTTTTTGTTTGGTGAAATAAACACGCTAGTTCCTTCATGCAAATTAATAAACATTGAAATTAATTTATCAGACCCCATAAAGCATGAGAAAAAAAGGGAATAAGATCTTGTAATCTTTTAATGTCTAAAACCTAATCAGCCAGTAGGCAGGGAGGAAAAAAAAATCCTGGAATCATAAATAATTCAAACAAAAGTGGAAACTTTTTAACCACTTTATTTTAGGTCAAGTATGAATATCTTGAGTTTTCCCCCTCCGCCAATGTGAGTCCTGGTGGTTAGGTAAACAATTGAGTGAAAAAAAGGTATTTTTTCAGTTTTTTCAAAATAAATAAAAACCGATTCATTCGATCAAAGAAACTGTATATATATAAAATATTTAGAGCATTAAATTCTGCTTAAAAGGAGTACCAATACATAAAAATTACTTAAGTTATAAGGTTACTAGCTTCTACCCAAGTTACTGTCATTTTTTCAACTTTTGCTAGTAAGTGCGATTTTTGCTATAATTGTGTTTTTCATGGAAAGTACCTATTTGAAGAAAAAATAGCTCTAACTAAATGTTGTGGAGCATTTAATTCTGTGTTCAGTGAGTACTATACATGAAAAGTAAATGCATAAGGGTATACAGGTGATTGAATATAGTCTGGCATTGTAATTTTTTTTTCTAGGAACCTATGTTTATAGAAAATAAATTGGGCAAAAGTAATAATAAGTAAAAGTATATAATAATAATTTAGAATTAAGTCACAATAAGAGACTGAAAATCAGTAATGAAGAACATAGAACAATTCAAGAGACTTTTATACCTAGGTCATTACACATTATACATAGAATATTATACATAGAACATTAGGGCAGTGGATTCAAAACTTATTCAAATATCACTCAAGTTTTGCATGTTTTGGTGAGTTTGCATGCACACTCTCTGCAGTTTGCTTTTGCTCATCCCCTTCTGGGTCAACTTCATCCCCATTCTGTGTTTCCCATTGCTTCTGTAGTAAGTCATCGTCCTGTCCTACGCTAGTCTCAGAGTGAATGGTTGGCAAAGAATTGGTGGACAACTCCTTTGCAGTTAATGCACAAAATGGAATACCAAATCCCTGCTTTCCTACAGCTGCATGCTGTTTTGCACCCTTTGGTGCATCTGCATGATATTGTCTTGAGCAGAGATTGAGGAGCTGGGTTTTTTTCGTGGTCACTAGGAGTAAGCCAAAGTTTGTGCTTCTCCATCCCTAATCTGATGGGTTTTTTAAGTTTCCATTTCATGTTTGAACTCGTAGGTATGACCTCAAAGAATGGTTATATCCTGCATCGTGTGTTGGAGGCAGAGAAGCCAAATTGAAATTGGTTTTTATCATTGATTTGGCAAAAAGTTTATACCTCATGGCATCCAATAACTCTTCATCACCTCCATATAGAGCAACTAAAAATTTCTGCCCTGCTTCTGCAATTTCTACTTCCTGGGCATCCAGGTTCATGAACAGCTGAACAAAATCTAAAAGTTTCTCATCCTTCATAAGCAACTTAACTTTTTTTTCCCCCTTGCCTAAATATCGAAGATGTTGTGTCGTGAAGAAAACAGGAGGCTGTTTTTGATAGAATCTGAATATTTAAAACTGCCAGAACTGTATAAGGTGTTTTGTATTAGTAGACGATACCTTATGACGTTTTACCCTTTCCTGGTTTCAAGAACACAATATTTGAAGGAGAATCTAGTACACCTAGTATTAGAAGAAGATCTATATCCTCAGCAACTAGCACCACTTTGTGATATGACTGAGATGCTTCTATTGCAGTTGTCAAAGTTAGGTGGTCAGCATCTTCTACTGCTTGCTTAACCACAAATCCTTCATTCTGAAGCACTGTAGATAGCATTGATATCAATCTATTTTTGTTGTAATCAATGGTTAGAAATTTCTCTTGATAGTAGCTGTCATTGTTTCTTGGAATGCAATGTTAGGTGCGGTGTTTAGTTAGGGCTATTTTTTCTTCAAACAGGTACTTTCCCTAAAAAACACCATTATAGCAAAAATTGCACTTAATAGCTAAAGTTGAAAAAATGATGGCAACTTCGGGAGAAGCTAGTAACCTTATAACCAAAGTAATTTTTATGTATTGGTACTCATTTTAAGTAGAATTTAATGCTCTAAAAATTTTATATATACGATTTCTTTGATCGAATGAATCAGTTTTTATTTATTTTTAACAAACTGAAAAAATGCCTTTTTATTGCTCAGTTTTTTTTACCTAACCACCAGGGCTTGCCTCGGCAGAGGGAGAAAACTCAGGATATTCATATTTGACCTAAACTAAAGTGATAAAAAAGTTTTTACCTTTGTTTGAATTATTTCCGAATTCAACTCCCTACCTACTGGCCTATAAAAACCTGTTAAGGATTTTTTTCTTTTTTTTTTTTTAGACCAAGTGTCTGCTTTGATACCCCCTCCCTTCACTTAAATTAACTCATTAAATATTAAAGTATTTAGTCTTCATTTGCTAGATAGGAAGAAAATATCAAAATGACATACTTCAACAACTAAAATTTTATTTCTTAATTTTTACTGCTAGAATTATTATTTGCTAAGGCACCTAATTATACATTAAACTGTTTTATAGTGTAATTTCAAGTTTTTTCAGATATATATATATACATACATATATATATATATATATATATATATATATATATATATATATATATATATATATATATATATATGTGTGTGTGTGTGTGTGTGTGTGTGTGTGTGTGTGTGTGTGTGTATGTATATATAAACCATTTTAAGTATTATAAATCTATGTGATTTTATTATGTTTTTAAACTAAAACTCAATGACTTAGATCTCAGGGATTATTGATAACTTCTTTTCTTTCAATTTAAAACTAGATCAATATATTTGAGCTAGGCTTATCTTAACATACAATCGAAGCTGATACATAATATCAAATGTTTTGCTGTCATAAAAATGGTTAAAGAGTACTTCAAAATTTGATAATTGAGGCTAATATTATTCTTTGCTTGTTTTAAATATGTATGTGCTAGATTTTTTTAATCTGAGATTTACTTACTCATAGTGGGGATTGCATATATGTTAATGATAACTTCTGACAAATTTGTGTATTTTCTATAGAGATTGAATATCTTGCCAAGCATGGTGTGTGCCTCCCTCCTAAAATGCAGGGGCTAACATCTGATCAGATCCAGGAGTTGAGGTTAAAAGATGAATGGGCAGACCAGAACTTGAAATCGTTAGAGCATATTTCAAATCCAGATACTATGGGCATAAGAAATGGTTTCGGTAAGTATATCTTAATTTATTCAAGTCTATAATGTTTATTAATCTTGTAAGATTTAGTACTCCCTCACATTATTTTATCATGAATATTAGTGTCTTTTAATATTTAATTGTGATATTTATTAAGACCAGAGGATTCTACTTATGTTAGTTTTAATTAACTTTATATCTACAGGACAAATTATTGAGAAATCAAAATAGCTGGAAAACGAAATTAAAATTTTCTTGTATTTATTGAAAGTAATTCATACTAATAAAGTCGGTAATTTGACACTAAAAGAAACATCTTTTATCTGATAAAAATGAGATAATGCAAAACAAATCCTTATAAAAAAATTTGTATATACACTGTCTTAAATAATTTTCTGCCATGCAGTTTTTAACCATTTGCTCTACATATAGGAATTTTCTTGATCCTGCTCTTCTAAAATTAGGACTTAAATTATTCATTGTTCATCATTTTGGTTTCTCTTGTATTTATTTGGATGTTTCCTGTGATAGCTTCCAGATTATATGCAATCTAAGCATAGTTGGCTGTATAGCATTAAATACAGGAGTGCTGAGGAGTAATGCTTGGACAGAAGAAAAAACTCATCTTGCCCTATGCTGGGCTCAAGGAATTTGACTCCCTTTTAACACATCTTGCATGGCTTGACTAAGAGTTACTACATTTCTTTTTGTGCTTGTATAAAATTCAGATTTCTCTTTAAACTTGCCTCTCTAGCATCAGAACAGCTCATCAATGTCAGTACTTTAAATATGGCCCATTATTAGCTAAATTTTGAATCTGTCTACATGTAGAAATGCATAAATTATATTCTTCACAGTGTTTCTACTCATATAAATGAAGAAAATACAGATGTATCACACAAAAAAATATACAGATTTTACATAAATATATATATGCTCTCTCTCTCTCTCTCTCTCTCTCTCTCTCTATATATATATATATATATATATATATATATATATATATATATATATATATATATATATATATATATATGTGTGTGAGGCGGTGAAAGGCAAAGTGGTGTAAGTCAGTAAGTCAAGTGGTGTAAGTCAAAAGAGTTTTACAGTAAAAACTACAAAAAATTCCACTATAAATTGAACAAATTATAATTCATAATAACTATTATACTATTGCAAATAATAATTATTTTCAATTCCACTATAAATTGAACATGGAGATTACATATTTGCCCTCAAATAAAAAAAGTTTAAAATGTGACTTACACCACTTTGCCTTTCACCGCGTCATATATATATATATATATATGTCAAAACATTAATTGAGAAAATTACAGGGGGGCTTCAGAATAGTTTATTTCTAGTATTAAATATCACTTTTTTCTGTATTGTGAGATGCACTGCGGGAAAAGGGGAATCCCTGTTTTGGAGGTTGGATTTGATTGGCAGCTATAACTCCGCCTGGGCCTCATTGCCGACACAGACATGAGCATGCGCAATAGCATTAGACGGTTTGAAACAAAGGGTTTTTAATGCAGAGAGGGATAGATTTCGATTGGGGTTGGTCACGCATCGCGAGGCTTGAGATGATGGCTTGGCAGATAAATAATATGGATTGAATTGAGGTAGCTAACATTCAGAAATAAATACTTAGGTGTATTTAAATTGTAGTTCTTTGCCACAGGCCTTTATTCACTGACTGCTATTTGGAATAATTATTATTAGGGAAAAGTTAAGATGAAGCAATGTTATATAAGACACCATGATGAAGCTGGGTAAGAATAAGCTTCATGTCATATATATATATATATATATATATATATATATGTAATGTCACGAGCGCGGGCCGACAAAGGAAGGCCTGAGTGGTATTTCTTTTTGAGGTAAAGGTGGATGACTTGTCGCCCGGCCGTGCATCACATGTTTAATTTTCTTTCCCGCTTTTCATCTCACCCTCGGACACATAAAACACCGCAACATTAATTTAATTACATCTTTATTTTTTAAGATACACCATACAACTTCTCGGGGCAACTTACAAATCAAAAAAGCATACATATACGTGATCCCAAACCTTATATAAACTTATCTCGTCATGTGATCATAGTAAGGTTTAATTGGTTAAAAGTTAGGAAAAGGCGTGACAAATGCGCTAAAGCGTTTAATTTTCTACCCATGCCACGCAAGTTTAGTTTTCGATTAACAGGCAGCCATTTAATTTTTTCTCTAGAGGTTATTAGAACTTAGAATCAAAAGCGAAATTAGTTTCGAACGCCGCAGGGAATTTAGAATAATGTTAGATTTTAAAATGGAATTTAACGCGAATGCCCAAAGGGAATTACCTGTTTCAAGGAATTAAAAAAGGGTTTGTAATTTGGAATAGTAAAGTGAGGAATTAATAGTTTTTAAATGTTAAGATTGTTGAATTAAGAAATTACTAGTTTTTAATATTATATATATATATATATATATATATAGCATCATGCACACCACTGATTCCGGAATACAGGTCACACTTTAGCTACACAAGATGACACACCACAGGAGATGGAGTTATATAGGGCATAACATCACTTTAACAAAGTAATACGAGGCCGGAGTGGAGAACACGAATAAACACTCGATGAAAACATACTACACACATTGAACAACTGGATTTATTTATTGAATGGATGAATGCTTCATGACAGCAACATGGATGTAAGGATGTCACAAGACTCGCAGGTGGAACATATCTTGAATTTTGGGGAATAGGCGCGTGACGAAACACAAGCAGGACAGACAATACATAGCAAGCATGAAGACAGAGAGAAAAGGCCCTAGGCAAAACCTTGCCGTGGCTTAAATAAACTTCATGAGGTCGTCGTCACATGACCCTTGCACTCTGCACCTATTGGCCAGAGGCTCCTAGGCCAGTTTTCTGGGCTGAGTCCCGTGGCCTGTTATATATATGATGCCCGGTGGTGTAGGGGTTAAAAGCTTCAAGCTGCCACACCACAGGTCCAGGGTTCAACCCTGCGACTGGGCAAGGTTGACTCAGCCTTTCATCTTTGAGTGGGTTGATAAAGTGAGGAACAAGCATGCTTGGGAACTAAACTCTGGGGTTCCCATGTCAGGTTGACCACCTGACTGAGACATATGCTATATGGCACCCCAAGCCCATGGTCAAGAAAGCAGAGATGGGTACCGTCGACCTTGGTCCACAGTAGACTGTTGCACCATGAGTTAAGTTTAGTTATATATATATATATATATACTAGCTGAAAACCTGCACTTCGCTACGGAGTACATTCAAATTAAATACAATGGTCAATGTATGCAATTAATGCAAAAAAATATATATTTATAAAAAAATCGTAAGGGTTATTTTTTATAGACAAAATAATGCAGAAGAAAATATTCAAATTAAATGTATTAGGACATACTAAAGAATATAGTACAGTTTGAGGAACATAATATCATTTATTGTATTTTAATATTTTTTTTATTTAAAGTACCAAAAAAAGAAATCACTGCATTTATTAAGTGATCAGAATTTAATAAATTAAATTCTAAAATTGAATCTTTATAAAATTCACCAAAAATCAGAAAATGGAGATAAAGATTCGAAAAAGATTTCATTTTAAAGGAATTTTTATGATCTTTCTCGTGATATAAATTTTATAACCTACAATTATTATTTGAAGTGCAAACTTAAAAAAAGTTACTAAAACAGCTTAAAAATTTAATTTAAAAAAATCTAAGAAGAATTTTTCAAAAATCTCTCTTATTGCACCCCTACACTATAAGAAGAATCACCATGCAAATTTTTTAGCCCTTTAGGTCCAGCGGTTTGGTCTGTGCGTTGTATGTCAATGAGTCAGTCAGTTACGGAACTGTTTTATATATATAGATATATATATACAATAGCACCTTGATCTATCAGTTTTCAAGGGACCAATTGCCCTGAACAATAAATTTGGGAAAACTATAGATGCAGGAACATAACAAAGAAGTTTTATCATCGGGACTGGATGAAATAAACGACACATACGGGAAAATAATGATTCAGGGAACAATTAATCAAGGTTCCACTGTATATATAAATTAAGTTTAGGGAGCTGTAGTTTGAACTCTTTGGAATACATACTTTCCTTATTATAGAAATAGAATTAATTCATAATTTAAATGTTGTTGTTTTTTATTTTTTTATGATTTTTATACTGACTAAATACTGTTATTTTTTCAGCCCCTTCAGAAAAATATGCTGATATCCTTACTAAAACAACTGCAGAAGCAAAAACAAGAATTTCACAGGTTAATATTTCATAATTATCATTTTGTAGATGTAGCTTTTTTTCTAGCTGCTAGTTGAATATTTTTTTTAAGTGCATTTTAACAAACATGATTTTTGATTCTAGATCAAATATTATTTTCATTACAGACAAAAATCGAAGAAATGAACAAATCAGTTTCAAAGTTTAGAAGTTACTTTTGAAAAGATTTCCTTCATTTTTTAAAACTGAACGTTAAATTTCTTGCCTTAAAGAGTTTTCTGCTAAAAAAGAATTATGCATCTCAAATAATATAATTTTCTGCTTAAAAAGTTACCATGTGTCTACTATTTTGCTTTTTTCTTCTTTCAAAGAGCAAGTACAATGCATGTGTTACTTTCTCTCATGTAACAACTTTTTGTAGCAGAAAAATTAAATGCATATTTTGTAGAATTTTTAGTATCTTACCTGCAAATAATTTAATATCTCCTCTCCATGTCTCTGACTCTCTGAAGTATTATGCTAATATTACATTTCATTAATTTCATGTCCTTTTCATTTCGTCTCAGTACATTTTTCCCTTTTAAAGAATTTGCTAAAGCAACAGTTGCAGAAATATAGATTTTTTTTTTCAATTAACATTTCTTATTTTTATTTATTTAATTTGTTTTTGTATATTCTGAACTAATGCTTATAGTACACATTCCGTACTTAAAAAAAAAAATCTGACTTTGATAAATCTACTATCTTTGTTTTATTTTTTTACTAGCTGAATACCCGTGCTTCACAACGGAGTACATTCAAATTAAATACAATGGTCAATGTGTGCAATTAATGCCAAAAAAATATATTTCTAAAAAACCGTAATGGATATTTTTTTATCGACAAAATAATGTAAAAGAAAATATTAAAATTAAATATAATAGAACATACTAAAGAATATAGTACAGTTTGAGGGACATTTCTTTTACTGTATTTTAATATTTTTTGGATAATGTCCAGTCGTCAACCGCATTAGAAATGAAAAAAAATTTTGTCAATTTATTTTGTTGTTATGCATGTGATGCAAAATTAATTTAAAGTATCACAAAAAGAAAAGAAATCACGTGATAAATTAAATTCTAAAAATTAATCTTTAAAAATTCATCAAAAATCAGGAAATGGAGGCAAAGATTCGAAAAAGATTTCATTTTAAAGGAATTTTTATAATCTTTCTTGTGCTTTAAATTTTATAACCCTCAAATTATTATTTTAAATGCAAACTTTAAAAAGTGTTACAAAAACAGCTTAAAAATTTAATTTTAAAAATCTAAGAAGAATTTTTCAAAAATCTTTCTTAGTGCACCCCTACACTATAAGAAGAATCGCCATTCAAAATTTCAGCCCTTTAGGTCCAGTGGTTTTATCTGTGCATTATCTGTCAGTCAGGGAACTGTTTTATATATATAGATAAGCTAGACATATGATACTTACATTTGAGTTTCTCAAAATCAGATAACATGAAGTGACTAGATAACATAAAGGACACTTTACCAATCTTTTTCAAAAGTAAAAGTTTCATAAAGTGTCTTTTGTTTACAAGTACACCGCCCAGTGCTGTTTGTTTTTTTAGATAATTATTCAGTGCTTTTGCCATTTTTATTTAATGTAACTACATGTCCTGTAACCCAGAAATTAAGGTATTGAAGTCTGATCAGCAAAATTATTTTTGAAAATCCATATACCAAAAAGTCCTTCTATAAGGTCAGAGAGGGATGGAGAAGATACAGTCTTCCCAGATATTACCACTGGGGTTGCTCGGTCAAAATTGAGGTAGCACAAGGGGGGGGGGGGCACCATATAGGGATACTATACAGTATCGGACAATAGGGATACTATACAGTATCCCTATTGAAAGCAGCCAATAATTCTTGTTAATTATGTGCAATTGTCTTAATGGACAAGTGCCCCCCATCGGCAAACCACAACAACAAATTATAATGTTAAAAATTCCTCTATTATTATGTGAAATTATGCTTTTAAATATAAAGAAATAAAACTTCAATATGAAGTAAATATTGTATCTTTTGCTTTCCCTACAAAATTTTCTGTTCCATAACAATTAACCCAAGAGTAGTTGCATCTTTTTTTAGAATGCAAGTAGTTGCATTCGGTTCGTTTGCTACTGTTACCAGTTGGCCGAAAACAGATAGGTAATATGTTGGAGTTATCATTTACTAGATTATCAAAAACAGAGCACATAGGGAAACAATCAGTGGCGTAGCTAGAACTTTTGCCGCCCGGGGCGGTCTCCAATTTGTCGCCCTTTCTAAGTCAATCAAAATTTTTAGAGATAATATTTAACCCTACATTGACTTGACGATGAGAAAAAATATTCGAGATCATATAGTAATTCATAATTCGAAGAAATCGAATACTAAACTTATCAATTGAACAAGTGGTTTTTTACAACTAATACTAAATAAAAATATGCCGCCCGGTGCGGACCGCACCCACCGCACCCCCCTAGCTATGCCACTGGAAACAATATTAATTGAATTTGAAAAGCTATATTTTACAGCAATTATTATTTTTTTAATTTAAGTTTATATTCAATTGACATTTACATAAAAGATTTTAACTTTTTTTTCATAAAATATATTGAAATAATAAAAATTAATAAATTTTTTGACTGAATTTATGATGATACAGTTAACTACTAATTAGAATAAATTTTTAATTATAAATTTGTAATCGTACTGGAATAAATTATTTTGAAGGACAGAACCGCAGTAATGTTGGTTTGGACAGTGCTCCAGAACTAGGAGCCAATTAAAGTTGAAAAGATACAGTTTACATCATTCATTTATGTAATTAAATTAAATATTCAACTGTATGTTTCAAAGCCTGCTACTAATATTTCAGTTAATGTTTATCTAATAATATTTATTAAAATAATAAATACAGGAATAAAATTTTCTCTGAAATTTTAAATATGCAGCAATAATTTAATTTGAATAAATTTTCACTTGCAGATTGAAAAACATTATTCGGGAAAAATATTTTGCACAACTGAACAACTAACAAAGCTAATTCTGTTAAACACTGGCACCAGACACTCATTCAATTTGAAAAAAATAAAGTTGCTGTGACATTGTTAAAAAAATGTATTTTCATTTACAGTAAAAAATTTTAAGGTAGATAAATTTTAGAAAAATACTTATCCAATTCTTGTGATTACAGTTTAAACATTAGCTGTAATCATCCAAAATAGAAGCTTTTTATTTGCATAACTTTTAATCTACATTAGAAAATTCGCAGTATTTTGCATATTCTACATGCAAATTGTACTTATGTTCTATACAAACTAAATTGTTGGCAAAATTGTTTTGTTTTTCGATTTTGCTTTGCTGTGCAAAAACAACGACCTTCAGTTTTTGGAGATCAAATAACATTTTATAGGTGGTTCCTCACAAAATTTACAGAAACTTCCCTGCTGAGAAATTTGCAGAAACCGGGAAAGATGAATGGGAAGGGGGAAAAATGAGCTAATGCAAGTGATCGCAAAGCGGTCGAATAGACCGATTTCAAGTTTAGAATGCAATAAAATACTGAGAAAACACAGGAATGACTTGCAATTTTACTACACAAAAGAGCGAACAGTCAAGGTCAGCTAAGCAGAATTTCTCCATTGTAATTTTAAGGTGAGAGGGGTCAGAGGAAGATTACTGATTTCGGCAGCAAAAAGACTGACACGCGACTACTGCCGGGTTAAATATTTTGAGAACATAAATTTAATCATGTTGAAAATTCTTTAATTACTAAATATATTTACACTCAGCCTCCTGTAACATAATCATAATTTGTTTGCAAGTTTAGGGATTCAATAAGTATTTTTCAGTATTTTTTATACTTTTTTAGTAATTATTATAGACATTTATAACACTCTAACATTTGTAATAACAACTAAAAGGAAAAATTTCTGATAGTGTGTGATAAGTCAGAGAGAATTATTTTTAATTGTATATATATATATATATATATATATATATATATATATATTTATTTATTTATTTATATTCAATAATGTTTGTTTCAGAAAATGGTGGAAAGTCAAATATGCCTTACTAATGAAACAATTCAAGATACTCTTGATATTTTAGATGGAGCAGTTAAAATTTGTTTTCCTATGGGTCTTCCTCCTTATGACCCAGTATATTTAGAAATATCTGGAAAGAGAGATTTATCTGGGACTCAAGTAATTATATTTTTCTTTTTAAAAATACATTCAACAATATATACTTTTAATTAAATAAAAATACCTTCATTTTGAGCACTGTAGTTATCTATAAACTATTCTGTAAATGCTTACTGTATGAGGAAGTTTTAAAAAGTAAAATTGGAACCACAGATGTAGAAAATCGACTGTTATCTATAAATTTTAAGTAAAAGTTGCAGTAATATATAAAATATTTTTTCGACTGAATAATATGTTGCAATATTCAGTTTTCAAAAATGCTTATTGTATTGTATGAGATATAAAAACAGAAAATCCTAACCAGGTATGTAGATTATTAAATCATTGTTGTAATCAAATAAAAACTTTAATAAAACTTTTTCCACTGGCCAAAGGGAAAAAAAATATGCTCTATATATTGAAAACATCCGAATGTGTTAAAGAAAAGTCATTTGAAATTGTAAAACTTGCATATTATTACCATGTTTTTATTAACTTGCTTTCTTGTGTGTTTGTCTAGTACAAATCTTGCAATCAATTTTTAACTAACTTCCCGACTAGCTAGACATTTGAAACTTTTAGAATAGCTCAGAACACGATGACAATGCATTTTTTTAATACTTTTAGCCATGTTTAAGCAGAATTAAATTAATTTTCAGTTAATTTTGTTTTGTAGACTGGTGCAGCCATCTATTGGTCAGAACGGGAGCGAAAAGTTAAATGCAAGTTAACTTCTAATTAACTTCATTTTCTTTCAAGTTGATGGGATAATTCATCAAAAAAAATTTTTTAAAGTATTTATTAGTACATAGAATTGTCAAGTTTATATGATTCAACGGAAAATTTAAAATCATGGTGTATAAAAAGTTCTTTTTATCTTGTAATTATTTTTGTGTTAGGTTCTTTGTTATTCACCAAGGGCTCAAGGAATTTATTTTCAATCAATAATTATTAGTTAGGTGGATTAATGAATTGTTTAAAATTTTGCAGATAATTGTTGTAAATATTGACATTAATGGAATTTTTTTTCCTTATTATGAGCTATATATTTAGTTTTCAAAAAATAATTAATTAAAAAGTTTAAAGTTTATGAGAGAAGTAGCTAAACTGCCATCCCAATGATTGACTGACAAAGTTTGTTATGATTCAATACTTTGCAAAGTACTGTGGAAATCGTACTTTTTTAGTAGTGTTACCCCTGTTTAGTGATCAGTAACATGAACAATAGGTCTAAATGTATAATTTGGTCCACTATGTTTCTTACACAACTGTCTTTAAAAAATTTTAATACTTTCATATAATTTTAGGCTAGTAAAGAAATTTTGGATGAAAGCCAAACAGACTTGTGGTGGGCTAACAAACGACTGGATGCTGATAAAACCCTTGGAGATTATATTGGAAAAAATGAGAAAAGCAAGCTTATTGTGAAGTTACAAAAGGTGAATTTATGGTTCATAAAATTCTTCTAATACTTTTTATGTTGATAAGGAAAATAAAATTGTGTCCTTCTTAGGATAAAAACATTAATTTAAAAACCCTTTAATGTATTTTAAATAAGTTCAGTGTAATGGTTTGTATAAATAATTAATTACAACTGTATATTTATAAAGAAATCCTTGTAAATAAATGAATTTTCATTAAATATTCTTATGGATATTATAACTTATTAGCCAGTTTACATGCAGTCTCGGTCATCATGCATTTTCACATAAAAAAAAAAACTAATGTAATGAGTTCCTTAATAGGAATCTTAATATGTTATTGTTCAGTTACTTATTTTAATATTCAAATGAACACTTTTTATTTATTCAAGTTACTTCCTCATTACTTTAAAACTTGATTGGGCTTTTAGTTCATATACATTGTACTGGTTTCATTAAATAAAAATTTTAACATTGCTGTACCTATTTTGCAGAATTTATTATTTTTCTATTAAGGCTATAATTATTTTAAGGCTAGTAGCCATATTGGATTCGTTCATAATGTTAACCTATGGAAAAAATTTTTCCTTAAGGATTGTCAACTTGGATTTAAAGTTTTTTTTTAAAAATTATACTCTGTAACTAAGATAGAAATTTTTTACTGAGGTATCTCTCTCATTTTAGAAATTTCATCCATCAAAGGAAATTATTTGCTACTGTATACACTTAATTCTGTTTTTGCATGAACCTTTTTTACACGAATTTGATTTAACACGAATTCAAAAAAATATTTCATTCCCTTTTTATGCGAGTCATTTTGATTTAACGCAAGCGGTCCAATCCAATTTCTCAATTTTCTTTAAGGGGGGGGGGGGGGCTAAATTCTAATAAAACAAAATTTCATTTGCGGGTAGTATTGTTGATGATAGTGTATAAAGTTCTATTTTGATTCAATAATTCATTCTGCAAAAACATTTTCTCCTTTTATTCTATCAAAAATGGAGTAAATGATCCTGTTCTAAATGCATATTTAATAAAAGGTCTGGAACTGGCTAAAAAATTGGGTAATCATTTTGTGAAACATGACCCTAATGAGGAATGTGCTGGGAAGTTTCAACGTGAACTGAAGTTGTTGACAGCCTCTTACAGAGAATTATATAACGGCCTAACCAAAACACGAACACAGTGGTTAATAACTGAATTCGTTTGTGAAACCAGTGAATCATCAGCACCAGAGGAGACTCATGCTGATTTTTCTCAAGAAATCACAGAAAGAATTTCATTAATAGAGGAAGAAGATGATGTCCACAACATTTCTAGTGATAGCAGTGATATTCCAGTCGTACGCAAACATAAGCACCATTTATTGTCAGAAAGTGAAAATGAATTAAAAAAATTTATGTGTAAAGCAGATTTTTTTTTTTGTTCATGAGAAATTTTTGTCATTTTCATTACATATTATTACATGTGTATTTTGTTGAAATTATATAATAAGCTTTAAATGAATATGTTCATATGGATTTTTTAAAATTATTTTTACTGATTTTTTAGACCTGGAAACAATCTTCTTTTCTTCTATAGATACAATGTCTTTTTTGACACGTATTCTTCAGGAATGTATCGATCGTGTAAAAACAGAATTAGGTGTACTGCATTTTTTTTTCAAAGAATAATTCAAATTTAAAAATAATATTTACATTTCCTCTAAAGAATGAAAAGATACCAGAGTAAAAAATTTCTCTCTTTATTACAGAGTAAAATTTTTAAAAAAAATCTCTAAACCCAAGTGAACAAACAATCAATGGAAAAATTTCTCCATGGGTTAACAATGAGTTATATGAAACTAATATGGCTGTTACCTTGCAGCCTTAAATGTTATTTCATATTCAATTTAATTTTTTACATTGTAGAGTTGCATATTGTATTTTTTTATCCTTATTTAAATTTAGAAAGGATGTGGAGCACCTGCTAGAGAATCTGTTATGACAGAAGAACAAAAGAAAGAATTAATGTTAGCAGAATTTCGGCGTCGAGAAGAACTGAAGGTATTGAATTTTTATGTTGTTATAGCAAAATTATCTATGTATAGATTTATATTTCTAAAATCATAAGAAATCAATTTATTTATTTATTTTTTATATAATTCACTTAATGCATGAATTGAAAGCTATTCAGTCCTAAGGGATTCTGGCTGAGATAGAGTAACCATTTTATTCTATATTAAAATTAATTAGCATTTTTAAGTTTCAAGTTCATTACTGTCCCACCAAAGCCTAATATAAAATATTAAATGAATGCACTCTTAAAAAATTATGGATATTTTTATTGTTTGAAGAATTTTGTCTTAATTTTATTATTTCTCATTTAAATAGAAACTGGAGGAAGAAGATGATGATTCTTATTTAGACAATCAGTGGGCCAACAATTCTGAAATGAAAAGGAACATGATGGGTTTGAAAAACATAAAATTTAAATAGTATCTTTAATAAAACTGTTTGTTACTTTTGGCTATAATTTTGTGAACTAATATTTAAAAAATCTAACTGAAAAAAATTATATTTATAGATATCAGTTTACTTTATTGTTTTTTGAAAGTTAGTATTTATTTTAGACTTTAATATGACCCTGCTGAGCTTTAATATGACCCTGCTGAGATTTCAGTAAACAATGATGAAAACCTGTTGGTGCTAAAAATGTGTCTGTTCAAAATTTTGTTTAAAAATTTCTAAAAGATGAATACAAAGAAATTTTATTTCAGCGGAAGTTTCATGCATGTTTCAAAGAAATCTTGCACTAAAAGATTTAGATTTTTAACAATTGGGTAATCTTAGCTTATTTAGAAAGTGTTAATTTCTTGCATTTAACAGTTGTGATTTGATCTGTTTGAAAAATTAAATAGACTAATATTCACATGCACACCATTTTTGTGCTTTTTAATAGAGTTCATATTCAAAGTGATGAAAGTTAATGGTCAAAACTATCAAAGCAAACAATGTATGAGAGCCATTCTAAAAGTAAAGAACGTTTGTTTCTCTAGACATTTTTATTCAAGATAATGAAAGAAAACTTATTTTACAACATATTTTTATATGTTACCTATTTTTCTACGTTCAAATTGAAATATTTGTCATAGCGCTGTACCAGCTTTCCTATGCCTTCTGCATACTCATTTGCAGCCAAGTTTTTGAACCAGTCACTAACTTCCCTTTTCAGTTCGTCATCATTTCCATAGTGGTTTTCGCCCAAAAAATCCTTTAATTTGGGATAAAGAAAGTAACCACTGGGGGCCAAGTCCGGACTATAAGGCGAATGTTCAAAAACTTCCCAGTTAAATTGCTGAAGCAATTCCTTTGTCAATGCAGCAACATTGAATTTTTTCCTCGATCCTTGATTTGAGTTCATCAGTCACAACTGAAGGTCGTCCTGGTCATTCTTCCTCATGAACATTTGTTCGGCCACCTTTAAACATAATGCACCATTTTTGAACTGAGGCTTCATTCATAACATTTCCATAAACTTCAGTTATCTGTTTGTGAATTTTGATAGGATGGATGTGTTTTACATCCAGGAAGCATATTATGCTACGAACCTCACACTTGGCAGGATCCTTAATTTTTTCACGCATTTTAAAAATGCAAAAATGAACAATAAATGACTGCAGCTGCTCTCTGTTAGCGTCAAAGTGGCGGGAACGATTGGGTAAGGGATTATAAGGGCGGAACGATTGGGTTTATAATCCAAAAACTAACTTGTATGTTTGCTGCATGACAAAGAACTCTTTGCCAGAAGTATCATGAAATAGATTTATAACAATTATAATGAATGCCTGCTATCTGAATTAGTTATGTCCCTTACTAAACTATGATGCTAAAGAGTGATTTTGTTTATATTTAAAACTGTCTCAAAAATGATTGCACCCAGTTTCATAAAATTTATAATTTCTATATTTTAAAAGTTTTCTAAATAAAGAAAATTATCTGTGTAATATTATTTAAAAAACGAAAAATGCTGGAACATAAATTTCTTTCTCCACAAATGGGTCAACTTTTTTGGTGTCAAGTCATTATTTATTTTTCGAATTTGTTAAATAAAAAATGTTATTAACTTTTTATAGAGAATTTAAACAAATTCATACCATTGTACAAACATTACAGAAAAAGTATGTGTTGAAAAACTGTATTATTTATTTTAATGTTACTTCTTAAAGGAATTTTTTTCACTCTTTTAATATACATCAAAATAAACAAGTACTAGAAAAATAGCATGATCCCTTTAAAGTGTTTTACCGAACTACACTTTTATTGTATTCTTTAAATTATGCAATGCTTCTAATAAAAAATACCTGGACAGTAAAGAATATATTTTTCAGAGAAAAGTTATTAAAATCTAAAGCATTAGGAAATTTTAACTGATAATTTGTTTTAAAATGCATTCAGTTTTTCGTTGTCATTAAAACAAACACTTGCATGAAAATTTTTATTTTAATCTTATAATTTTCAAGACTTTTGTAAAATTTTCAATTATTTTCCCTGGTTTAAAGTTTATTTTTAGTAACACAATCTGAATCTGATATGCAGCAAACATATAAAAATTTTCCTTCTGTCAGAAGGATTTCAAACTTCTTTTTTTAAAGTCAGTTTTATATGTGTGGTTTGTTAAATTTTTTTTCCCAGCATAGCAGGCACTTTGTTCTTAGGACATTCTCTCATGATTTTTTTAACTACCTCATTATGGACCATGTAGGTGACTAACACCACTCTCCATGAGCAGATAGCCCAGGCAAATCCATGCCATAACCAGGATTCAAACCCAAATCAACTTCATACAACCATACAAGTGAGCAACATTAACCAATACAGAATGTGGATGGTAATTTTTTAATATATACATACAAGGTACACCCATAAAATAACCAGATTTTTTTATAAATAAGAAAAATATTACTCACCTTCAAATAAATTTATCTCCTTCAAAATAATCACCAAAGGAGTCTATACAATTTTTCCAACGTTTCTTCAAGCCTTCGAAACACTGTTTTATAGGCATTGGAACTAATCGTTTGTAAAATACACGTAACATTTTGTTTAATATCCGAGACATTTTCAAATCTCTGTCCTTTCATGACTATCTTAAGCTTCGGAAAAAGGAAAAAATCAGCTGGTGATAAGTCGGGAGAATATGGTGGGTGATTTATCACTGTAATTGAATGCTTAGCAAGATATTGTTGTACAGAAATTGCTGTATGGGGCCTAACATTATCGTGTAAAAGAAACCATTGCCCAGAATCAAACAGGTCCTTCCTAACTCACCTTATCCTATTTTTTAATTGAAAAGGCACCGCCTTGTAAAAATACTGGTTAATTGTTTGATTTTTCAGGAACAAATTTGTGGTGAATAAGTCCTTTGTAATCAAAAAAATGCAATCAGCATCATCTTAGTTTTTGATTTTGACATCCGTGCATTTTTTTTTATAATGGAGAAGACTCCTTTCCTCTGTACACTTTGTCTTTTTGTTTTTTCGGTCGTATTGTACACACCAGGTCTCATCTCCTGCTATAATACACTTTAAGAAATTGTTGTCCTGTTGCACAGTAGTCAGCAAATCTTCACAGTAAGCTTTTCTGTCTTTTTTTGCTGTTCTGTCAAAATCCGAGGCACAAATTGAGCACAAACTCTTTTCATTTTCAGATTTTCAATTAAAATTAATCTACAGCTTTCTTTGCTTATCCCAAGCATGTCTGCAAGTTGCTGAGTTGTTACTTATCACCAGCTGATTTTTTCCTTTTTCCGAAGCTTAAGATGGCCATGAAAGGACAGAGATTTAAAAATGTCTCGGATATTAAATCAAGTGTTACACATATTATGAGAACGGTTAGTTCCAACGCCTATAAACAGTGTTTCGATGACTTGAAGAAACGTTGGAAAAATTGTATTGACTCCTTTGGCGATTATTTTGAAGGAGATAAATTTATTTGAAATAGAGTAATATTTTTCTTCTTTATCAAAAAAGTCCGGTTACTTTATGGGCACACCTTGTACTTAGACCACTGATCATCCATTGAGTCACCTTCTTTTCATATATTAAGAATTCAAATTAATTCCAATGTAGCCTTTTTTTTTAATGATTTAATTAAATATTTTAATCTCTATGAGATATTTATAATTCAAGAATTGGAATTAACTATTTTTCATTATTTTGAGGAACTTTTTTTTTTTTTTGGGGGGGGGGGGGGGGGGAGCTTCTAGCCACCTAGAACATTACCAAATATCCATGTCTTAATGTACCAAATATCCATGTCCCATAGTATACAAAGCACATTTCACAGAGAAAAGAAATTAAGCAGGCAACTGATGATCAGTACAAACAAAACACTAGAGAGAACAGGCACTTACCAGGAGCTTAATTTTGTTCCCTAAAAAGGGAAGCAAGCCTTAAGACTTTGATCACTTTTTTCATCTGTGGCTACTAAGCCATCTGATCCAATTATGTATTTCATGTAAAAAAAAATCACCAATGATTATTATTCCTTTAAACCATTCAATAATGAATGTTTCTATTTGTTAGTACCTTAGTTAGTATAAATGATGATGGACTGAAGATGAAAGAATATCTTTTTAGATTAAATTATAAAAACATAAAGCATAATTGTATTTAAAGTTCATAACACAATGCAAAATAGTCTTTTTAAAAAACAAAGGAAAGTGCAATGCATTTTATTTGTAAATAAATTTATTTGCAGATATCAAACAAATATTACATTCATTGAGGTACTGGTGAAATATGTAACAAATAAGTTTTCCAGAGAAATCCTTAACTATTGTCACATATTGATGTTCCTAATTCATGACTAATATTAACAAGGTATGGATGAATGCACAGTTCTTATAATGTAGTACAGAAGAATCTTTAGTTTATCAGGATATTTAATAAATTCAAATAGTCTAATATGAAACATTCTGAATCAACATAAAAGCCTCTGCATCCATCACACTGACTTTGCTTGATTATTCAATAACTGCATATATACAAAATGAAGAAACACTTTGAGCACTGTACACCATGTTTTAAGTTGAATACAATGTAACTGGTGCTGTCTTTCGAGAAGTTAATGAACGAACTGCAAAATGAGGTTTGTACAACTCTGAAGAAATGCATTGTGTAGATGGAGTTTCTCTGAAAAAAAAAAATACAAAATAAAAAGAATATTAATTATTCATTCAATTAAAAATGCAAAATGCATACATATGACTGAAAAATGAAAATAAATGATTAAAATATACACCAAGAATACTTTGTGAACTTTTAAATGATATTTTTTCATTCACAAAAATAAATTGTTATTTGCGATATACTATTTATCTGTCACAATACTTCTTAGTCTTCATAGTGACTTGCTGACAAAGCATCTTAACAAGCAATCAATATGACATCATGCTGTAACTTTCATATACCATAATTAAAGTTATTAATTGAATACATATCAGCTATTGACTCTTTAGAACAAGCCAACTTAAAAATCATTTTTTTGAACAAAAAAAAAAAAATGGTTATATTCATTATAAAAATATATTTTTAGACAAACTGTTTTCATTTTGCACATTCCTTCCAGCCATATGGTATTCACAACGACATAATGATGCAGCATCTATGTGAAAATGCTTTCTATTTATAGATGCGGCAATGCATTCACTTTTATATGCCAAATTTATAGTTTTTAATAGCATAATATTAGTTTTTAACTTTTTATTACAAGTCATTAATGTACTTGTTCCATCCATTTACTGTGAGAGTCCCTGACACTAGGTAATAAAAAAGACATACCTATTTTTAACATATTTAACATAGATAAAAGTTATTAAAAATTCAAAAATGTACCAAAATCTATAAAAATAATCCATCTTGTGCACATTCAAAATCTAATTATTCATGAGAGATGAAATATAAACAGGCATTTTTCAAACTAACAATAAAATATAAACTTTAGAAATATAATTAGAGGGAGAAAGAATTTTGAGCACTAAGGTGCTATTGTTATCAATCTGACAGATTTGCATTTCTGCCTTTTTCGATTTTGCCAAAATTTCTAATAAAACATAATATAGTAAGGCTCTAGCAATGAAAACGAAAAAATGGTGAATTTAATCAAAAAGACCTTGACACAAATTTTAAATCTCAAATGAGTTTGTTTTAATAGAATTTGTACCAGTAAAGAAACTTCTCTACCAGTAAAGAAATGTCTTGAAATTAATAAAAATTAAGTTACAAATATTATTTTTATAATATCTTGTCAAGAAGTGTAAGTCAGGGGCATCAAGAGCTGATATAAAACCCAGAAAAAAATTCTTACATTGCTTCAAAGTCCCTTACATTCAAGGACCTGAAAGCTTTAACCCCTCTTCCTTTCTCTTAGATGGCCTTATGTAAAACTGATTTATCTCTGCCGTTGACAGTTTAAGATATTTAGAATCAGCATAAAAAAAAAAGTTCCACAACTAAGCTGCTAGAATCTTGTAAGGTATTTAAGTTAGAAATTTTCAGAGGATATTGAGATGAGTACCTGCTTTTACATATCTGCTTTTATTTTCCTCAACAATTCTTGGCTTTCCTGAACTAAATCCATTTCATAAAATGCATCACTGCAATATTTACAAAAGAAAATAATTCATTGTATAAAGTTTAAAAAACAAAAAACAAATAGGGTTACTTAAAAAGTAACGGGATATTAAAAAATAACTGTGGCATTAGTTTAGGAGAATTTAAAAGGGCAAGGTGTACCACACTGGAAGGAAACTAGTTGAAATCATTGTTTTTGTGAAGGGCCACTTATAGCCCCTATAAACACACATTTTTTAAACATTTCAGAAAAACAACTGGCTTACTCAGGAATCAAGTATGACATCTCTTATCCTCAAGACCAGTGATTCTCAACCTTTTTTTCGTCATGGTACACTTTTAATAATTTTAAAATTTGGTGGCACACTAACAATAAGATAAATTTAAAAGAATTTTACTTGGATAATTGATTGATGTACCTATAATATATTTTGTAAAAATAGCATACAAAATAATTTTCATTGAAATATAAAATGAAATTGCATTACAAAGTAAACAAAATGTTTATTTAACTAATTACATTTAATGCAAAATTTGAGCTTGTTTTTTGATAAATTCATTTATATTTGGCCTTAAAAATGATAATGCTACTCTCATTTCGTGATCCAGATAAAGTCCAGATCTGTAGTCCAGAGTTACCAGTTACCAGTCCAGAACTGTAATAGTCATGTGCATTGGTTCAGCAAGTCCCCACTAGGAAAGTAGAACTGATTGAACTACTTGTCTGATGTCGCTTATGTATGGGTATTCAAAGTGACGGCACACTTCAAGTATCTTGCAGCACAGTGGTTGAGAATCGCTGCTCTACACCAAGGGTAGCCAACTCAAAGCAATTTGGAGGTCACTTGAAAAAACTATAAGTGACGGTGGGCCAACTACAATTTCATGGCAAATTTTGATGTTTGCTGTGCTGAAGGTGAAATCGCCTTAATCAAATATCAGATTTTAACTTTAAAATAATTTTAGATACTTAAATTTAAATTACTTAAAATATATATAAATAAATCCAGGATCCTTAAAAAAGACTGCATTATAAATGAAGGGAAAAAACGTATTACTGATTTTTCAGAAAATTGCATTTTTGATAAAAATGCTTGATGAAAAATTAATTTTGGCCATACTGAAATGCATATGTGTGTTGCAAAACATGTGAAAATTACAAAACGCAACTTTGTAAAATCAAATATTTTAGCTACTAATAAATTCAAAGCAGCTGTTTTGAAATGAACTTTTATAAAATCTCTGTACATTTAATAAAAGTATATTTGATTTGGGGAAAATTAAGCATTTATTTCAGGAAACTAAACAAAATCAGTTTTCTTTACAAAATAAAATTAAGTTTGATTCCCAAAAATATGTTTATTTTACAAAACAAAACATAAAATTTGTTTTCTTAATAATCAAAAACTATATTGATTTCAGATGATGAAATGCAAAGGAGGTGAGATAAATTTTTATCTGTAAGACTACTTCTTTCCACGTACTGAGTGCTTTCCCACACAAGTGATGCCAAACATGGAATAAGTGAGTGAAGTATTTCAACAGCATGATGGTGATAATGAAGTATACAGAATATTCTTTCTCAATTGCTTTAGTGCCATGGGTCAGTTAAAAAGTCCTGCCAGGCCAGATACAGTCCATGAGCCACCAGTTGGCCATACCTGCTCTATACACCAATTACAACATCAAACCACATTATGAATTCTTCACTATTTAAAAATCCTACAATCGATTTAAAAATTTAATGTTTTAGGATTGATTTTTTTCATGGAGAATTTTCCTAAAAAAAGAATTCTCAATTTTCTGAAAATAATCTTTTGGTTTAACGAAATTTACCATTACTTGTAATACACGCAAAAATGGAAAAAAAATCATTCCCCTTTGTTTAAAGTTAGCTATGACATGTGACCAAAGATGGCTCATACAAAAACATTTAAAGTCATTTTGTAATAAGTGTGAAGCTAGTCAGAGAGAAGCATGACAAAATTAAACAAAAAAAAGTAGATGACAAAATTAAACAAAAAAAAGTAGATGACAAAATTAAGTGGAACACACCATAATGCCTATCTTAACATGTTGCAATAATACATAGATTTTATTTTCAATTAATAGTCATATAAATGGTAAATAATAGCAGGACCCATACTTATTTTTGCAAAGAAAATTTACAGAGTTTTCAAAAGAACTCAACAAGTTCTTAGTAACCATATGTAAAATACCTCTTTAGCTTCTCTTGTAAAAATTTTGTAAATGGATTTTGTAATAATATGTTATACACTGTATTTTTGCAAAATTCAGTAACATAAAGTAGCTTTGGTGGTTTAAAAAACTAACAGTCACAAAATCCATTGTGTAAATAAATCAGATTTATTACTATCATCATAAGATCACTTAACATTTAAATTATTTATTAATGTTAAAACCATAAAATTGTGATCTTGCTAATGTTTTTATCTTCATATATGTCAGCTATTTTGTTCATCAAAATTATTCTCCTGTATTTTCATAAACAATAACAAAATTTTCTTAAAGAACCAAAAATAATGGTAAATTGGTAATTAAAATCTAGAGTTAGAGCAATCTAAAAATGCACTATAAATTGCACACATTCAATAAAGGATTACAGCTTCATTTGAAAACTTTCTTAATTCAGTGAATGGAAATTTTCATAATTTTACTAAACTGATACTGAAGCACATTCTTAAGTTGTTGATCCATTAAGACTAAGTATGGACAGAAATTGAGCTTTGTACAATACACAGCTTTCTAGGTAGGATAAGGGGTAATACAACTGTTAAACTGTCAAAAAAATCAATTTTTTGAACAAAAAAATCTATGTAAGATTAACCTTTTTTGAGTATTTTAAGACAATACGCTTGAAAAAAATCCCGTATTTACGGAAGTTATGAATAAAAACATGTCAGATGTTTACTGTAAACAGATTTAAAGGGCAATACTTCAAAGTGATTTATCTCAAAATGTGTTTTTTTCACATAACGCACTTGTTATCTCTAGAACTATTTTATATTTTTACATGAAATTTTCACAGTTGGTAATATTATCATTTGTTTGAAACTGAACCTAAATTTGTTTACAGATCTCTAGAGAATGCATTTTTCATGCATAGATAAAATTTCACTATTTAGTTTCATAGTAAAAATAGAAATATACCTTAAATATATACAAATTTAGGTTCAAATTAAACTTTAGTTTCTGCAGTATGTGTTAAAAGCAGAAATTTTGTCTTAAACTCAATTTTCTTTGGAGTATTTATGTGCGTTAGCTTTGATATCACTTTTGTCCACAGCAAACTGCTTATTATTTATGACTATCTAACACAAATTATTTTTAACTATCAAACAAGAAACAGGTATATATTCATAAATTAAACATTGTTCTATTAACACAAAAAAAATTATGATTTTAAATCTTATACTTTTCAAGATATAGAATGTCAAAAATGACACAATTTTTATGCTTTTTTGACTTTTAACAGTCGTATGACCCCTAATGCTTGTTTGATGATTTATTGCTGAAAATTACATAACATTACACTATTAGATAGCCAGGTTTATTACTCTGCTAGAATTATCTAGCAGAATATTTATGGATGATGCTGAAAAATGTACAGTAAATTTTCTTACAATTAATTTAGTCTGCAAATTTTGAAAAAAGAAAAAAAAATTATGAAGCATAAAAAAGGGTTTTTTTTTTTTTTTTTTTTACCCTTAAAAATGAAATTCAAACTAAGGATGTCTTTGAACACAGTAAGAACTTTGTAAAATGACTAACTGAATACATATGCTTCACTACAGAGTACGTTTTAGGATAATTACAATGAAAAAATAATGAAATTACTTTTTAGAGGATTTCCTTATAAACAATATTTTTTGTTTCTTCATTGGGCCGAACTAATATTACCAAGCTTGTCTGTGAACTTATGCCTGAGTAAGCTATGTAAAACTGACCATGGGAGAAACAATTTTCTCTTAAATCTACACCAGCATATTTTAAAGTTTGGCCTTGAGAGTTATTTATCATCATGGCATAGCATACTTCGAGAGGAAATTGCAGTTTTATATATAGGTTTAATTTAATATCCATAAAACATACTAATTTGAATTAAATTCTTAAAAAACTTCCATCTCAAGTAGTCTAGAGGTTAAATTTTATCTTTTACTGTATTTTAATAATTTTTTGGTCAATTTATTTCGTTGTTATGCATATGATGCAAAATTAGTTTAAAGTATCAGAAAAAGAAAAGAAATCATGTAATCAGCATTTAATAATTAATTAATAATTTAATAATTAATTATAATTTTTTAAACAGCATTTAATAATTAATTCTAAAAATTAATCTTTAAAACTTCCCCAAAAATCAGAAAATGGAGGTAAAGATTCGAAAAGGATTTCATTTTAAAGGAATTTTTATGATTTTTCTCGTGATATAAATTTCATAACCCTCACATTATTATTTTAAATGCAAACTTAAATAAATGTTACAAAAACAGCTTAAAATCTAATTTAAAAAAAACTAAGAAGAATTTTTCAAAAATCTTTCTTAGTGCACCCCTACACTATAAGAAAAATCGCCATGCAAAATTTCAGCCCTTTAGGCCCAGCAGTTTGGTCTGTGCATTATATGTCAGTCAGACGGTCAGTCACAGAACTGTTTTATATATATAGATAACAAAACAAACTAATGAATATATTACTTACAAGTCAACTTCTACATCATGCTCTTCTTTAACTATAATTCTTTTCGATTCGGATGAAGCTTCTCTATCTGAATTTGATGCATCACTTCTAGTCCTTTTTCTACTAAGCTGTGTTGCATCATTGGAATTTTTTACATCATTGGAATCTTTAACATTATTGGTATTTTCTATATCATTTCTAACTTCTACAGGTTGTTTTTTTCGTTCCTTCACCTTTCTGATAGTACATAGAATATTATCTGAAGAATATTTAGAGTTGGGCTTCCTTATTCTTTTAGGAAAAGTCTTTTGGGATGGTGATTTAGCTATAAATATTGAATTAGAACATCACATAGATATACTACACAAAACTAATGTATTTGAAATACTCTAAAAAGTACAAAACAATAAACCTTCAAGTTTAATGCAAGACTTGTAAATGTGAGATTAATTTTAAAGTTGATAAATCTTTTAAAACAAACATAACTGAATGATAGAGACATATTAAAAATACCAGTTATAAAGAGCCCTATTACAATACATCCTTGCATCGAACATTCATATAGCATTACTAAAAAACATATAACTCAGTAAGGAAAATTTTTCATAAAAATAACTAGTTGACATTAAAAACTTACATATGTAAGACATACACAATAATATTTTTCTAAACAATTCCTGTTTAAATTTTCCTTTATAAAAAGTATAAAAAATAAATTAAAGTTTTAAGTTGGAGTGTTCTTAATTTTTTCTTCCCTATAAATTAAATATATAACAATAACAAACAGTATTCAACAACAATTACATGTGATTAGAAAATATTGTTTTGATTACTTCATGTGATTTCATAGATTTTTAGGATTTAAAATCAGAAATAACTATTTTCCTCAATTATGTAACATTTCTATGCAAAACAAAGTCTTTTTTTACCATGTTTTTCTCAATAGTTCTTTTAAACTGGATTTAAACACTAGAATAAACTATTTTTTTCACTACACATTGTCATCTCAACCTCTTTTCTTCTTCCTGAGCAAATTGCAAAATTCAGGAAGTAAAAATAAAACACTTGCTAACAGGTTTGTAGCAATGTCCACACTTGTGTCATGTCACTGTATAACATATTGTGTGTTCGGAAGAATCATAATACAAAATAATGATACAAGGCCTTGTTCACAAATAGTCAAATCCATATCTTTCCCTCAGTCATTTCATTCTCTATACCAGTGATTTTTAAATGGTATGCTATGAAAGGATCTTAGGTATGCAGCAAAACTTTAAAGATCATTAATTAAATTATTTTCAAAAGAAGTCGCAATAAGTGTAGATATCAAAATTAAAACCTCTTTAATTGATTTTATGAGTATATCATTATCAGAATAAACATATACATAATACAGTAAAAGTATATATGGAAAATTCAAGAATAATTATAATCAACAAATCAAGATCAAGAATCGGGCTTTGAGTGTCATACTTTTATTTGTTCAAAAGTAACAGTAACTACAAATATGCGCTTCGCACAAACCTGAAAGCAGCTAGGTGGCGCTACCAGTATGCCAAAACATTATATATCTTTTCAATTTGCAACAGTATATGCATTTGCAAAAACTTAAATGTGCCACAAAAATTGAACTATAGGTTCAAGAGTGATGCAAGATAAAAAAAGGTTATACAACACTGCTCTATACTATATCTGTACAACTAATTTGCTCCTTTGGAATAAGCAATTTTTAAAGAAAGCATTCAAACTACTACATGTGTCATTTCTTTGAGGATTTGGATACTATATTTGGTTGAATTTCATTCACGTTGCACTTGACCTGATCTATTGCAATTTGTGGTGACATAAACTGGTAAAGCATGTCTCCTGGCAAAGATGGAGCCGCTCCATCTTAATATTAAACTTCAGTTATTGAAAAAGTTTGTCTAACATTAGACAACTGAAGGGAGAAGTAAGTCAAGTAAGTATGAAATGAAAGTAGCAGAACTTCAGCATGATGGTAGATTGTGGATGTAAGTGCATCTTCCATAAGAAAGCATCAAGAAAAGTATCAAAATATTTCATATGAATTTTTGCATTTTAAAAATTTAAAAAGCATAAGAAAAAGAAATTACACCAAAGTGAAAAATAAAACTGATTTATTTTCATATTAGCAATACAAAGAAAATAAGCATGTCAAAATAAAATTCTACTAATGATACTATTTTTTATTGCATTAAAAAGTACAAATAAGAAATGAAAAAAATTCATACTTTTATAAGCATTAAATTTTATTTTAAAGTCTGTTATACTAAATGTGGATTTGAATTTTCATTTAAAATATTTTTTGAAATATGTAAATATATGAACTATGTTATGCAGATTATTCCCACCATTTCAAATGTGTATAAAAGTATAAAAATTACTTCAATGAATGAATAAATTTAGGCCCAATAATTTTTACAATTGCAAGCTTTATAAATGAAATAAAGAATGTTTTACCTTCTGTAGAACTGTCTGCACTGTCTGGAGCATTGTCAGCACTGTCTGGGGAAGACTGGAATTATACATAAAGATTTTACTAATATAAATATCAAAAATCAAATTTACATTAAAAAAAACCTTTTGTCTAATTAAATATAGACTGAAATTTGAAAAGGATATGATAAAAGAAAGGGGGAACTTACACTATATTTAGTTTTCAATACTACAATGAAAAGAAATTATACAGGGTGAATCTGAACAAGTGAGCAAAACTTTACGGGGTGATAGAACGCATCTACACAAGCAATATTCGTCATAAAAAGTATGGGCAGAATGCAAACAGCGAGGCACTAGGTGGCGCTGTAAATGGTACCCGCATGCCACACGTCCTCATTCGTTCCAGCGACGGTTTTCCATAAATGTTTGGGCAGGGATCCTCCATGACCATTTGGTTGGCCCATACCTCCTGCCACATCGTCTGGACGATGAATCGTATCACCCATTCCTATGAGAAGTGTTGCCAGAGATGCTGCGTCCGATTCCAACCCCCAATCAGGTCGAGAATGTGGTTCTAGCACGACGGTACGCTTGCACACTTCAGGTTGGATGTGCGGAACAATTTAGATGCAACATTCCCAGGGCAATGGATTGGTCGAGGTGGTCCTATAGCTTGGCCACCAAGATCGCCGGATCTCTCGTGTTTGCACGTTTTCCTGTGGGGACATATGAAAAGCCTAATCTACAAGTACCCCATTGAAACCAATATGGAACTTGTCGCCAGGATCGCCGTTGTTGCCGATGATATTCAGGAAATGCCTGGTGTGTGCGCAAAAGTACATCCGTCCCTATCCTGGAGGTGTGAAGCCTGCATTACAGCTGGCGGAAGCTCTTTTGAGCAATTTCTTTGACCATGTAAATCAATTACATTCCTGTTAATAAAATGTTTTCTTCAGTATCTCCTCTCATTCTTGTGTTAATTCTTTAAATGTGACAGTGGAAAACTACCTTTTAACTTCTCACCGTTTGCGTTCCGACCATACATTCTATGACGAATATTGCTCGTATAGATGCATTCTATCACCCCATAAAGTTTTGCCCACTTGTTCAGATTCACCCTGTATATACAATGAAACTTTTCTAGTCAGCCACCCCTCAAAACAGCCACTTTTTTACGGAACTATGACTGGCTGCTTTAGAGAAGTTCACTGTGTGTGTATATATATATATATATATAGATATATATATATATAATATAAACTAAAAAAATCCAATAAAAAATATTTTGAATTGTTTTATTACATAAATTTGTATATATATTTGTATATATGATTGTATTAATTCATTCTCTGTTAATTTTTATAGTATTTTACAACCTTCAAATGCATGTGATTGATATATTCTAAATGTCATACTACAGAGGCTGTTCACAGATTTTTTAGACGATGTATACTGTATTCACAAAACTAAATTACATAAAATTCTTGTGTTTTAAATGTTCTATTTGACATCCCTTATTCTGAACTATCTTTCGACACCGCAATTTCCAGGATAATAATGCCTTTTGAAGTGTCAGAAGAGGTATTCTATCCCATTCCTCCTGAACAGTTTTCCAGAGTCCTGTAAGGGTTTTGGGATGACGTTTGGATAATGCAGATTTTAAAAGTCCGAAAGCACAAAATCCATAGGTGATACATCGGGAGATTTAGTAGAGATATTAGTGAAGGGTATGGCATTGATACCAGTTTTTTGTTCCATTTCTTTTAGGAAATTTACAGTAGATTTTGATGTGTGACTGCTAGCTTTGTCCTGATGGAGTCTCACAGATCGATGGCACTGTGGGTAAAGCGATGGTATTTCATTCAGAAAAATTGGCGATAAAATATGTTCCTGATAGTATTTGGAGTTAATCTTGACATTTTTTTTCCACTCTCTTTATTTTTAACTTGCCATTATAAGAAAAACCAGCAACAATCATGAATCCCTTAGAAAAACTTTCTTTTGATTCTTTGAACCATGTACTTAAATTTTTTTCTCCCCTTTTATGATAATAAATGACTCTTTTTATGTTGCAATCATTTAAATACACCCATCTATTGTGACAATTGTTTTCCATTTTTCTTTGGATAAGTGTTTCTCGTATTTAATTCTGCAGCGTGTCCTGCATTCAGCGATATGATTTGTGTTAGGAAAAAGTTTTTTTCACACAGTTCTCTCCTATTTACTCAGCAAGCAGTCGAACGATAACGCTTCGCTTATTGTGTCATAACAACTACTGACGTCAGAGCTAGCAAGAGCAGGTTGAATGACGTCACTACCTTTTAATCAGGAGTGATAGTCGCAACCGTGCCGGTGATGCATAATTTGCATATTCCGGCAGCTCACTGCAGACACCAGATGGTGCAGAGGCGACGCACGGCTATATATAAGCCAGTCATACCAGGTATGCATGGGCGATATATGCGATATATGGAGGTGTGTATGCTGGTGCGTATCCTATTTGTTGCGTTACCTGAGTTAAGCAACAATGTGATAAGTTACTATGATGGTTGACGTTGATCGAGCATAAGTCAATTGGAAAGGCCATACGTCACCAGTAACAGAGATTATACAAGCCATAGATCTTTCCCTTACCACTGGCGGAAGCAAATGATGATGGTCACCAAATCGACAGCCAAGCCTTGTATGCCCGAAGCTCCGTTTTAAACGCCGTCATTTGTCCAGCAAGCCACACTTCTACAAAACGAGTTTAACACCGATATCGACATTTTCCCTTTTCCCGGATGAGACCGTTAAACTTCTTTTAACCTTTTTCTCGCCTCTAGCTCAAGCTATATATATATATATGTGTATAATTTTCAGATGCAAGATATAATACTTAAGCTAAAGTATATTTACATGAATGAACTATTTTGTTAATGTTTTGTATATATATTTCCGTGTTTTTGTTGAATAAATGTGCAATGTTTATATTTAACTATTTTTGTCTTTACTAAGTTCCAACTCACACACAAGTGCATGCTTCTAGGTGAAAGTTTTAACAGTTTCCCTTTTTAATTTACTGGCGGGCTTCCATCTGCTATTAAGAACGACTCTGCAATCTTAAGCTATTTTGCAAAGCCATCGGCATCTTATTTTTTTTTTGTCATGATGCACAGTTAGTTTTGGCCTTACCAGCCAACATCCTAACAATTTGGAAGAAGACGATGCACATTGCGTTTTTTTCGCTTTCTTAAGATTTAAATCAACGTTTATCATTTTGTTTACAGTGGACACCAAGCATTTTAATGATTTTGCAACTGTCCTTTGACTAGGGAGATTTTCTTTTAACATTAAACAACGTACCTTTGCAATAGTCGAAGATGTCTGTTTTTTCCTTGGATACTTGTTTGGAATTTTTGTCCCACTTGAGGCTCCAATTTGACGTTTTTTTTCCTTTCTTGTTGACAATATTACCAATCGACGCTTTAGATATCACAAAACCATGACTCTCACATCGTTTTTGGATAACGGAGTATGCATATTTCTCTTCGGAAAGAGCATAATAGTAGCCTTCGAACCACTGCTTTGTTAAAAACGCCATTTTGAATAAAAACAAAACTTTCAAGCAGTAGACGATAATTTTGACTTTTAAAAACATAGTACAATTGCAATTATTTCTTTTGCAGCAAACGATTTTTTATTACAGCTTACCAAAATCGTCTAAAAAATGTGCGAATAGCCTCTGTATTAGATCATTTTTTTTAAATTGCAGAATTAATTCACAATTGCCCCCAATTTCTAAAACCTTTTTTTTGTAACCTTCATACATGAAAAAATGTAACATTTAAATTAGTTTAAAAGAATTAAAATACCTCATTTTGTTGTTCACTAGTAGTACCTGCACTCTTCTTAGAGCTCTTCCAAAAAATAAATAATATAGATTATATATATATATTAATATAAGGTGCTACCCAAAAGTTCCCAAAATGTATCCATAAACAAAGTTGTAGAATACCTTGATATTATTCGCCGCCATCACCTTCAAAGTAGTCCCCTTGGGATTGTAAATGCTGATCCCAGAGCTTCTGCAATGAAAGCAATGCCTGCTGGAAGTCTTGTTTCATTAATGTGTTCAGCACCATCTGCAATTTTTCTTGAATCTCCTCTATTATGTCAAATTTGCATCCCTTCAACTTGATTTTCATGTTTGGAGAGAGGAAAAAGTTGCAAGGATCTAAGTTGAAAGAGTAAGGTGGATGGGGAATAACGGTCATGTTGTTTTTTGTTGAAAACTGCTGTACAACTAATGCATTATGAGGCCTTGCATTATCATCATGGAGAACCAAGTTGTTCCAACGCCACATCTGTGGACATTTCCATCTCATGTCCTCCCTTAGCCACCGCAGGCATGGTAAAATTCTCACTATCCATTGTTCCTCATCCACCTTAGTCTTTCAACTTAGATCCTTGCGACTTTTTTCTCTTTCCAAAAATGAAAATCAAGTTGAAGGGATGCAGATTTGACACAATGGAGAAGATTCAAGAAGAATTACAGATGGTGCTGAACACATTAATGAAACAAGACTTCCAGAAGGTATTGTTTTCATTGCAGAAGCTCTAAGGATCGGCATTTACAACCCAAGGGGACTACTTTGAAGGTGACAGCGGTGAATAACATCAAGGTAATCTACAACTTTGTTTATCGATACATTTCGGGAACTTTTGGGTAGCACCTCGTATATACTGTAAATAGAAATAGAGGTTCTAGAAAACTGTTAGTTAACAAGCTGATTCAACAAAAGCTACATGATTTTTAAAATGAATACTTCATAAAAATATGTGCAAAATGCAAGATTAAGCAATTAAAGAATAAATAATGTAATGAAAAAAAGCACTGAAAACTGAATACATAACACAGATAAAAATTGGAAATTTCTGATTTTTTACTTTTGCCTGACATCTTTTTCTTTTTTTTTTTTCATATAAACATTTGGATATTTTAAATATTTATGTAAAAAACTAAATTAAGAAAAAAAAGAATAATAAAAAACATAATTCCTTTAAATTTACACAACTAAATCAGGACAACATTATACAACTTCATATTTAGGCTGCAATTCTCCAAACAAAATTATGAGCAAACTAGTTTCTCATCATCGTTTGCTGACATCCTATTGTGCACCAAACCTCTCCACGTTTGGTAATTCACAATGGGTAATTCTTGGAGATTTAATGCAGGAGGGTATTTAGAAACCTTCTTCATGAGCAACAAGAATTTGTGCATTATATCTTTAAACTAATTCACAGAAAATCCAAACACTGTCTATACGTAAAAAGATAATATCATACTGATAGGAATTCTATGTTGCAAAATCAAACTGACCAGCTCTGCCAGATGTACCAATTTCTTGGAATAAAGAAAATAATTACAAGATAAAAATAACTTTATATATATACCACATTTTTTAATTTTCTGTTGAATCATATAAACTTGACAATTCTATGTATTAATAAATACTTTTTAAAAATTTTTTTGATGAATTATCCCATCAAGTTGAAAGAAAATGAATTTAATTGGAAGTTAACTTGCGTTTAACTTTTCATTCCCGTCCCAGCTGATAGAGGGCTGCACCAGTCTACAAAACAAAATTAACTGAAAATAACTGAAAATTAATTTAATTCTGCTTAAAGATGGCTAAAAGTATTAAATTAATGCATTGTCATCGTGTTCTGAGCTATTCGAAAAGTTTCAATTGTCTAGCTAGTTGGGAAGTTAGTTAAAAATCGATTGCAAGATTTGGACTGGACAAACACACAAACAAACAAGAAAGCGAGTTAATAAAAACATGTAAAAAATACCTTTTCTATACCCAATTTTCATATATATAATTATAACAATGTACATTTACGTCATTTTCATAATTCTTGGACACTTGATTCAAAATCTTTATTGGTAGTGTTTTTATTTTCTTTTTTAAAGTAGAAGTTACTCAAAATTTAAAGATATTCTTGTCATATGAGCTACATACAGCAATATTAAAATCTGAATCAACTGAATTTAAAAAAGGCAGAAATAAAGACATTAATTGGGAAAACTAAATTATAAAAAAAATTCTACTTATATCAAGCATTAAAAAGATTCAAAAAATCTTTAAGTAAATCTTAAGTACCTTTTCTGATAAATTTTTTAATATTGAACCATTAAACTTGTTAGAAAATCTGCCATTACTGCACATTTCTTTCACTATAACAAAAAAAAAAAGGGAGATTAAGATAATTTAAACACACAAAACACATATAAACATGAGCACATATATAAACAAACAAATACACTAGCACAAATGTGTCAAACTCAAAGACTGAGATGGGCCAAATAAACAAGGTTTAAGTTTACTTAGGCCGCAATCAAAATCAATTTTCATAGAAATGTAGGTTTATTTCAAATAGTATTAACCGTTCAGCGGGCGTGGCAATTTTTGGAACACCGGCAGGGGCACATGACAAAAGTGCAATGTCTCTTTCAACCTTGATAATTCCTTTTTTAATAAACTTTTATTTTTCAAATTGAAAATAATAATTCTGCATTTTATGACAAGATATAAAATGTTTATAATATTGATATATATTTATAATTAACGGCCAAAAAATGCAGGTACAATCACTTTATTTCAAAACTATCCAGTTTATTGGATCTAAGGACAACTTGCAAATGGATTCCTATTATGTTCAAAAACCTAAAAACCAATGAGATTGCCATCTTTGTGATATGTGGGATACCGTGTAATAGCTGCACATTTGATCGAGTACATCAACTCCTGCTTTTGTCATATTGTAATCTATATATATAAAACAATTCTGTAACTGACTGACTGACATACAATGCACAGACCAAACCGCTAGACCTAAAGGGCTGAAATTTTGCATGGTGATTCTTCTTATAGTGTAGGGGTGCAATAAAAAAAATTTTTGAAAAATTCTTCTTAGTTTTTTAAAAATTAAATTTTTAAGCTGTTTTAGTAACTTTTTTAAAGTTTGCATTTAAAATAATAATTTGAGAGTTATAAAATTTATATCACGAGAAATATCATAAAAATTCTTTTAAAATGAAATCTTTTTCGAATCTTTACCTCAATTTTCTGATTTTTGGTGAATTTTTAAAGATTAATTTTTAGAATTTAATTTATTAAATGCTGATAGCATGATTTCTTATTCTGGTACTTAGAATAAATTTATCATCACATGCATAACAACTAAATAGACAAAAAATATTTTTTTTTCTTGCTGATGCGGCAGACGATTGGACATTATCCAAAAAAATATTAAAATACAGTAAAAGATATGTTCCTCAAACTGTGCTATATTAACTGTACTATATTCTTTAGTATGTCCTATTAGATTTAATATGAACATTTTCTTCTACATTATTTTGTCTATAAAAATATCCCTTACGATTTTTTTATAATTTTTTTTTTCATAAATTATATACATTGATTGGCATATTTATTATATATATATATATATATATATAAAAATTGCATTAATTGCATACATTTACCGTCGTATTTAATTTGAATGTACTCCGTAGCAAAGTACGGGTTTTCAGCTAGTCCAGTATAAACGTAGGTTTACCAAGGTTAAATCACGACTACCAATGAATGGAAAGGAATACAAGGGTCAGGAAATCAGACCTGCATTAGAAAGGGTGTAGATATATATAGAAACTGCTTAGAACATTTAAAACCTTACATATAAAAACAAACCCTTCAAAATTACGAAAATGTTGCACTCTGTACATGGGTGTGACCGCTGAAGGGTTAAAAAAGAACAACGATAATATCAATGTTTTCTTCATGACATTTGACATCTCTTTTTGGCTACTATCTTTCCTACTTCAGGAGAAATTTTGTTCACAGTGATTATTTTCAAAACTGTGAATGTCAGTAATTCTGGATCTGACAGGAGACTTATTTCCTTTCATAACTGAAAATGATTGCTTGCACTGATAAGTACTTCCAAACATGGAAATAATTTCGTATGCAAACTTTTGAGTATTTTCAAACTAAGCAGGCAAATATTTGTAAAATTCAGACACACTAACTTCACTGAATTTTGCCTTCAAATCTGAATCATTCTGTATTTCAATTACCTCCATTTGCATTTGATTACGTACTGATTCTATATTTATTGGATAAATCGAAGAGAACAAAGAAAACTTGTTTTCCAATAATTTAAAATCTGTTTATTAATAATTTTATATGCGATGCAGTTTTACATAAACTTGATTTGTTCATGTTGCATGTTAGAAAGTGCGTTAAATCTTCCTTTTTCAAATGCTTTTTCTATAGAAATAGCTTACATTTGAATGCTTTAACTTGGTCACACATGTTCGTAATAATTTCATCTTTTCCTTGAAATTTTAAATTTAAACATAAATGTGTTTTGTTATTTCAAGCATGAAGGATACATCTTGTAATCATTTCGTGTTAGCATATTTCTTCTTTCAAATCCCAGAATTTGTTGGGATACTCCCCACTTTCTGTCTTTCCAATTTGGAAATTAAACTTTACATTGTTTTTCCCGTACAGCGTACAAAGTACAAGCTTCAGGAATGACATAATATAACTGTTTAATTATGATCGCAAACTGCAATGTTCAGTTGCTATCGCTAATTACGATGTTTAAATTTAATATTTCTTATTTTCAATGTTTATATATTTTTGTGATATTTGTTAGTTATTGTAAATGTATCTTTGTGTGACAATTATATTGATGTTTATTTGGTGTAAACATTTTCTGTTTTCTGCATATGTAATTATGTTTATGCAAATCAGCCAGATGCACATGTGGTTGTTTGGAATGTATATAACGTGCTGGCTTTACTTAGCTCTCGGGTTAGTCGGAGCATTGTGTTAGGCAGAAAGCTATTGTCGATGCTCGATGTTATTTCGAGTTTATTTTGTGGTGGCTTATCTTTTAAAGAGAAAATAAATCTATGTTTTGTTTTTAAGAAAGACTGCTTCTTTTACTTGCTGCTGCTTCAGTCCACTGCTACATTCTGTGATAATGCTTTTAATAATCTACCACATTTTAATTATTGTTTTAGTCAGGTCAACAGAATTGTTTAAGAACCTTGGAGCAGGATAGCCAACATACCTCGGTAAAGTAGGACAAACCGGAATTATCCACGTTTAATTCACCTAAGAAAGCAGAGAACTAGACTACTTACCAGACTAATGGTCTGGCATGTGGTAGTTGACTGCTAAAATATTAAGGGAAATGGGATGCCTGTGCATAAGGCACATAAGGTGACACAATCTTTACATACCATTATATTTGCTTGGCCTGGGCCACATAAATAATCGTTGAGGGCCACAAGCAGCCCACAAGTTCGACAGGCCTGCACTAGCACAATGAATTTTCAGTGACAAAACTTAGATAAAACTAAGATAATGAAATTGTAGCTAAAACAGAAAATTATTTCAACTATTTAACTTGCATGATATATTTTAACATACATTATTACATTGCAGTACTATTGCAGAATTGTCAATAGCATTTAATTTCATATACTAACACTATTTTAATTGGACTTATTTTATATTATAGACTAAAAACACTGGGCTTACATTCTTTAAGAGACAGTTTTCTCTTTGTGCCATTTTCTCCATCTTCAGAGGATAGACTTATCTCATCATCAAATGAGGAAAGGTCACTAGTATGTACAGAACTAACAGATGCTAGAGATACGTGTCCAACAGATATTTCTGATTCTGCATCACTTCCTACAAAATATTATATAAATAGACACTAATTAAAAACACATAATATACCTGCACAGTCATACCTTTTCAAAAAAGTTTCACTTAAGATACTTCAAAGTTACAACAAAATTTATACAATTTCAACTATCCTTAAACAACAACTTTATACATGCAAATTTGCCTAATTTTGAAAGTTTAAAAACAGTATATAATTATACATATTGGTACCTTCAATTAATTCCTGAGTAACAATTACTTTATACAACATTGATATTTTAATAATGTAAACATATGAATACTCTAAATATTTATCAGCTAATAATTTCTGAAAAACATGGGAGAATACAATATAAAGAACCAACTCATACCACAGATACATATTGAACTGTACTGTTTTGTAATATATGCAATATGTAGAACAGAACTGGCAATAAAATTACCGTAAAGAAACAAAACATAAAAAAATGCAATTATTACATCTAAAAAGGTAAAATAATGATTGTGATATAACATGTTTTGGGTTTCCATAGTTTTCATTTCATTAATAATGTAATACAATTCTTGCAATCTTAAATGAAACTGAAAAAAATGCCGAAGAGAAATTGTTGAGGATGTCCATCAATAATTTCCTCCTTTTATAAATGCACAAATTATTATCAAATATTGCACAAATATTGAATGAAAATATTGCCCCAAAAATCTGTTCCTTTGGATTCTGAGCAACAAGCACAGATTCTGAATAGAACATTTATTACTGAAATTAAAAATAGCAAGTATGTTACCTGGATTTTCAAAACGCATATCATCTTCAGGTATTATAACTTTATCTTCCTTATTTTTTGTGAGTGTGTTTGACTTTGAAGGTGTCTGCTTTTCTTCAGCTTGCCTCTTTTTAGATATATTTTTAACAGCTGGTGATGTTTGCTTTTTTCTAACTGCTGTAAAGATATTAAAAAATATATCCTTTCATAGTAAATACCATCAACATTGATACCTTGCCTATTCAGACAGAGTCACAGACAAAGAATATTAATGAGCTTAAGATAAAAGCTGATTACATGAGAAAATATAACTAACCAGAAAATAAATTTTTTTAATTTTTACTTATTGCATAATTTAATCTCTCTCTCACTATCCCATCACATAAATCAGTGATTTTCAACCAGAGTGCCATGGCACACTGATATGCCATGAGAAAATCTTAGATCTGCAAAACATCTTAAAAGATCATTCATAAAATTATTTTCGAAAGAAGTCCGAAACACAAAAAGTGTGCATATCAAAATCAAAACCTCTTTAATTGATTACACGAGTATATCATTGTTAGACTAAATATGTACAATGGAAATTTAACCATTAAGTTCAAGAGTGCCATAAGATGAAAAATGCTGACATAAAGTGTTGAACTTACTACAAGCTGTAATGTAAAATACAACTCTGTCACAAGATCATGAATAGTTTTCATGTTTAAAGGAAGCATCACTTAATTCAACAGAACAAGCATCTCTAACATATTCAGACAGTTAAGAGAGGTAATTAATACAAAGGACATTAAATACTCCTTTATGAAGGCCTTTTTTATATTTACTTCGTATACCTGTAAATCAGGGGTCGGCAACGCGGTGCCCACAAAACAATTTTAAGGTGCCTGCCATTCAAATTTTGAAAATTTTTAGATATTTGAAAAACAAATGCTCATATTTGTAATGAATAATTTTGGTTAAAAAAAATAAAAAATCGCAAAACCGTAAAACTCGAAAACTTAGCAGCTTGATCTCTCGACAGCATTGTTCTCCCCTTACTTATCTGATAAGTGCAATAAATGCATTAAAAGATAAATTGTCGCTCTGGAAATCGCATATTGAGACAGATAATTTTCACATTTCCCAAATTTCAAATAAAAAAATTATTGCGGTGGAAATGCTACCACCTATTAGTTTGTCAAACATTTTGATTCCTTATTGGAAGAATTTAATACCAAGAATTTATGCTTGTGAATCTTTGTTTCCTAATATGAAATACTTAAAATCAAAGTACCGATCAAGCCCCACTGTCACTTACTTGGACAAATGCCTGAGGACTGGGAATTCAACTTATATGCCACATTGAAACAAGTTGGCTGCAGATTTGCAATGTCATATATTGC
This sequence comes from Dolomedes plantarius, assembly GCA_907164885.2. Taxonomy (NCBI): domain Eukaryota; kingdom Metazoa; phylum Arthropoda; class Arachnida; order Araneae; family Dolomedidae; genus Dolomedes; species Dolomedes plantarius. The sequence continues at coordinate 31,342,110 of OU015503.1, read as the reverse complement.
ATTATCAATTTTAAGATTATTTTGTTTAAATTAAAATTTGAATTTATGTATTAACAATTTATGTCTCTTTGATATTTTCATGTTTATATATTAACCCTCCCCCTTCCGCCTCTTCACACAGTGGGGGCCCGCCGAATTCCCGCATTTCTGAAATATGCCCTCCTATTTAAAAAGGTTGCTGACCCCTGCTGTAAATCATATCAGTTTGAGGAGGAATCATTGTTATACTGGACTAGTAAAGGACAGGAATAAATTCAGTCACAAATGAAAACATATTCCACATATGGAAATAAGATGTGTCACTCATGCATTCAGCAGCAATGTCTTACTGCAGAGGCTTTTAATGAACAAAAACTATGCCCACGCGAATGAGTGATTACACATAGACAGATCAACAACAAGATCAAACATGATAATTTAGATCATGAAAATGAATAATTACAAGATAAAAAGAACTTTTTATACACTACGTTTTTAAATTTTCTGTTGAATCATACAAACTTGACAATTCTATGCATTAATAAATACTTTTTTAAAATTTTTTTGATGAATTATCCCACTAACTTGAAAGAAAATGATCAAATGCGTAATAAAGAAAGCAATTATAAGAACAAAATTAACTGAAAATGAATTCAATGCTGCTTAAAGATGGCTAAAAGTATTAAAAGAATGCATTGTCATCGTATTCTGAGCTATTCTAAAAGTTTCAAATGTCTAGCTAGTCGGGAAGTTAGTTAAAAATCAATTGCAAGATTTGTACTGCACAAACATACAAACAAGAAAGTGAGTTAATAAAAACAGCCTTTTAACTATGTAAGGGGTTGAAAATGTTAACAAACCAAAACTTCCCATTTATTTATTAATGACCCTAAAACATATAGAACAGCATTTAATCCCTATACAGTCAATATAAAATGAAAAAAAGAAATGGTTGATAGAGTTTAATAAGTCTGACATGTGTTATGCCTGTTCTTATTCAGACATTAGAAAAAGTTTAACTTAATTTATCATGATATATATTAATTCAATTACTTAAGTTTAATTAGAGTTTAAGTATTAGGGAGTAAATTTAATAGTATTTAAGATGAGGCACGTTGTGATTACCTCAAAAGTTAAGAGTTTAAAATATTACCGCAATAACCTACAACAGATTCAATAAGGGAAAAACGACAGCTGAAAGAGAAACTTAGCTTTACTCTGAAAAGGAAAATTTAAACAAAATAAAAGTCATTAAGCTTACGCTTTTAAAGAAAGGACGAGACACAAATTTTAGGGGTAATAATTACAAAAGTTTATTTATATTTTAACATAAATTAAGTTTTCTACATATCTAACCAGCTGTCATACAAGGCACAATTCCATAAAAAAAATTAATCACATAAAACAAATTCAAGTATTACACATCACAATAAAAATAGACTGAAATTATATTTGATTTAGGTGGCTAATGAACCCATTATCTTATAAAAAAAAATTCTTTAGTTAACTCAAAAATAAAAGGAAAACGAAAATCATAATTAAAATTGTACTTTACCGAAATGACTGCAGTCTAAAAAAAAAAGAAGTAGAAATCTAGAAACAAAGGCATGATAGGAAAGTCGAAAGATTTAGAATTCGGGAATAGGACATGTCCAAAGAAGGGGGGGAACTTATCGGTGAATGTTGCTCTTCATAGCTGCCGCTGAATCGAAACAGGATTCTAGTATCATCCTCTGTCTCCTCTCTCTCCAATCTCCCATCGAAACTTTTTGTTCGTTCGGATCTTCTCCGCCACTTTGCCTCATTTTTTGTTCCGCGTGAAAAATAGACCTTCTCTTCCTGGCTTCTCATTGGTTGATTTCGCGATATCTTTCCGCCGCGAGACATCAACAAACTCACGGGGAAAAATTCTCGGAAAAGGTCTGGGTGGTATTACGATGTGTGGGGTAGACTTTCTGAGAAACAATGATAAAATTGCGATGTTTGGGGAGTCATAAAGATGTCAATATCTGTTTTCCATCCCTGGGTTGATGACATTTGCTTCTTGAACGAAATGGCGCAACTATTTTGTATCGTATTACCGTGGGATACCAGAATGAAGAAGAGAAATAAGATTGCTTAGAAAATGGAAAAGTTTTAAACAAAGGTATTAGATTTTATTATTAAAAAAATTAAAGGTCCATCAGCCAATAAAGAAAATACTAAGCCACCTATATTATTATAATTATTAATAATATACAATTAAACATCTCACACATATATTTAAATTTGCTGGAGTGTCATGTTGGATTGGAATCTGTTCAGGAATCTAAATATCAGCACAACACATGTAAGTATTCAAATTATCCACATAAAATGACATTCCCTAAACATAAATGCACATCTAAAAATATTTAATCACCTTGATTTCCTGCTTTTAAATTTTTTCTGGGTGCATCTACTTTACCATCTTCAGAATTTATTGCCTTTAAATCTTCATGTATCTCTGACCGTATTTCCCTGTTTTTTGTTGCAAGTTCAGTGGGTGTAACCTTCTGACGTTTCCTTCTTACAGGCCTACTTGAAGTCTCTGAAATAGAAAAATAAAGAAAAGTGGTCTGGTAATCAGTCTAACATCAAAAGTACTTGATACTGAGCATATAATTAATAATTGGCATTAAAGCTGCTTTAATGCGAATTAATTTTTTAAAGCTTCATCTATATGAAAGGGTAAAATCAGATATTTGAGTAGGTTAAAATCATCCTACCTAAAAACATATATGGATCAATATCATGGAAGAAAAAATAAAAGTGCTTTAATACACACTCAGTAGTACACTCAGATTTTTAAAAATTGGGACAACTTTAGTGACATGAAAAACAAAGTTTTAATCTTTGATGCCACAGACCAGAATTACATGTGTGACCTCAGAAGAGTTTATTCCTATAGCTAACAGTAATGAGACAGTATAGGAAAATGTGTGAAATATCTGATACAGGTAAAATTTCTGTCACAGGGGAAAAATAACATGCACCTGATAACAAGGAAGAGGTAGCAACACTGGAACATGAAATTTAAACATCATTCCCAAACACACAAGTTTTCAAAGTGTGAGAGGTCTGATATACGCAAAATTATAGAAAAACATTAGATATAATATCTCTATTAAAAGTACATTTGGATACAGAGAGACTGATGATGAAATTCCTCAAAATGTCTAAGATTTAACAAATTTTATATTTAAAGATAAAAATTTTGTAATGGCAAGAGTGTTATATATTTTTATTAGATAAAAATGTTTATTTTCTTTTAAATAATAACACTTCATATTAATCATTCAAAAAGCATATTGATACATAACATTCAAACAATTCTGTCCAAGCTGTCTTTTACAAATAAATTTTATGTCAAGCAGGCAACTATTAATAATAGGTTTTATTGTCTAAATATATAAAACAGTTCCATAACTGACTGACTGACATACAACACACAGACCAAACCGCTGGACCTAAAGGGCTGAAATTTTGCATGGCGATTCTTCTTATAGTCTAGGGGCGCACTAAGAAAGATTTTTGAAAAATGCTTCTTAGATTTTTTTAAATTAAATTTTTAAGCTGTTTTAGTAACTTTTTTTAAGTTTGCATTTAAAATAATAATTTGAGGATTATAAAATTTATATCACAAGAAAAATCATAAAAATTCCTTTAAAATGAAAACTTTTTCGAATCTTTACCTCCATTTTCTGATTTTTGGTGAATTTTTATAGATTAATTTTTAGAATTTAATTCAGTAAATGCTGATGACATGATTTCTTTTTCTGGTACTTAAAATTAATTTATCGTCACGTCCATAACAATGAAATAAACAAAAAAATATTTTTTCCCTTGCTAATGCGGCAGACGATTGGTCATTATCCAAGAAAATATTAAAATACAGTAAAAGATATGTTCCTCAAACTGTACTATATTAACTGTACTATATTCTTTAGTATATCATATTAGATTTAATATGAATATTTTCTTCTACATTATTTTGTCTAAAAATATCTCTTATGATTTTTTCATAAATATATATATATATTTTTTTTACATCAATTGTATACATTGCATTAAAAGTCATATTTATTATACATATATATATATATATATAATTATTTTTTTGGGCATTAATCGCATACATTGACCGTTGTATTTAATTTGAATGTACTCCGTAGCGAAGCGCGGGTTTTCAACTAGTATATAGATATAAATGTCCACAAATTTATAAGTTTCTTAAATTTCATTTAAAGAACAAAACAAAAGTTTGAGATCTGTTTTAATTTCCCATACCAATCTCTCTTTACATGGAAAAATTAACATACCTGGTTTTTGGTGAAGTGAATTACTTTTTGCAGTAGAATTTTCAGTAGGGCCTTTTGCTTCTGGGTCATCAGAAATTTGAAGTTTAGACCAAATTGAATCTGGTATTTTTCTTTCCTGTCTCAGTTCTTTAATAGCATCAATAATGTGTGTTTTAAATTCGTTTTGGAGTTTTACAAATAGAATTTTAGAGTACACTGTATCTATAGCATATGTCATTGAACAAATCCTGAAAAGAAAGTTCTAAATTACCTAAAATGTAATTGTCGAAGAATTAACACAAGAATGATCAAACCAGTTAAAATGACACATTTTAACACCAGCAGAAATAGGCATATCTTAACTGTGTCAGTAGTTCTAATGTTAAAAATCATTATCAGAGAAAGGAAAATGCTAAGATGTACATAATATCAACATGGTAGCAACAAAATTCTGAAAGTAATTTACCTTAACTTTTCTAAGTTTCATTTGACCTATACTTTCACAGTAAAGTTTGAAGAATAATAAATGAAAAGTGAACTTTTTTTTTTTCGAAACTAGTTTTTAGGATGAACATAGTTTTCATCCACACTGTTCATTTCAAGTAATAAAGTACAGTAAAAGAGCAATACCAAATCATATAACTTAAATCGTGGGATAAAGAAAGTTAATTATTGTGCCCTGCTAACTATGTCCTTTCAATACTAAAAGGTCAAACATGAATTAGGTAGGTCAAATAATCATGTTGGATAAACAATTTGAACACTTCACCTTGAAATCTAAAAGTTTCAAATATTTGAGGTTACAGTTTTAAATTTATCTTTCAGAAGATTTTGGAAATATAATAGAGATATAACACTAAGATATTCCAAAATATTTGAAGACTAATTTTTTGCCCTCATAATAATCGTCCAACAAAAATACTATAAGTAAGTCATGCTTCTTTTCTAGTATATTCATTGCATAATGAACATGTTATGACAATATGTTATGTCATTCTAACAACCACAAACCCAACAAACTGTTAAAAACAAAATTTCTAAAGGAAAAAAAAAATTTATGCACAGGATGTAGAAATTACTAAAACATGAATATTTAACACATCCTTATTAAAACACTTTTAATATACTGACTTACTGATTGCAATTCATCTTAGTACAATTAAAAGCACAAAACAAGAATTCAAAGACAGCAAACTTGTGTTATCATTAGCATAACATTAAGTCTGAAATTAAACATCTGGTTACACTACATTTACAATTTCAAATGTTGATTTCATGAAACTCTCTGCCCTTTTCCAAACAATATTCCTTTTAGAAAAGGCTAATCAGCACTTATTTTTAATACCAATTTGGTAACCAAAGTTTTCAATGATGTTGCCAAGTTACTAATTTATCATGCTATAGTCAATTCATTGCATGTTTGTTTGCATTCTTGATGAAGTTAGTTGATAAGAAACCAATATCAAGACTGTTAACACATTACATTCTCAGTAAAGTCAAATGAAAGCAGCTACATTCAATAAAACAAAACAAAATTCTAAATATCTGAAAAATTTTCCTCAAATGACTTTTAGATTCAAAATATCAGCTGACTATTTGAATAGCAAAGTATTAAATAAATACTCAAAGGAATTAACAAAAAATCTATATAAAACAGGCTACATGACACGTTTTTAAGTTGTTTCCTATAAATGTATAATATTCAACAATTTTATTATGTATGTGTTACTCTAAAAATTTACATGTTTTAAAATTTATTGAGTAATAACTGGATCAAATGTTTTAGTACATTTTTCTCATAAAGAAGTTTATTCTACCAACCATAAAATAAAAGGTATTAAATGAAGTCCTTTCCTTTCAAAATAGAGACATACACAATGGCCCTTATTAAGCTAGTACTGTATATGTAGATATATTTCCACAGTTTTACTTGAATAAAATTGCTAAAAAGTTTTCTTAGTTATATTTAAATGTGCTAAATGTGCTTCAGTCTTAGAATTGTAAATATATTATAAAGAGAAAATCTTTTTTATGGTAAAAGTGACTGAAACTTATCTGAAGAACAGCAATAAACCAAAATGGCCATAATAAAAAATTTTTGTTTATGTTTAAGCTACTTCTTTAAAATGAGTAAGTTTTTGTTGTTAAAATTCTTAACCGCTGTCAGGAGAATGCTCTGTTAGTTTTTAGTTAACAATTTAATTCATATGGTTAAAACAGCACATCACACACTTTAGAGTGTTTCAAAAATCTATTTTTAGTATTCTAAGGAAGTCAATAAGATTTTATAGTAAATGATAAAAGAATTTTTAAAAAACAAAAATTATCCTAAAATTCTTTACTAAAATGCTAAAGCTTCTAACCATAAAGCTTAAACCCTGTTAATAATATTATATCTAGTGTTATTTTTCTTTGAATCATGAAACAAATGCTTTCTGATTTGTGCTGGCTCTTTAAGCCAGTCCTTTTTTTCTGTTACTTACACCAATGTGCATCTTTTTTTTCAACTTCATAGTGATCAACTAGCTTCAGCGGTGCTCGTTTTCATCAGCTGTGCATTTGCAGATTTTCTTCAAGGGCTTGGTCTTCACTGATAAATCAATGCTCCACTCTAAATTTGCCCCTTCCGAGGTCGACGTAAGTGGGGTTTACAATAATTTTTTCAGTGCAAGAAATTAACTTACCTGTGAGCCAGTCGCAATAGCGGTCATTTCAAGAACCACCATGTTGACGAGCTTCAGTAGATTTTACTCATAGTTCTTCGACGCCCACTTTAGTTCCAGAGGTCAGCACATAATATGTTGTCGCTGGTGCTGCATAGACTGTGATCCTGTACTCAGTGAGAATGACAAGGTGGCGTCCACGAACTGTCTGTGTTCGCCAGAGACTAGTTATTAATCCGTCGACACAATATTAATTCTTTTAAATTCATTTCTCTATTATGATGCTCTAATTTTTATACCTATTTCTTTTGCATACCTTCAGCTCAAGAATTAGCATTAATTATTTTTAGGTATGAAGTGTTATTTATGAGGGTTATATTATTTGTTCTAGTAAGCCTATTTTAACATTGGTTATATCAATTTTTTTTTCAGCAACTCAAATTTTTCTGTGTGGGCATTATTTATAACTTTATCGTACTCTGTTAATTTATTCATCTTTAGTTATGCTTTATATTATATTATGATTGGTTAATTTTTTCCCCTATATTAATACCTATTTCTTTTGTACACTTTAAGCACAAGTGTTACTATCATGATTAATTTTGGAAAAAAAAAAGCCATTTATCTTGGTTGAAAATGTTAAATTTTACTAAGAATATTATTCTAACGAGTCTACTTTCACATTGGTTAGAATTTGATAAAATTTTTTTTTTGTTTGTATAGATATAACCCAGTATTTTGTGCTTTATATGTATGTTTATTGTTCAAAGTTGGGTCCTCAACCATTTAGGTATTAGGTCTCAAATCGAGACTTACAACTTTTTTTCTTTTTTTTCTTTTTCTGAGACTTTTGTGAGTATTGCTGGCTTGAAGAGCCAGCAAGGGTTTCTCAGAGAATTTTAACAGCTGCAAGCCATGTTTAGTTTTCTTTATGCATTGTAAAACGTAGTGAAAAGGGTAAGAAATAAGAAAAGGAGTCAGCTATAAAATTGAACATGGAGAGGAAGGTTAGATATTAGCCGGTTGTAGTGATCAGTAGTGAAAAAGAAATGTAAGCAATAAAAATATATTTATGGTGTAAGGGAAAAGTTTAGAAATAGCCGCCGCCATGTCCTTTGACTAACAAACCAGTGAGTTAAAAAGGCCCGCCCCACTCTCATGAATAGTCTGGTGCAGACGAGGGTCAGTCGGGAAAAGCCCCTTTAGAATATTGAATATAAGAAATGAAAGGATTATATTGAAAGGAATTTGCGCAAAAGTAAAAAGGAAAGTGTTTAGACTGACCAGGTGGTAAGAAAAATAAAATATAAGAAAAATGAAGGAGAGGAAAAAGGGGAAAAATGTGAGAAAAGTATAGGTCCAATGAGAGTATGAATTTAATAAAGAAAAATATTATAGCCACTAGGAAAAGTAATAAGACATAGGTGGAGTTTAAGAGGAAAAAGAGAATATTATGATTGGAGGGGAGAGAGGAATATGGAAAAGTAGAGATTAATATTAAGAGGTAGAAATGAGATTTTCAGACAGAGAGAGATACAGATATAGACAAGATTCTTTCGCAGTGAGAAAAGGGCCTTCGGGCCCCGCTCTGGGGTTGGGCTTACGAGCCACCCTGCAGAAAAGATGGAGCAATGTTAATTTTCCCATAGCAACGCCAAATTGGGGTAAGTCAGTCTCTACTATTATGTTGATATTGACAGTACTATTTTAAGATTAAGATTTAAATTGAATATCATTTAAATGATAAGTACCTTTCTATTTTAATTCGGTGATAACCCAATTTGCTACTTGAAAAAATATTAATCATTTTAGCACATTATTAATTATTCATGTAGTTATGTGAATAGTATTCATTGTATACTATATAACCTAATTGTTTATTTGTGGTAATAAATATGTGTTGTTAATTTGCAAAATATTGGTCCTCATCATTTAAAGCATTTAGTTGTGTCTCTTTTCCTACAGAGTTACATGCTGGGTTAAAACGAACCTGGGTAATTAGTAATGGGTAATTAGTAATTGTTAATCGAACCTGTTAAAACTTTAATAATAAAAATATCTTAAAATGATCTTTTAAACGGCTCAAAACCTATAAAACCACCCAGCATAAGAACACAGGAATATGATGTCAAAATAAATGTATCCCACTGAAATCTTGAAGCATTTTAATGCTTCAACAGTTTAAATAAAATATTTCAGACAGTAATGAACATGTACAAAAATATGGACATTTTTTGTACTTACTCAGCAACAATAGTTTTCCTCTGTAAGTTGTCAGATTCACTATCTGATAAATTAGCAAGATCTTCATACTTTTTATTCAGTAATTTCTCAGTTGTATTTTTCATTTCTTTAAAGGTATCCTAAAAAAAGTTATAATTTTTAAATAAGAGTTAATTCATGTATAAGACTGGGTCATTTATAAAATTTTTGAGTGCTTCCTTTAATTTTTAACCCTTCAGCGGTCACACCCAGGTATAGAGTGCAACATTTTCGTAATTTTGAATGGTTTGTTTTTATATGAAAGGGTTGAATGTTCTAAGCAGTTTCCATTTATAGCTACACCCTTTGCAGGTATGATTTTCTGACCCTTCTATTCCTTTCCTTTCATTGTTAGTCATAATTTAACCATGGTAAACCAGCGATTATATTGGATTACATTATGACACAAGTTGATGTAGTCGATCAAATATGCAGCTATTATGCGGTATCCCGCATATCACAAAGATGGATTCTCTCATTGTTTTTTAGGTTTTTGGACATAATAGGAATCAATTTGCAAGTTGTCTTTAGATCCAATAAACCAGACAGTTTTGAAATAAGGCAACTGTATCTGCAATCTTTGGCCTTTAATTATAAATATATCTCAATATTATCAACATTTTATATCTTGTCATCAAAAGCAGAATTATTATTTTCAATTTGAAAAAACAGTTTATTACAAAAGGAATAATGAAGGTTGAAAGAGACATTGCACTATGTGCTAAACACGTCTGCTGGTATTAAAAAAATTATCGCATCTGCTGAAGGGTTAAACCATAAAATAAACATCTATGTCAATTGAGGCATTCCCGCTGAAAAGAGTGTAAATGCCAAAATTTTCTAAGAGTATTTTTTCACTGATATAAGGGTTTTTTCCAAGGCTAATGGTGTGGAAAAGGGAGATAAGTGCCTAGCTAGTTTGGTTTAGTTCTGTGCTAGGCATTTACCTCCATGCTATTAGCCTCAGAAAAAAAACCTTGTATCAGTGAAAAAATACTTTTTAGAAATTTTGGCACTTACCCTCTTTTCAACGGGAATGCCTCAATTTCTGTAAGACATGTTACTATATAAACAAGCACATAGTTTTTCCCTCAAGATTTTAATTGATACCTTGATATTGTATACTTAAAAAATTCCAAGCTTGGTATATATTAATACTAGTCAACAGAGAATATAGGTACAATTATACTGCTAAAAGTCAAATGGAAAAGTTATTAATATTCAGTGTCACCACATGATAAATTCATAAAATTGTCATACAGTCTGCTTAAAATAAGGATAATATACATGAAAAATATTTCTTTTCACTCAACTTGAGAAGAAGCATTTAAAGTTTAAATAAGTGTTTCAAAATTTTCTAACAAATTTCGGTCTTTAAGATATGTAATTGAGAAATTTTACTACCTTAGAATAAATGAATCCTCTTTATTATGAAGTATAGTAAGAATAAATAAACAGCTATAATATCTCTAAGTAATATCTATGAAAGTATTTTTGATTAAGCTTTATAGTTTATATAACAGAAGTTTTTAAAAAATGCATCACTTCTTTCATACACCAAAACACTATAACTAGGCTTAATAGATAAATACTTTTAACCTCAGAGATATTTAAAATAAATTAAAGGCACAAAAAGGAATATATACGCAAAAACAAATTAAAATTACTAAAAATTATTAATTTTTACTGTTCTTAAATCAAAATTAACTTACAGTTGTGGAATAAATTAAACATACTTGGGGTATGTGATAATACTTCTTCAGGTACACTTTTCCATATAAATTTTAAAATTTGGATTATGTATTACAGTAATTACTATAATTTTGCTACAAATACACAATGATAGAAGAGATAAACTAAAACAGATCACCTAGAAGAAAAAAAATCAGTTTCTGTATCAATGTTTTCCAAAATATTGACCCTGAACACTATGTCACATAGATATTAAGGTCAACAGGAAAAGTAGCAAACAGTAACTCTCACAAATCAAGGAGAGATTTGATAAAAAAAATGAATTGGGATCACCTGACTTGGAAATCTGATGATTACATACAGGTTTGCATTTGAATAATAATTTAATTATGACTCATGCTTAAAAATATCAAAACAATACCCATTCAGTATTAAAACTAAACATTCATTTCAAATTAGCTGATCAGAGAGCAGATATCAAGTAACTTACTCTGACAGAGCTGAATACCCATAGTATAAGAGGTAGGTATTTTAGCTACACTATAAAATTAATGATTATATTTCAGCACTTAATGAATTAATCCTTTCATACATCCCATTCAGTTCATAGGAAAACAAGCTTACAAAAGATGATTCTCCTTCTATGGTGATATACAGTTAGAAAAAAATGCCCCCTAACAATTCTTCCTTTTGCTTTATTTACAAAACTCAATTTAAAAAAAAAAAAAAAAATGGAAAAAAGCATACTTGAAAAAAAAAAAAAAAAGTATTGCATTTACATATTTGAATCATTGTGTTTTATGATTTTGGGACTTACTTACTTCTAGTCTGATTTGATAAAAAATGAATTGGGATCACCTGACTTGGAAATCTGATGATTACATACATGTTTGCATTTGAATAATAATTTTTTTTCTAGTATTATTAATGACATACTTCTTCTAGTCTGATGAGAATATCACCATTTTAATTATACTACACTTAAATTTGTTCAAAAGCATAAAAAGTATAAGCTCAAACTATTACTGAGGGTTTTAAACAACCCTATCTACGATAGCTTAGTTCCTCCTATGATAAATAGAGAATATCCTGAAAATGCACATACAGGACAATATTAATATATTGTAAGAAAAAAAATCTGGTGTAGAATAAAATTTAAATGTATTTCACTGCTATTTTACTAGATATTATATTGATATTATTTCTAAAATTCAAAAACACTATACCTAAGAAGACTTCAAGTTGCAATGGCTCACAGCAGCCAACTGACATTTATAAAAGAAATAAGTAATCAATCTCTCATGCTATATATGGAGCAAAGTCACAAACAAACATTATTTTAATAAAACAAGAAAACTAGTGGTTTCAGCAGAGATTTAATTATATCATCTAAAATAGTAGACAACAGTTAACATATGACCTAGGTTTGGTTTGAAGCATTACAGTCAATTTTTGCTACACAAGGGAAAATTAGACCAGGACCTACTGCTTAAAGCCAATTCTCAACGGCTACAAACATCTATGCCAAGAGTGGGATTCGAAACCACAGACTTTAGTACCAAACGCTAGCACCCTATCCATTTGGCCATCATATGGCCATATAACCTAGGAAGATAATCAATGTCAGATGTGATTTATACAAACTACTCTACTCAAACCAAATTCAAAATATTACATTAAAACTTGACAAAAAGTTTAATATGATATTTTAACCTAAGATTTTACTAAACTTTATTTATATTTTTTTCTAATCAGTAATAAACCAGAACTGCTTAATAACTTCAGCAATGAAAATCATGTACTTTCCCTACAAACTCTAATACCTTAAACATTGTTTGTGAAATGTTGCTTGATCTGTAATGATGCAAATGGAACAGAAAAATTCTAAATGCAAATGTCATGTAATCTCATAATAAAATATTTCCATTATTCATTGCACTAATATTTAAAATATACATAGAGTGAATAAATATTGATGAAGATGCATGTCAAGATATGATTTTTTTCCTCTTTCTATTAATCTTATACTTTTCAAATTGTATGACAGTAAATACATTCAAATTGTATTAACAGTAAGTAAAGTACTATTAATATTTTTTAAAAATATTCTAATATGAAATTTTGATTTGCATTGTTTTGAGAGTTAGTAACAGACACAAACTAAGAAATTATAAAATGCAAGAAGTAGCACATACAAATATAATTTTCAGACAAAGTTTCGCCAGTTGTAACACTCAAGCAGAAGAAATAATGCTGATAAATTTAATTGATCACAATTGAGATCAGATTATAAGATAGGTAAAAAATAAACAAATATAGTATGGAAAATGGGGGTGCATAAAAAATGAAATGCTAATTTTCATCAATTGATTTTAACAACATTAAACAAAATATCACATGCAGACATATGAATTTGAATTGCGAGATACAATAACTAACCTTTTCTTTAATATCAGAGAGAACATCCCAATATAATTTTCTTAGAAATGGTCCAGATTTTAAAGTTTCGTAGACTTTAGATACCGTGATGTTATCATCTTCTTTATTTTCATTTGCCATTTCAGACACGATAAATAATTACAAATTAGGACGCTACTTATATTAAAGTAATCTTGGTAAAATACGTACGAAACAGACGTTAAAAGTTTTTGCACGGAAATTCTGATACTTCTCTTTCGTCTCGGTCACAGTATATACTATCAACACACAACTCGCAAATCATGTGCGCGTTTTACCCTCATTAAATGATTGATAAATTACTTATATCATATTAAATGTATGCAATTTTCTCCTGAGGCACAAAATTAATTTATGAGCAACATTAATTATTTTTTTATGTAGTCCGATGATCAGAATAATCGTACGTGGTATTTTTCATATTTGAACTTAAAACTTTCACATCGGTTATTTATTAGAAAAGTATCTTGAATGTAGTGGAAATAATATTTTTCGAACATTTAAAAACCGAACGGATATCAAAAATTATTCAGAAATTCCTTAGCTATTCTCAAACTTTGTCTGAACAGAAGCTATAAGTTTTAATTTATTTTTTATTATTAAACAGAGCTGAATGTTAAAAGTCATTTCGGTAGGGGGGGAGGAAATGTAGTAAACTCATATATTATAAATATATATGTGTGTATGTACATAACAGAGTGGTTATTCAGTTTCTTGAATAGTTTGAATCGTAATAGATATTTCGTAAACTGCTTAGGTGTTCAAATAAAAAATTTACCCCCTCCCCCTCAAAAAAAAAGTTTACTCCCCCCTTCCCCCTCAAAAAGAAAAGTGAACAGAAAATTATATAAGATAGTTTTTCATTTGGGAAGAAGAAACGTGTCTAACATCAATGCATGATTGGCATATAATTAAATTTCAGAATATCAGAAATCCCAATATACTAGGGTATAGAGAATGAAAGTCACAATCACACATCTAAGCACATTAAATTATCTTACAAAATCATTCTTGATATATATTATATATATATATATATATATATATATATATATATATATATATATATATATATATATATAAATATATATATATATATATATATATATATATATATATATATATATATATATATATATATATATATATATATAAATATATATATATATATATATATATATATATATATATATATATATAGATATATATATATATATATTTATATATATGTATATATATATATTTATATATATGTATATATATAATATATATATATATATATATATATATATATATATATATATATATATAAATATATATATATATATATATATAAATATATATATATATATATATATATATATATATATATATATATATATATATATATATATATATATATATATATATTTATATATATGTATATATATATATTTATATATATGTATATATATAGTTATATATATGTATATATATAATATATATATATATATATATATATATATATATATATATATATATATATATATATATATATATATATATATATGTGTGTGTGTGTGTGTGTGTGTGTGTTTGTTTATATATATATATATATATATTATAAGGCTTCCTCGAACATGTGATGTAGATTTAATATGAGTTTTTTCATCAGTTTCCATCATAATATTACTGGGAACTTTCGCATTATAATGTAAAACTTTGGATTTTTGATGGATCTGTAAAATTTTAGATCAAACAAATAAAATATAGAAGTGAATTTCATAGTCATTTATTTATCTGTTATTTAGTTAAGCATAGTTTCTGTAGTTCACATACACAATTTTTCAAAAACTTGAATTCAGGTGCCAGTCTTGATTCAAACACTGGATATGCTGAACTACTAGATAATTACTTTCTCTGAATAAGGGCAATATCTTTGAAAAGATCATGAATTTTTTTATCAAATTCTAACATTTAGTAATTGATTGTTATGTTATTTTTACTACCTGAATCAAGTTATACTAGTGCAATACTTCTAAACCTATAAAATCATAAGATTAGAATGTATTTTGAATTTTTTCTAATTAGAATCACCAATTTGACATTTTCAAAGAAATCAATTTTATTCGTAATCAGAAAATGAATAAAATGATTTTTTCAGCTAATTTTCTTGAAGCATTTTACAGTTCCAAAAGAAGATCTAACATGCCAACTAGTTTCATTCATGAAATCACCCACAGATATATGTATTGCATATTAGGTACATTTTTGGACCACTCTTTTAATCTCTTTCAAAGTAGTCTGTTCTTAGGGTCAGCAACCCTTTTTGGTACTGATCAAATTTTGTAATGGGCACATATAGCAGTGACTATGAAGATCAAAAGCAGGGAAGCATGAAGATGTAAGGCTCATACTGAAGTTATTCTATTTTTATTTATATTTTCTATTACCTTTCCTTTGCAGGTTAACCTAAATATATACAGTGGTCTGTGAGTCTTAAGTTTCTAATCCATAGTCAATATTTTGAAATGAAATGGTATAAAATACCTATGAATTGTTTGAAATTTTATTTTCTAGCATAAGTTTATTAATAAATATGATTAAAGAGTAACTGATGTACTAGATGTCTCAAAATACAACGATTTTCAGAGTGAACTAAAATCAATACAACAAAACACATTCAAGACATCTGACTTCTTTTAATTTTGATTTACCTTAAAATGTAGACTTCCTAAAAAATCGGTCTCTTGTATATTTGGATAACTTGATTATATTATCTCTGTTGCTGTTTTTTTTTTAATAATAGAACTCATGAGTACTTTAACAAAATATTTATTTTCATTTATTCAAAATCTTTTATCTTGTTTTTCTGAGTTGTTTCCTCATAAAATTATTTATATGTATCTGATCTTGTATTCTTTTGCTGTTCCCTGAAATTTTGAGGATTATCTTAAGTTCTAGACACATACATGTAAAGGCCCAATTATGATGAGACCTGTGATAGCATTAAGATACTTCTGGTACTTAATTGAATTATTTTATACTTTTATAGCAGAAATGTGTGGAATAATATGAAAAAAATATTTATTTTAACCTTAATTCTCTTCCTTGGCAAACATGTACAGAATTTTTATATCAAACTTTAGATTATGAATTTATACTACAGAGAAGATCTGTGGTATCTGTACCCTGTAAGGGGTATGCATGGGACATTCAACGGGTTCGCAAGATCATGTGAAAATATTGGGAAATGACAAAAACCAACAGTATTAGGAAACATTTTAATTTGATTATCATATAAACTTGCCAAACTGTTATTCTCTCTTTGAAGCATGCTACTTAGTTGTGTGTTTTTGTTTTTGTTTTTTTAAATAATGTATCTTATTTTAACAGATCATAATGGTTCAGAAAAAGAGATACTTCTCAAGCAATATAAGTGGGATTGAATCAGTATTTCTATCATATCTGAAATATTTGTATTACAGAGATGCAAATGTATAATACATTAAAAACTGCTCCAGTATTTCTTAAACCTGTGATTTGGGATACTTTGATTATAGGGGTACATTAGACTTTTAGTAATGGCCAAGGGTTACATTAAAAAAGCTTTAGAGCCACTGTTGTAGAATGTTTGGGGATTCTAAGCCCATTTTCCTAGAAACCTCATTAATGCATGCACCGCATAAGACATTAATGTAAGATAATGGATAACAAGGGAAAAAATCATTCCTCTCCTATAGAATTAACATTTAAAGATAGGAACAGCCTGGAATTGTTATTATGTATATGTATGTTTCTCTCTCTCTCTTTATATATATATATATATATATCCCCATATATATATATATATATATGGGGAAGGGGATTTTAAATGGAAGACAAATGTATTTTTTTATGTCTCAAAATATGAATAATCTTTTCTGAATTTTACTTAGCAGGAAATGAAGGTTCTCATTATCTATAAATTCTTATGTAAGTGTATCATTTGATGCTTAGTAAGGAGGAATTCATTAATGTCATTCTGTTAGATTTAGTCTTACTGATCTATTTAATGACCAATAAAGTAGATAAATTATTTTTATTTTTGCTGGTATTTGAAGTTTCAAGAATACAAGTTTCCCATAAATCGTCATTTCTTACTTGAACTTTAATTATTATTAACATTTAAAATATTCAAGTATAAATTTTCTTAATATGATTCTTCATTCAATAAATGCCTGTAGACTCACTTTCAAATTTTTAAAAGCTACAAAATAAATCTATTATGAAGTTACCTAAATTATTCTAGAAAATCTTTTCAATAGAGGTAATTACAATTTACTTTCTGAAAAGTAAAAAAAAAAAATTGGCATTTGTTCATTGCATAATATGCATTGATTAACATGTTATATCTTAAATTGACTTGTTTTCAAGTTTTTTGTTAATTCATACTACAGATACTACTTTTCATTCAGTTACAGCTATATAAAGTATTTTTCAACTAAATCCATATTGTCTGCATTTATAAAACTGTACTTTTTCTTTTTAGTAGTATTATAACTTAAATTCTGTCATTTGACATGTATTGAATCCAGTGCCGAAATGAAAATAGATTGAAAAAAGAGGCCTAGTTTACATTTAAATATTCTGATATTATATTAATGTTCTACCTTTGTTTATGCTCATTATAAAAATTTGCATTCATGCTCTGTGTATTAAGTATAGAATCATGGTATCTATTTATAGTTATTGAAGCAAAAATATTTTGAAATTTTTTAAATGATAACAGTATGTGGAATAGACAGCATACAATCACTAGTAATATCAAAATAACTAGTTTTATTTCAAAATACAATCATACAATATATATTTGTAATTTTTAGCATCATTGGAAAAACCCTATAAAAACATGTTGTCATGCAAATGATTAGATAAAAAAATAAACTTAATTCGACATATTTTCTGAGCTCTGGGCACACAGGATAGTGATAGGAATATTTTTCTCCTGCACCCTGTTCTAGGGTAAATACCCATCTCTTTGCAGATAATATTACTGAAATATAAATTCTCAGCTGTTTAATATTATTTCTGACTGAGCTCTAAAAGTGAACATAAAATTTTTTTGATAAGGATACTGATGAGAGCAAACTGAAGTAGTAGAATAACTTCACAAATCAAGGGTCCTAAGTTAAACGTATATCAAGAGAAAAGTTTCCTTTTTAATGAATGTAAATTTTCTGAATGTTCTTGATATACATTTTTTGTTTACCCTCTCAACTTATTTCACTCTTATTATGGCCCTTCAACTAAACATAGCCTATGAATAGAGAAGAAAAACAGCATTTCCATAAATAAACACACATAATTGATGCAGAATGTGCCTGAGAAGTATCTAATAAATCCTTGCAAACTCATTAAGATAATTTTAAGGATATATAAATATATTTTTACAGGACCTTTTGTTATAAATACTTTTCAGACAATGATGCTGTATAGATTAGTACTTTTTCCTTCCACAAGAGAAAATAATACAAATTTTCCTGTAGAGAATCACTGTAGGACATTTAAGAACAAAATAACTGTACAGTTCCATTTATCTGCACTGATCTCAGTTGCATATTTTTCTTGTTAGGCTAATTTTCTGTCTCTTTGATGAATATTCCAAGTAAATTGCTTCATTTAAATAATTTCATTAGTTTTGTAAATTATAGTAGGAATTCTCTTAAAAAAAGATTTGAATAAGGTTTCACCATATATTCTGTTTATCAGTAGTGTATGTGCTTTGATATTAATATATGTGGCATTTTGAATAAGTTTGAGAATCAATTTTGGATAACTTTCATTGAGCTCTTTTAATATAAATTACTGTGTGAGTTGAACTGCCTAAGAATGCTGAATTTTGTAATACTGCCTTAGCTATGTCCTGTTTTAGTCAGTGGGAAAGCATTTGATTAGCAAAAATGACTGATTATTGGTTTGCTTTTAAAAATTTCACAGCAGTTGTACTTTCTTGTCATGAAAGAGATTCTTGCATTTCTATATTTTTCATTTTTTTTCAATCCAAATTATTTTGAAAAAAATATGTGATGTAAGTTTAAAAAGAAAAAAATCCCTTCTTAAAGTAAAATCTTGCCACCAAGCAAAGATATTGAAATGCATAGAAATTCTGCCTCTAGAATTAGATGAAACTATTGGGAGAAATTTATCAAATGCATGCAAGTTGACAATTGGAAAAACTTTCATAAAGTAACACAAGATAGTTCCTTGAATATTGTGGGTATTTTGCATTGAATTGCAAAATTTTGTCATATTTTTTTTAGTTTCTAAAAACAGTATAGTTCTTGAAATATGCTTTTTTTCAATGCACTTGAATATAGTTGTTAGTTTCACAAAGGATACTCTTGTAAAATTTGCTAGCTTTACTTATAATGATATCTGCCATTTTTAGATTCTGTTATTATTATCTTCTAAATACTGATAGCTTAACATTCTTGTTACTGTAGAGGCTGGATAAACAGTTTTTTAATCAAAACAGAAAAAAAAAATAAATGATGGGCTATCATTACCAGGAGGGTAGATGAGAAAGAGAAGTAAAAGCATTAAGATTGCTAGGGCCTTGTGTTAGATCTAGGATACGTGAGATATTACTTTCACAAGCCTGGCATTGATTATCAGTGAACCTAATAGTTGCTTATTTTTATGAGCATTAATTATTTGATCATGTGCTAACTGAAAAACAGTATATCCTATAGTACTATACTATCTTCATGATGTTTATTCATATAATAAATATCTTTTATGTATGTAAATGTGATTCATGTGTACATGAACTCTAAATACTATTCAAATCCAACTGCAGTATTTTCTTATAAAGTTGATATATCACATGGGATAAATAGTGTTTAACGTGCTTTGCAAGTAGAAGTTTCATGGAAGAGATGCATTCTGTTTTCTATTCATGTTAGATAAAGCTATTAAATAGTTATAAACCTGTTTCTGTTACATAAAGGTAGATTTCCTCCTCTTGATCTAGTAATACATAACCCACAAAATTTCACAGTTTTAGTTCACTAATCATTCATCCTTAGATAAACAGTAATTGCTTTCAGGGTCAGATAAAGTACAACAAAGTATTTTTTTTAAATGTGCATACATCTGAGTCCACATATATGTATGATCAGGAACTTGATGAAATTATTTAGTCATGTCAATTGAGCTGACCCTATTTGTATTGATGTTTTTTTCAGCAGTAACAAGATAAATTTACAATAGGAAAATTTATTTATTTATACTAAAGAGCAAACTATTAAAATCATATGTTTTGATCTATTGGCCTAAGAAGCAACAAAGCCAATAGAATTTTTAAGTGTGTTTCATTCATTTCAGTCATTTATTATATCCCTACATTTCGTATTTTTTACAAGATTATTCTGTTGTAGTTTCTGCTTTTATTCATTACATCATCTTGTCAAACACTTAATTTTTTTTTCATAAATTTTTGGGTATGGTCTGCAGAATATTGATTTACTGTCTGTTGGATATTAGTTTGGTATATTTTGTTTAATTCATACATTCATTAGTTAAGGATTTATAAATTTTGCTTTCAACTATTCTCCAAAACACTATATGTTGAACAATAGCTGAACAGCTAAGGCACAGGCCTTTCTTGGTTCTGGAGTTTGCGGGTTTAAGTCCTGCACATACGTGTATATATGTATGTGTGTGTGTGTGTGTATATATATATATATATATATATGTATATATATTCATTCATATTCTTACTGGTACAGTCCAGCTACTTTGGAGAGTATTTTTGTTCTCAGCTACAAAAACTGTTATCATCAAAAGGGGAAGGAAGGAATACTCATGGGAACAATAACTCTGATATCTGTACATTGTTTGATCAGATGATGAATGTAGTTTCCTCCCATATTTTTTTTTCTTTTTCTAATTGAATCACTCTTTTCTATTCATTCACACATTATGAATTTTTTTTTTTCCTTCTGCATACTTGTCAACTATACCATGCTGTAGAATCTATAACAAAGGTGAAACCTAGGTCCATGACTGCTGGGTACTCTGGAAACATAAATCAAAGAAAAGAAATTGCTTGGCTGAATTAAGAAAATGTATTTCATAATATCATATCTAAATCTTCTGGGATCAGGTTAAATACCTACATACAAACATACATAAATTATTCATGATTAAGCCAGAGTCATGCAAGTTCTTTCAAAACATGCCATAATTATTTTTCTGATTATCACTAGAATCAAACTTTTGACTTTTTAATTGACAAAAATCTTAATTGTTAATGAAAATAGTTTTTAGGGTTAGAATTTTTTTAAATGAATTGTTACACTATCAGCCATTGTAGCATGAGCCATTGTCATATAATTAGGACTACATTGCTAGCAATTACATATTTGATAAAAGGTGGTCAAGAAACAGTTCCTGTTACAAAAATTTTTTTGGGGGGTTCTGATGTCATTTGACTACTTGAATGATTCTAAAACATAGATTTATTATTTGAATCAGTAACCACATTAAGTCATTTACATCTGACTGTTGTTTTCAAAAAGGCCCAGGACTTATTCAACAGGAAAAAGAGTTCTAGAATTCACCATGCAGGATCATGAAAGACTGAAATGCACTTGGATATATTTTGCTTTGAATGAATCTACTATGGGGATAGGTTGGTGGAATTAAATCTACATATATCTGTATTATCTATTCTCTCACTAACAAGAGTGTCGAGAGCTGACATAGAGACTCAGGAAAAGATTCTTATCAAGCTCCTAGGTTTTATGTTGGGCTGCTAGAGCTCAGAGCTCCAAGTCTTACAGTATCTTGTCAAGCCAACTTATAAGTAAACAATGGGGACTGACTAATTTGGATTTGGCATCATGACATTTAACCATATAAAGTTTCAATATTGTTAAACACTGTACAAATGGCAAGTCTAATATATTTTTAACTAATAGAACATTAGAAATTCTTATGATTTAGAGCAGGAATCTTCAAATTACAACCTGCGAGCACCACTGTCCGGCCTGCAGTAGTAGGCCGGACATGCCCGGTATCCTGCCTGCCATAGTTTATTTTGATTACATTGTAAAATTTACAATGTAAGTAAATCATACAAAATAATAATCAGATGCTTTAATTTAACAACCAATCAACAAACACAACTGACATACATAATGAAATTGAACATTTTAACTTTAATTATTAATGATATGAGATTTATCTTTAAAACTTACAATAAGTGACATACATAGCTAATTTACATAATGAAATTAAACATTATAATTATGATTAATGAGCCAGCTAGTCATAAAACAAATGTATGTAATTCAAAACTACAGCATGTTGGTTTGATGAGCTAGCTAACCAGGTCTTGACCCTTGGGATTTCGTGGAAGAATCAGTGTGGCCCTTAGGATAAAAAGTGTGGAGAACCGCTATTTTAGAGATTCATACTTACACAAAACTGTTTAAAATTTTCATAAGAAGGAATACCACATATGTACATGGAAAAAGAGCTATTGATTCATCACCAAAGTATACTGTGTATGTGGTAAAAATTAGTAATACTATTATTTATAACATTTTGATTATCCAATATTTAAAAAAATTGCTTAATTAAATGTTTAGCATTAAACAGCACTGTACCTGGTGGAATTTCAATGAGTGAAAAGATTTAAAAGATAGGAGGAATATGTTGCTAGTTTGATGGGGTATGGGATGTAAAACAACACTCTAGATATAAGTCTAATTTTTAAAACTCTAAATGCTCTTTGGTTTCATAGTTAATGATACATTTTTCCAATATAATCTGATATGAGCATAAGTATTATCCTCAAAGCAAAAGTTCTATAAAGAATTTTAACTTTGAACTACAGAAAAAATTATCTTATAGATATGACATTTAAAAGTTACAAAGCACATATTTAACTACTTTTTATCATATTGTTAAATATTAAGAATTATCATCGATTAATATTTATATTTGAACAAAATACAATATTTTCAAGTATGAAATTTTTCTAGACTACATTAAAAGCCAGATTGAATAAAAGCACAAACCTCCCTCTCAGTGTTTTAGAATCATCCAACTGCTTACTCAAGAACAAATTTTTCATTGATTTGAAAAAAATAAAATATAAAATTCAAAATACATGAATTAAGTAGGTATTTTTATAGATCATCTATTCTTGTGTATAATTAAGATTCTGCACATTTTGTCAAAGATCTTGTCAACCTTTGGATTTTCAGAAATGTGGAGGAAATTTACCTTATGAGAATTACAGCATTCCAGAAAAATCATGTCAAGCTATCATGTGTAATATGACAATGAATACACAGCTATATCTTGCTAACTAGCTTGTGATTGTTTAGAAAATTGTCACCATCTATGACTTCATTGTTATCCTCATTCTCCCTAGTTATTATTGATTAAAAGATTTTTTTGAAGGGGTCTCTTGAATTAATTATAAAAGGGCCAAAGAATTTACTTCATTGCTTTGTGACAGTGTATGTTGAAGAAGGTGAATCAGAATCTCTTTCAAGACAGTGAGAATTAACATAAAGCAGGCCTAGACAACATACAGCCCACCAGCACTCACTCTGTGGCCCACAAAACCTCTCGTGAAGACACATAATATTATAAATCTAAAAAATATGAATTATTATTATTAGATTTATAGTATTACAAAAGGAATATACAAGCAATGAATATTAATATTTATTTAATTTTTAAAATGATCAGTTATTTATTTTTGTAAGATAAAATACTTTTTGCTTTCTCATCTGTCCTATTTTTTTTTTGACAGCCCACAGCAGCTTTCCATAAAGTGATATGGCCCTCATATCATTTCAAGTTATACAGGCCTGATGTAGAGGATTACTGATTTTTTTTTTCTTCTGTAGTGTTTTTAGTTCGTTGGGCTATAAATGTATAATTCTACCCCCTTCAGAGTATTAATTTTTGGTTAAGTGTTTTGTTATTTTTACCACAATTTTAATCTTCTGTGTTCACTTTTCCATAATATGATCATAGGAATCAACTTGTCCAGTCATACCTTCAAGATGCTATCATATCATATTAAAGTGAGCAGCTACAGCAATAAGTTAAAGGACTATTATTTAATATGGAATACATTGGTTAAGAGAGGCTCTAGTCTTCATGTGTACATTAAACTAAATAAAAATTTAAGGAAAGTCATACGTTTTATACTTTAATAATTCCAAATTGAAAAGAATAAATGAAATAGGACTAAGTGAAATTGAAATAAACATCTGAACTAAATGGCTGACACATCTGTATTCATTCTTGACAAATAAGCTAATATGATATGACTCAAACCACTGGCTTAAGGATGTCTGATCAACTCAAATATCCATTGACCTTACCTCAATTAACATAAGTAGTATGCCTCTATTTTTTCAATTGTATGGTTTTGTGTGCTTGAACTAGTTTTTGTAGGCAAACATTTTTTTATATGTATAAAAAAATAGTTTATGCAACCATATATGGAATCAAAACCTGTTATTTTTTAAACAACGAATTTCTCAATGCATTACCATTGTAATTTTGGGTTTAGAAAAAAAAAAATCCATCAGACAAATTATAAATCTACCAACTGGCTGCCCTTTGATTTGGGCATTAAGGATGTCTGATCAACTCAAATATCCATTGACCTTACCTCAATTAACATAAGTAGTATGCCTCTATTTTTTCAATTGTATGGTTTTGTGTGCTTGAACTAGTTTTTGTAGGCAAACATTTTTTTATATGTATAAAAAAATAGTTTATGCAACCATATATGGAATCAAAACCTGTTATTTTTTAAACAACGAATTTCTCAATGCATTACCATTGTAATTTTGGGTTTAGAAAAAAAAAATCCATCAGACAAATTATAAATCTACCAACTGGCTGCCCTTTGATTTGGGCATTTTATAAGTTAGATCATCAATAATTTAATATGTTAAATGAAGGAAGTATTGAACTTTCTCTTTTAGAGGTGTTTCTTTGTTCAAATATATTGTGAGAAATTGACTAAACACAATTCAAATAAATTTTATTTTCATTTTTAATCACAATCTTAAAAGAAAAGTTAAAAATAGAATACAAGAAAACAAAACTGAACAGTGAAAAGAACTATGAACTGAATAAATGTAATACAAGAATATAAGATGAGTTTTGAGATTTGTTGGTTGTATTTTGAAGTGCTATGGTCATCTTTTACTACACAACAGATAGACACATAAGGACATACATTTCCCAGTTGATTCTGAATAGCTTGTATATCTATATATATAAAAGAGCTTGTCTGTTTGTTTCTCCGCTATAGAATCATAGACTGTTTCACCCACCGGGACCAAATTCGGCACAGTTAATGTTTTGGACCCGAGAAACTTAAATCAGGAAAAACGAAATTTGGGGCTCAATTAGTTTTTTTAAAATTAATTTTTTAATGTTTTTTGTGCCCGATAGAGGTGCGTCTACCCCCTGTGGTTTTCCCTCAACCAGCTGCGTAGAGGGGTGGTTTGAGAATGACGGAGGGGGGCAGGGGGTTTCAAATTCCAATGTGCAGGAGAAAGAGGGTTGGGAATGACCTTAAAATCAGACGAAGGTCCGCAGGCTCAAAGTTTCTTTCTTTCTTATTGTTTGTATATCATTTCAGTAGAAACGTGCTAAGCGCATTCTGTCTGGCCAGATGAACATGAAGAGCGGAAGTGCAGCCCAGTATTTTTTTGATGGAATGCATGAAATATTTTATATCTATATATCTACCCGGGCAACGCCGGGCAATAATGCTAGTGTATATATAATCTCCTTAATTTACTCTTCTGTAAATTTCCTTTACTGATATTCATAAGTATCCCTACAGAAAAAACATTCCGTTAAATGCTTTAAAATTATGGTCTAATTATCTTCTAACCAGGAGGGGATAAGAATTTTCAAATAATTTTTAACTTAAAGCTTGAAATATTCTAGAATTTTTTAATTAAAATTTATGAGGACTTTTTTAAAGATAATTTATAAAATTTTATTGTATAAACTCTCAGAAATCACTTAAAAAACATTCTAGATTTAAAAAAAATTTATATTAATTTCTTAATATCTTTACATATTTCATTATTTTCAAATAGAACATTACTTGGATAAAACATTTCTTTTTAACAGGTAGGAACTAAATCTAGGTATAAGTATTATGACGAGTCTGCACCTTCGCTTAGAGAGATTTACAGGTGGTTTGTAGACTTTCGTTGCGACCGAATGAGCACATGTGACGCTGAACGCTCAGGTAGCCCAGCTAAGTGCCGGTGCACACTTGCGGCAAAAGTACTCTGGACGCTGCGTTATTTTCACTCCGATAAGAAGAAATGCAGAGAAACTGCTGTTGGGATTCACACGTGCCGCCGGCGGCAGATGGACGCCGGCGCCACTCCCAGGTCGCCGCAAGTTCCTGTGGAACGCGCGGCACATTCCTGTAACGCGATAGCTGGTAGTACTCATTTGTCTGCTGGGCAGTGCACATCTGCCGCGCGTTTTATCTCCTATCGAGCTCGTGAAGTCTCTTTACAAGATGTCTGATGAAAATGTGGATGTCGAACTTTTCATCGACGAAGTAAAATCTCGCCCGATAATTTGGGATGTTAGTCATGAGGACTATAAAGACCGAATACAGAAACAGTCTGCTTGGGAAAATATTTGTGAAACCATTATTGAGAAGCCAAAAAACGGAGAATGAAAAAAATACAACCAGTAAGTATAATTTTTTACAACTTTTATTAAAATAAGTACATTAGATAAAAAAAAAAAACAACTTTTAGATGGTCAAGTATTTAAGTTTATTTTAAGTGGGTCGTCCGAAAATAATTAAAAAACTTTTCACCATCTTCCCTGAGATCCACCAAGCATACATTAAACGCTCCCTTCAAGTACCTCTCGCCAGGGCCCGGTTTAGAAAATTCTGGACTATAGGCACAACTCGGGATGGGGGCTCCCTAACACTGATACGGGCGTAAAATTTCCAAAATTGACACACAAAAGAAATAATCATAAATCATTATGAAAGTACCATTTTGCCAAGAATAGGCTATTTGAAACGTAGAAGCCTAGAACATTATCAAATAACAAAAAGTAATAGAACATATTAACTTCATCATTAAAACACCAATACAATGCAATCAGAAAAACTTATTAATTCCTTATATACACTATAATATACATATGATGAACTATACATATAATGAACCAATCAATAAAATTTGAAAGGATGTATAAAAAAAATTGCTATTAAAAAAGGTAAAATTTAAAAACATTTGAATTGGGAATTTTTTCTTTCTTTTCTTTTAAAATAAAAATTTTGGGGCTCGGCCTACCTGGCCTAATGGAAAATCAGGGCCTGTCTCTCGCTGTTGTATGGATGGATCCAGTGCTTCTTTTTTCTAATTCTATTTTCACGATGAACATGCTTGTAGACTAGGTAAGAAAATACAACTTTTTTAAAAAAATAATTGGGCGCGCGTACGATCCATCTCGGTTGGTGACAAACGAGTGACTACCGCTGACGCCTATCACCGCGAAAGTGTGCACTGGAACGGCGTTCCACGCAGAGTGAAAATAACGCAGCGTCCAGAGTACTTTTGCCGCAAGTGTGCACCGGCACTAAGGTTACTACGCTATAAATTATTACTCTTTTTTTCAATCCATGATATGGTGATAAAGAATAGTAGATTAAAATTGCGGGTTATTTCTGAGGCTATTGCAATCTCATTCACCAGAGCATGAATATTTTAATTGAGCTGATGACAAAGATTTCTGTGAATTCGGTCCTCTAACTTTGAGGTATACAAATTTTAAAAACGTTCATTCGCCCACGCGTCGTTATTTAAAAAAAGAGAGAGATTTTCTGCCCAAAATTGAAATGCTATAGCATTTCAATTTTGGGCAGAGAAACCCCCTCCCCTACCGGACTTACATATAGGAAAATTTTGAAAACGGCATTTGCTTGTTGCCTATTTAAAAAGAGATACTAGCATTTAAATTTTTGGCAAGATAAAGCACTCAGTCCCCCCTCCGTCTATCGTATAGGAAAATTTTGAAAACTATTCGTTTGAGAGCTAAAAGTTTTTTGTTTGAGCGTCCTTTATGAAAGAGATATTAGCATTTCAATTTGTGA
The DNA here is from genome assembly GCA_907164885.2 of Dolomedes plantarius. Lineage (NCBI taxonomy): Eukaryota > Metazoa > Arthropoda > Arachnida > Araneae > Dolomedidae > Dolomedes > Dolomedes plantarius. Next base: position 31,313,581 of record OU015503.1, on the reverse strand, counting down.
CGAGATAAAGTAATGATATCCCCCCACAAACACACTTTCATACAGGAAAAATTTAAAAAGTATTCCTTTGAGCGCCAAAATTTTTTTGATTGAGCGCCTTTTTAGAAGCGATATTAGCATGTCAACATATTTCGTGAACGAAGGAATATACCATTTTTGGCTTTCAAATGACACTGAAACAATAACTGTTTTTTTATTTAATTTTTTTAATAAGAAAGTCGAGGTTTTGACTTTCATAAACAAAAAACATAGTTTCCCCTCTCAAAAGGCAAGGAGCTGAGTAGTTCTTCCCGCCAAAAATTAAAAGGCTATAATAGTATCTCTTTTAATAATGAGTCTTTTAATAATGAGTTTTAATAATGAATTTTGACTAAGGAATAAATGTTTTTTATGCTGCCCCCTTAAAGGGAGTGATGTTTGTTCACTTATATAGTCCTCTCATAAAGAAGGCAACAAAATTGTGGTGTGTAATGGGGGAATGTTGAAAAGACGGGTGCCTGCCATTTTAGAAAAAAAAAAAACGCAATATATTGATTAAAAGTATGGACTGCAGAAACAAAAGTTAAAAAAAAAAGCATGTGTGTTTGTGTGTAAGGAAAATTTCTCTCTTTATAAGCAGTAAATGGAAAAGCATCAACCATACAAAGCATGTCTTCCAATTAAGGTAATGAAAGGAAAAACATTTTATCATATCAACAATATGTCTTTTAATTAAAACAAGAATAATAATCTTTGAATAAATATGAAATCCTATAAATATAAAAGCCACAAATTTTTTTTTTTTTTTTTTTTTTTTTTTGGGGGGGGGGGGCTGTTGTTGTTGTTTCTCCCTAACTATAAATGAAATCAATTAATAAAATAAAACTAAGCAAATAGTCCTAAAATAAGTAAATAAAGGATGCAGGGAAGAACAAAATTACAAGATACTTGATTGTTTGAGAACTTAATTGTAAAAATCAGTTTCTTAAAATCCTTAAAAGAGCATAAAAAGGGCAACTAGTTTCAGACTAGACTGAATTTCAAATTTTCTGAAAGCAGAGTTATAATAACTTCTTTGTATTTGTTTATGAAGAGCATTTGTTAGACTTTAATAAAATTTAGATAATTGATCTAAAAAGCTTGTTTTATTCAAGCTTCAATGAATTCTTCAGCTCAGTACATAAAATATTTGAGTAATGTGATTGTAGGTTCCTTCTTCAGTTTGCAGAGCATTTCGTTTGACTATCTTCAGATGTTAAAAAATTATAGGTACATTTGCAATTTGTCCTTACAGACATTGCACCCAATAGATTTTAAGAAAAAAATAGAGCAAACAATCAAATTCATGCCAAAAGAAAAAGCTAAAAATATTTTAATTATCAAAATTATTTCATTGTACAAGAATATACTGAAAAAGGTCTAATGAAATAGAAACTACCAAAGAATTCTCAAAGAATTATACATTATATTATACATAATTGTTTTAATTACATAACCTTAAGTTTAATAACCAATAGATTTTTAATAATTCTTTAACAGGGAGAAGAAAATCAGAAGAGGCTCTGAAGTCAATGTTACAGCTAGTGTTAAACTAGTGTTACAATGTCGTGGAAGAAACTCATTTTTCAATAGATTTTGATATATTTCACTCTAATAAATAAAAAATATGTTTTTAAATAGGAAGTAGCATAAACAAGACAATCATTGAGAGAAAAAAAAAACTTATTATTTCATCACTGTTTAGATGTAAATGTATGAAATTCAACGCTAAAATTAAAACTTTTATAAATCCAAAGGCCTTAAAAAATTAGGAAGAAAAACTGGGTATGATGTAAATGTTCATAAATTACAGAAACCTTACAAATTACAATAGTTTACATATGTAAAGGCTGATAAATAGTAAGTACTCTATAAAAAACAATATAGAGATAAAACATTCAGAATCAGTTATAGCACAATTTCAAACTCTTTCCTTAGTATTTACATATCTGTAAAGTTTATGAGTTCACTGCTTGTTTTAAAAATTATTTTGTTTAAATAATTAAATTTGTTTAAAAAATAAGTTTTTATTTTATCAGGTATAAAAAAAATGAAATGTCGATAAGTAATTTTTGCACATGCAAGCAACTTCTTAATATCATTCTGAAAAAAATGTTATAAAATAAAACAAGAAGGTTTAAACCAATCTCCCTGGCATAAACTATAGTTACAAAATTAATAAAACTTACAATGAATTTGAATTAATAGGAGACAGAAGAGAAAGTTTAAGCTACAGAACAGATTACTTTAACAATCAAGCTTAATCATGTAAAAAAAAAATTTAAGCTTTTAAGATTAAACAATTGAAATCCATACAAGCTATTATTATCTGTGTTATTATCTGTACTGGAAATAAATACAACATCAAATGCAAAGGATAAAATAGATCAGAAGTTACCTTTATTGATATACCTTTACAGGAATGGGCCCAAGGTAGCCTAGTGGTAATGTGTAAGGTTTTGGACAGGGAGTGCTCAGTTTAAATCCTACCAAATGCCATTAAATACCCGTATGTCTTGGCCATATATATTTGTAGACTGGAAAGTCCTTCATGATATCAGTGGGTGACGGAAGGTGCAAGACCAGGGCCTTTTTATCGCATGGGCAAATCGGGACTTTGCCCAGGGCCCCCTGATGCTAGGGGGCCCCAAAACCCCCTTGGTGTATGCACCTAGTACTTATAATAGTATGTATTTTTATAAATGTCCGTAAGGGGGGGGCCCCCAAATAGCATTTGCCCAGGGGCCCCCAGCGTTCATAATCGGGCCCTGTGCAAGCCCTCCAGATATCATCCCTGGGGATGATCAGTCAAAATTGAGGGGGCCATGTTTACTCACTTATACAGTGCTACGTGATAAAAAGTAGTCAACAATTTCCGCAGTTCTATGCAAATGTCTCAGACAAAGTGCCTCCGCATTAGCCCCAAAAAAACTTTACATGAACAAACCATAAAAGTATTCACAAGCCATTACTTCAATTCCAGTAATTATTAGACAAAGAATAGTGATAAAACTATTAGAAGTGACACTTAAAAATCTAAAAGTATAACTGAATTCAAGGAAAGCAAAATAATTTCCTTTTCAACATCAGTGTGTTTTATGCTACAAACAGAAATTTCTGGCTTCTGTAAATGGCTTAAGCACAATTGGCTGAAGCACAATTCAAAAGAAATATCAGTAGGTCTGGCAACTCAAGATTCTTTATATTATTCAAATTTTTGCTCCTCCAAATTTTGCAGTTCAGTATCCACATAAAATGGTACTTCAATTGCTTGAGCCTTAAGATACAGGATATTTTTAAGTGGTGTCATATAATTAAAGTTAAACAGACACAAATGATATTAATTTTAACACAGTACTGGGTATACTGGATACTTTTAAAAATAGAATAATAGGTAGTGAACACTAAACACAGTGATTTCATGCTCACCTAATTTTTTTTTTTTAAATTCAAAACTTTATGTATAATTACTTTGAATAAATTTAATCCTTATAAATGTTTTGTTTTAGCAATAACAAAAGAAAAAATATATAGCATGTTAGTGACTGATGTGAATATAAATAACTGTCAGCGACTATAGACCTACATTGTGCCCCCCATTATAGGTTCTACCCAGGATACTGCTGATAATTATAATATATGTAATTTCAAAAGTGAAAGATTAATTAGAAGCATTATCTAAGTATTATCTGTATCAAATGCAATACATTTCTAAACTATGAGCAGTAATTTAAAAAAATAAACATTGCTTCTGGCAAATTATTATTTTTTTAATTTAACAGATAAGAATTAATTTATTGTAGGGGAAAATGTTTTGCTCCACATATCATTTTGCAGATACCATATGATTCATTTTCATTAAATTTTTTTCCTTCTAAAATTTTTGAAAAACTTCCTAGATATTAACCAAAATTAGAATTTTTTCCTATAAGTATTAAAGCTAGATATAGATGTAAAAATAATCTAGCTTGAGTAACTGACGGAAACTAGTACTACATTCTTCTAAATGTAAATAAGAACATGATCATTGAGTTGATATTCATTCTCACTGTAGCACAAAGCTGTGACTAACACCTTACAAAATTAGAAAGTCACTCAGAATCGAATATTATCATTATTAGATGTAAATACTACTGTTTAATAAACATTACTGTTTTATTTAACTTTTTTTTTTAACCAAACACAACACTTATCAAGTCATGAAAAAATGAGTAGAATACATATTAAATGAAATAGAATTAATAAGGAAATATTATGCATATGATTTGATTAGTTAATCTTCCAATATAAAACATTCTTTCTTCTTGTTCTCATATAACATTAAAAAACCATTAGCATTCTCACGAAGAGAAAGTGTCTTGGTCTAACTGAAGTCTCAGAAAAATCAAAACCTATTGAATAAAACAGTTCATGACAAATACTTATTTTATTACTCCTATTACAACAGAAAAAAATCAGGATTTTCTGAAAATCCTATTTGATTTCCCACACTTTCAAAAGCCCTATTGTTGTTGTGACTTATACCCCTCTGGTCGGAACATGCCAGACAAGGTCTCGACTGCTGGCAGAAGAAACTGGAAAATAACTTTTCCAGGGTCTTCAGAAGCTCGGGAACTTTTATAAAAGATGGTTTTCCTATCATCAGCTTTTGAAAACCCATAATGAAAAATCTTATGATGCTAAAAACAAATGAATGGTGAGTTAAAATTTTTCTATGTTGTTACATTGGTTTAGTAAGATTTACATTAGATGACTGATCTAAGTAACCTGTGTATTAAAGAGACTTTTTTTAGAATTTTTTTAGCTCAGTAGAGAAAATATTTAAGTTATGATATTGTAAAGAAATATGAAATATAATAGCATGTATGTAACACTTCTTAAATTTCCACGGATATGTAACAAAACTGAAGCTTTTATTTATTCCATTCATTATTGACAAGTAATCTCAAAATTCCTGTTTAGCTCAGTAGAGAAAATATTTGTTACGAGATTATAAAGAAATATGAAATACAATGGCATGTATGTAACACTTCTTAAATTTCCAGGGATATGTAACAAAACTGAAGCTTTTATTTATTCCATTCATTATTGACAAGTAATCTCAAATTCCTGTTTAGTGTATTTTCATGCAATTGAATCTAGAGTGAACTGAAACTTCCTTGAATGCAATCTTACAAGTCTTTCTGTCATGTGCTTTTAAAAATTACTATACCTGATAATTTGTTATAAATACTGTTAAATGGGGTCAAAATTTTGAAAAATTGATTTTTTTGTGTAATTCATAAAAGAAGAGCTTCTTGATAAAATAAATTGATACAAAAGAAGCAATCAGAATATTCAGTGCATAGGATAATTTCTACTAACACTTATGCTTAAAATCATAATTTACATATAGTAATACCTATTGAACTTTTCACAGTTCCATGTAAAAGATCGAAAAAAAAAATGAACTGCAGAAAAAAATTAATTGCATTCTTACTTTTTTTTTTTACTTTTCTTCCCTTCCTTTACAATAAATTCTTAATTTCAGGTAAAGTTTTATTTGAAAAGTCTGAAGTAACTTGCACATGCATTAAAAAAATTTCATTTTTTTATGCATATGCCAACACTTTGCTAAAATCAAAATTAATTTATTGTAATACCTATTAAGATTTTCACAGTTTCATTTAGAAGAATGATACTTAAAAAAAAAGTAACTATAATTATATATTTATAAATTAAGTTCTCTTTGTTTAGAATAAATTCTTAGTTTCAAGTAAAGAAGTATTTGAAGAGTCTGGAGTAATTTTCATATGCATAAAAAATATTCATTTTAAAAATTACAAACCCATTTTATTAAAAAGCATTGCAGAGAAATATCAACTTTAATTCATAGAAAAAAATTAATTAAAAAAAATTTTTCAGGGCATATCTCATGCAATTGTTTGGTTTTAAGATAACAAAATAATTATAAATTATGTCTATCAAGCAAAACATTTCAATGTTGATGGGTAAAAATTTCAGACAGTGATTCCACTATGAATATTATTTTGAAATCATCACATTCAAGTGGTGTTAACATATGATTTTACTAATTTTCCTTAAACCTCATGTCTGCAGATTTGCATTTGAATTTCTCAAGATGGCTTAAGTATCATGCCAGTCCCACATTAATTTTTTTTAATACATTTTATAAAATGCTTAATACTCTGCAATAAAAAAAATCACAGATATATATGATTTCATTATTTATTGAATGTTTTTAGTGATGTAGATTTTTCACAAAAAGTTCAGGCCATTTCAATAGTTTATCTTTTGACTATTTTCTAATCCAAATCAATGAAAAATGTAAGACTCTCGACTGTAAACAGTAGCAAACATAAATATTATTATTAAATCAGATGATTGTACCATGGGTGTTTTAAAATAAGTCATTTCTTTTTATTTAATCTTATTAAGCCTGGAATGTAGCAAATATTCACCCTTGTGGTATTTTTTTTTTTTTATAAGGGAAATAATATACCAAATAAGGATAGCTTTCTGGGCACAGTAACATCACAGCAGTGGATTAAACACATTTACATATCAATTATATCAATTCAGTTTTTATTTCAATGCATTTTACATTTGAATTTAATTTCATTTGAAAGTTTTGCACTTGATGTTATGGCAAAAGTTGAAAATCTTGAATTTTCTTCTTTATGTGTGTAATATACTGCTCAAAGAGTTAAAAAGAAAGACTGTCTTTCTCTCTTCAGACATCTTACCTCTCTCTGTTTATACTAAGTCAACAAAGTAACACAAAAAATATTCATTATTCTTATTTTATGAAAACATTACTCCACTGCAGTCTCGTTATTCTTTTTGAATATTCCAAATCCTATTTATTTAGCTGTTACATAAAACACGTTATAAATAAGCAAATTATCTTCTGTTAGATTAATCTGTTTACCATTATGTATAATGATTTGGAAATTACAGTAGAGATATTATGGTATTAGTGATTTTATGTATAATGATTTGAGAATTTCTGTAGCTTGAACCGCTTTTGTTCTTGCTACAGGTGTTAAATGGAAGTGTTATATACAGTTTGCACACACAAACAAAATATAGATTTTAACTAGGAAACATTTGATCTCTTCTCAGTTTAGATATCCTCAGCGGAAGAACACAGAAGGATTTTAGAAAATATGTTTAATTAATCATTCTTCATGTTAGAGAATGAGAACTGTTATCAATTAACTAAAACCTAGAAATAAAATAAAACTACAAAAAAAATTTGGATCTAAGTTGAAAAGCACTACTATTTTTAAAATTTATACTCCTCTTCCCATAGAAATTACAAGCTTCAGGCCCTATACTTGTTCCAGGAAATTAAATTTTGATGTATATAAAAGTTGGGTTGTTCTTGCTCTGTTTTTATAAAAACCTTAGTGGGTATTGATTTTTTTCATTTATTACTCATGCATAAAAGGAGTAATTTTATCTAGTGTGTCTGGGAGGAAACTGCTCCCTCTTATGTGCCTAAATGGTTTTGATGTATTAAATTTTGTCAGTGTGTAATTGGATTCTTGCTTAGAGAAAACTTATTTTCAATCTATAAAAAAGTACAGCTGTAATATATACTTAAGTATGATTTGCATAAGCACAACATTGCTTTCAGTTTGTTTCAATTTTATAAAAAGAGGTTAATCCCAGTTTCCAAAACTTCACATATTTTTAAAAAAATTATATGTAAACAAAACTTTCCTCCCTAATGTGAATAATTGATTTGCAGGTGAATATTGCGCTTGGCTGTAGGAAATTGTATCAGATTAAACAAAGTGCCTATAACCATGACAATTTATTTGTACTACATTTTTCCTATCTACCTCAAATTCAACAAGTTACTACATTTTTCCTATCTACCTCAAATTCAACAAGTTCCTGGTTGTAGCATAAGTCTCACAAATTTTCATTTCAATCCAATTCAATTCAACAAGTTGTATTTAGAATATATTTCTCATGTTATACGTATTTAATTCTTTAGACGACTCATATAATACACTGGTGTGCAAAACTTAAGCAACAGGTGGGTTTTTTGCCATAACTCCACGAGAAATCATCTGAGAGACATGAAATTCAGAATTGAGGGAGAGTATTATGTACGTAAAGGATGACGAAAGCATCGGCGCTGAAAAAGGAATACAATGCATACGGTATGGAATCAAACAAAAACAAGCTTTATTGAACGCATAGTATCGTGACTCATGATTGTCTATCCAAGATGAAGAACAACAAGCAGATGTTCCTTAATATGGGATATGCCCTCCCCTCACTTGCAATGGTTGCTTCGCACCGTCTCCGCATACTCAGAACTCAGAACCAGCTGGTGCAACATTTCTTGCGGTAGGAGTGCCCATTCCTCAATCAGCGTCTGTTTGAGTTGTTGGGTGTTCTCCGGAGGATGTAAGCGTGCTTCAATGAGTCTCCCCAAAGCATCCCACGCATGAGGCGGTGAAAGGCAAAGTGGTGTAAGTCAGTAAGTCAAGTGGTGTAAGTCAAAAGAGTTTAACTGCAAAAACTACAAAAAATTCCACCATAAATTGAACAAATTATAATTCATAACAATTATTACAATATTGCAAATAATAACTATTTACAATTCCACTATAAATTGTACATGGAGATTGCATATTTGCCCCCAAATGTAAAAAGTTGAAAAAGTGACTTACACCACTTTGCCTTTCAACGCCTCACATGTTCGATGGGATTTAAATCTGGGGAGTACGCTGGCCAATCCATTCGAGTGATATCTTCACTTTCCAGTAGCTCCTCAACAGCAAGAGTCCGATGTGGCCGTATAAATGAGGCCGTATGAATGAATCATCCATAAAAATGAAGTCTGGGCCAATGGCACCTCGGAACAGACGCACACGGGGAAGGAGTACCTCCTCACAATAGCGATCCCCGGTTACAGACCCTCTGTCGAAAACGTGGAGCTCAGTTCGCCCGTTCAGCATAATGCCTCCCCAGACAAGAACTCCAGGACCACCGTTACGGTGTCTTTCCTTGATGTTACTGGGATAAAACCGGGTCCCGACCTCTCTCCAAATGAAAACGCGTTGAGAATCGCTTCTGGTACTGAACCGACTCTCATCCGTAAAGAGGACACGACTCCATTGATCAGTTGTCCAGTTTTTGTGCTCTCTGCACCACTGTAAACGGTGGCGTCGGTCGCCAACTTTCAACGGGAGGCAGCGTTCAGGACGGCGGGCGAATAGGCCCCCTTTGTGAAGGCGTCTGGCCACAGTAAACCGCGACACTTGTCGCCCCGTTGCTGTACAGAGTTGCTGAGCAATGACGCTTGCTGACTGCTGTCGGCCTCTTTTCGCCTGCAGGACGACATACCGGTCATTCCCTGCAGTTATCGTCCTCGGGCGGGCACCACCAACCTTTCTAACAGCTGTACCTGTGGTTTGGAACGCTTTCCAAGCGCGCGAAACGACACTTTTGTTGATTCCGAACTCTGCAGCTACACTGGTGACAGTACACCCCTCCTCCAGCTTTCCGATAATTCTTCCACGTGTGAAGTTGTCCAGGTGATTTTTTCTAGCCATATTTCACGAACTGACTCACTGGCACTTGCAGCGAATATGTTGAATTGCAATGAGCAATGAGCAACAGGATTGAGTAGAAGCGCCTGAGTAAAATTTTCCCCCCAACTTCTAGAAAGTAACTTGACTTTTTCTGGAGTTTGCCTGAATATAAATGTCGGTGGAAGTTAGTAAAAAAGAGATAGGAGAGAAGTGTGTTTGTTTCCTCGAAATTCTGCGACCTGAGAAAGATTAATGGATAGGGAAAAGGAAAAAATCAATAAAAGGAGAAAACTTGTTAAATAAAATATATTTTTTACCTTGAGCTTGAAACCAAGCTCGAGTATTAATTTTAAGAATTTTTTGAAATGTTTTTTGCCGTAGACCGATGTCTACGTATTTTATTTAAATTTTTTAAAAAAAAAAAATTAAGGACAGACACTAGAAAGGAGTTAGCATGCCAGAACCCAGCCAACTGGAGGGGAAGGGGAATTATAGGAAAAAATTGTCAGAAAGGGGAATCGAACTCACGACCTACAGGTTGCGAGTTCAGCGCTCTACCGTCTGTGCCACCGGGATTACAGGCGGGGAATTACCAGTCAACAGCGAGAGAGGCTCTTGGCCTCTTTCTATTGAAGGGTTTCTTAAAATCATAATTTGCAAGTTCAGTTAGTAGAGTTATTTCATTTGCTTCAATATTGTTATATAATTTAATATTAAGGGAGTGGATGAATTTAGTAGGGGGGGGGGGGATTCAATTCTTCATAAATTTTATAATTTCTAAAGTAGTAGGGAGCATTAACTATATCTCTGATAGTTTTATTTTGAGAAGCATAGATTTTTTTAATTTGATATTCTGGACAGTATGACCAGGCCTGGCAAGCATAGGTTAAAATAGGTCTAAGGGCCTGTTCACATAGGAGTCCGTTACGTTGCGTTAAGGAAAAGATGACGTTGAGGCGAAAATAAACCAATCATATGCCTCCAAACGATTAGCAATGAAATTTTTAACGCCTATGATTGGTTTATTTTCGTCTCAACGTCATCCTTTCCTTAACGCAACGCAACGGACTTCTATGTGAACAGGCCCTAAGGATTGCACTGTAGATGAGCCCCAACTTCATATTGAGATTTAAGTAACTGTTCCAAGCAATTAAGGGGAAGAGTATTCTTTTAGCAGCTCGGAATTTATCAATTATGTGTTTTATGTGGGGGTGCCAAGTGAGATTCTTGTCAAGGATGATACCAAGATATTTACAGGATTTGGACCAGGGCAGAGCAGTGTTGTTAATTGTGATATTATAGTCATTATATGATTTAGGTGCTTTTCTGGAAAACATGACAGCAACACATTTGTCAGTATTACGTTTCATTTTCCATTTGTGTGTTCAAGTATTAATGTGTTGTAAGTGGATGTTAAGTTGGTTTACAGCAAAGTTAATTTTGTAGTGGGACATGTAAATGGCTGTATCATCTGCGAAAACAGCTGTGTGTGTTCTGAAGTGAGTTGGGAAGTCATTTACATAGATTAAGTACAGTACAGGGCCTAATAAGCTTCCCTGCGGCAGACCACAGAGTATGTTGTGTTTCAGTGAGAGTGTGTTTTGAAGTTTAACTTGGAATGTTCTATTTGTGAGGTAGCTATAAATTAAGTAAATGGTGTTTAGTGTGAAAATGTATTTTATGAGCTTGTGAATGAGACCCTGTACCCAGACTGAGTCGAAGGCCCTGCTGATATCCAGAAAGACAGCAGCAGTGGATTTGCTATAAGTTTTAGCTTTGGCGAGTTCACTAACTACTCTATATAATTGATGGGGGGGGGGCTGAGAGAGAATGCCTGAAACCAAATTGGTATGGGGAAAGGATATCATTATTATCAAGGTGAGTGTTTATGAAGTTAAGAATGAATTTTTCTGCAATTTTACTGATAGTAGAAAGTAAGCTAATAGGTCTGTAATTAGAGGGGTCAGTGGGAGTTTTACCAGGTTTGTGTATGGGGATAATAATAGAGTTTTTCCAGGGAGAGGGGAAGTAGCTGGTGCGAGTAATGGCATTAATGAGTGTGGTTATGTTAATATAGAACTTTGGTGGCAGGTTTTTAAGCATAATACCAGTAATTTTATCCGCACCAGGAGCTTTATTGTTTTAAGTTTTCTAATGTGGTTAATAACTTCAGAGGGGGGAATATGAGATTCTACAGGAGTGATGGGGGTGTCAAGAAGGTTTTCAACATTAGTAATTACTTCTCTCTCAGTTGTCAGTTGATTTTCTGTTATCATTGTTGTGAGTTGTTTGGGTGGCAGTGTTATAGGCAGTAGTGATGGTGTCGGTTATGTAATTTGAGTAATTGTCAATTTCATCAGGTGTGTTTGGGATATTAAAGTTATATGGTGTATTCTTAAGTAAATGATTAAAGTGATTCCAGTCAGTGATAGTTTTATAGGTGGTGTGATTAAGATTAAGATTTAAATTAATGGTTAGCTGAACTGTAAGGTGGTCTGAGTTAAGTGCATTAAGTGTTTGAATGTTCATGGGATAAGGGACTCCCTTAATGAGAGCAAAATCAATGATGGAGCCATTACCTTGGTAACTGTAGTGTGTTGGTGTATCAGGAGCAAGAATGTCTATGTCATAGTTATTAATTAAGTTATATATGGTGTTTCCATGAGTGTTGTTGGTGTTACAGTTCCAAAAGGTATGTGTGGCGTTAAGGTCTCCAAAAATAACTAAGTTATTGTCCAGTTGAGCTATTTTAATAAGGTCATTTTGTACGTCAGTGTGGTTTTGGAGGGGGGGAATGTAAGTGGAGACTATTAAAAAGGGTGTTTTAATATTGAGTGTAATTTTAAGTGCTGTGGCGTAGATAGCATTGAGATTAGGGAGTGGAATTTCATAATGGGGGATATTTTTCTTAATGTACATAGCAGTTCCTCTGTAGGGGATAGGGTTAGGTGGAGTGTCATTCCTGTAAGTGTGGTAGTTAACAACATTTGCTCTGACACCTGGCTGGAGATGTGTTTCTTGTACGAGGATACTATCAGGAGAGTGCTCATCTAGGTGATCCCGAAATTAAAGGAGTTTGTTTTTGATTCCATTGGCATTCCAAGAAAGAACGGTGAGGCAAGAAGTTTGGCAATTAGCCATGATGGGGGATGGAGATCAGATTTGGGAGATATCGAAGATATATCTCCAACTTATTGACATGGTTGCTTTGTTGTTTTATTTCATTTAATATGTATTTAAGGTGGGGAATTATTACATTATAATGTATATTGTTAATTTCTTGATTTATTTCATTAATTAAAGCAGAAACTTCATTTTGGGGGGTGTTTGGTTCTACGCTGGGGGTCTGGGTTTGTTGAAAATTAGCTTGGGGGGTGGGGGGGTGGAAGAGAGTTTGTGGAGGGTTTTGGAAATTTTGGGAATTAGATAGAGCATTGGCATAGGTGAAATTTGGTCTGTCAGTTGAATTAATGAGGTTGGGGGATTCAATTTGTTTATTATCTTTCTTGGCTTTAATTTTTGGGAATCATTTGCAGCCTCTGTAGCTGGCTGGATGGTTTCCGCTGCAGTTGCAGCAGATTGCGGACTCGATATTTTTCCCTGAGGGGCAAAGATGGGATAAATGATCACCACTGCACTTAACACACCTGGGTTCAGCGAAGCAGTTTTCTTGGTGGTGATGCCATAATTGGCACTTAAAACACTGCATTATCCTTTTAGGTGGAATATAGTCTACAACTTTAATGCCTATATAGTTAATTGCCTTGATTTCATAGATTTTTTTGGATTCAGGGATGTTTGGGAGGGTGATTTGGAATAGTGGGATCATGTTTTTAGTTTTAAGGGAGATCATTTGTACGACTTTAGTAGTTTGAATGTTCATTAGTTCCAATTCATGTTTAATTTCCTCAACAAGGGTGTCAATGTCCAATCCTCTTATAACTACCGTAATTTCGCACGTATGCGCCGCACCCACCGTAAGCGCCGCAGGGACTAAAATTTCCTTTTAGAAAAACGAAATCGGGGTAAGCGCCGCACCGGCGTAAACGCCGCATATAATTTTTTCTTAGTTACCGTACCGCAACCAAATATTGAGACACTAGCAGAAATTTTAGGTTATTTCCGTAACAAACTAATACATTTTAATGTAATAAATTCAATATAATTCTAATTTTGAATATTTCTCTTATTAAATTACACTTTAACACTAGAAGCGCCGAATGACACCCTGTTAGCCTAAACACATATGCAAATCTTGTCACGTGTTCGAGTGAAACCTCGGCTCATCGCTCTGCCCGCGAGACGGCGTGCAGCACATGCGTAGTAGCCGTACGGGGGAGTCGCCCGTTTCCGGCTTTCACGATAAATACGTGGCCGGGAGAAAAAATACTCGCCGGTGTGTTGTTCGTTCTCACTCGCTCGCTCGATTTGTATTGTGACGTAGGTAGTAATAACGACAAGCATTTCGCTTCAATTACTTTACTACGCCACCTTAAACACTTACAACTACAACTACAAAAAGCAAATATATACAGCGAGTTAGAATTTACATGTTAGAGATGTCAGGACGGCTCGGGTTCACAGCCAACTCTGGCCTACAGAAGGCCTTTCGGACCAGAGAGCTCCGTCTCTCTCACGCTCAAAAACAGCTCTCTCCGTCTCTCAAAAACAGATCTCTCCCGGAGTATTGGAGGGTCTTCTTTTTATACGTCGGCGAATTCAAAAGCGTTCTCCGGCGTTTTAAGTGCGCGTAAGGGTCCAAAGTTTATGGGATTCCACATGTCGCTATAGTGTCAAAATCCTGGAGAGCCCTCGAACCACTCAGGTATTTATTACTTGTATAACGTCAGAATCGCATATTACACCAAATTTATGGCCTCTTATCCGAGAGTTTATGAGACCGCTCCGTTTAACATTTCGCCGATAGATGACAAGTTCATGCTGAGGGGTAGGAACGAGCAACACAGACTTATATAATTACAAGTTCGTGGAGTAATGGAGACAACGTCACAGTATGCGTTGATATTATTTTCTGTTACTGCCCTCGCATATATTTTATTTCTATTATGTTTCGTTGCTGTACTAAAGCTAGTATCGATAACTTTTAATAAAAAAAGGAATTCTCAAACCCTATATTTACTTCTTTTTTTAAAACCTCTGCCTAACACACCCCATACCTATAAGCGCAGTAGGTAGTCATTTTCACCCGTAAGATTTACTTTACTTAAAACTGTCTTTTTTTTAAATGAAATGTTACGTACTACTACACGTCTACCGTAGTACAATGCAAAAAAAAAAAAAAAAAAAGAAAAAAAAAAGAATGAAACCTGAAACTGTACAAACGTATTTTTATTTCTCAGTAACACATGATAAATTTTTAAAAAAGAAAAAAAGAAACGTAATCATGGAACATCAAACGGGCAAAACACATAAATCATACAAATATGAATAAAAGTAATAAATATATTAGGTAATACAGAAAATCCTCAAAATGAAAATCTAAGATATACGGGTAAGAATTACCGATCAATCAAAACCATCAAAGTCCTCTTCTTCCGTATCAGAATTGAAAAGTTGCAAAATTTCTGGATGAATTTTTGTATCTGGATCATCTGGATCTTCCTCGTTGGAAGAACTGTTATCGTCGGAACTGTCAACGTCGCTGGCATTGGGAACAATTATTTCCGCCTTTCTAAAACAGGAAATTATTGTCTTAATGGAGACACCTTTCCATGCTTCAGAGACCCACTTCGCGACTTCTACGAACGTTGCCTTTCGCATAGTTCCGCTTTTTGTGTAGGAATGTAGATCTTCAGTTATCCACGATTCCCAGAGACTTCGCATTCGGCATTTGAATACTTTGTTTATAGCCAAATCAAGTGGTTGAATTAATTTTGTCAAACCTCCGGGAATTATCGCTAAATTTGCAGACACAGTCTTCGCTGCAACTTTAACAGGCTCTGACAAGTGGGCTTTCATCGAATCCATTATAAGTAGCCCTTTTGGATTGAAAAAAGCCCCTTTCCTTTTCCGCCAGACTTCGTTCAACCAATCTCGCATTACTATTTCGTTCATCCATCCTTTCTCGCTCACGCGAATCACAACGTCATAAGGAAATTCTCCTTTGGGGAGAGTTTTTCTTTTAAAAATCAACAGTTTCTCACCGCTTGCTGTGCAAGACAAGACACAAGTAAATGAAGTTTTCTCGTGACCGGTAGTAACAATACTCACTGTACTTTCGCCAGCCTTGTTGACAGTTCTGCTTGGAGGACAGTCGAAAGTCAAAAGTACCTCGTCCATGTTGATCACATGATCAGTGGAAAACTTGTTGTCCTTTAATTGGTCCCCTATAAACTTCAGGAAAGAAGATTTCTTTACCTCCCAATCAACAGGCAATTTTTGCCCCACGGTTGTGCGGGCCCGAACGGAGAGGATTTTCCGCTTCATGAATCGGTAGCACCAGTTGGATCCAACTTTGAAATCGTCTAATTCCATCTTCGCCGCTATAACTCTGGCTTGTAAACTTATCTTTACTGTTGATATTGGAATGCTCTTACTTCTCTGGGATAAAATCCATTTCTCAAGACTAGTTTCCAGCTGAGGCCAAGCAGCTTTCCCTCTTCTGCGTGCTCTCTTACTTTTCGGCATCTTTAGTAAAACTTTCCTTTCGGAGCGCCATCGCCGAACACAACGTTCATCAACACTGAACTCTCTACCCGCTGCTCTATTTCCGATTTCTCCTGCTTTGGCAATAACATTCAACTTAAAATTCTCACAGTAGCTTTTGTTTCTGCGTTTTGGAGCCATTTTGTTAAATAGTTTCACAGTACGGGGGGAGGGGAACTATTTTCGCAGAGAGAGAGCGACAACAATGCACGTGCGCCGTCGCCAAAAGTGTATATGACATCATCGTCATTCTTTTCTAAAATTAGTCAAGAACTTCGCGCATGCGCAGTGATAAACGCCGGTTCAAGTAATGCGTTAGGCTCAATTTTAGTAGAAAAGTGGAAGCTGAAAAGATTTTAAAATCCGAAATCGGCGTAAAGGCAGCACCGGCGTAAGCGCCGCGCCCAACAATTTTTGAACTTTTTTTTACGTATGCGCCGCGGCGCTTACGTGCGAAATTACGGTACTCTAATGGGTGTTGTTTTTTAAGTATCATTGTTTTTTAAATATCATTTCAAGGTTCTCATTCCATACAGGTATATATGTTTAACTTTGTCATGTCAAACAGCTTCAGGTGGAATGTAAGCTGCTGGACCCCGTTTCCTTTTTGCCGAATATTGGAAGTTAAATGACATGAAGGCCTTCCTCGCTTGGGTGTAACACTTTCTGCCAGCTGACAGAGGGCCAAGGAAACTTCACTGCGGAAATTGGAAAGACTCAAAATGTTCTTCTTACTCACACCTTTACCTAATCGTACCCTTTTATAAAGTAACCAAGCATTGATCACTGCTAAATCCAGAAGATCATAAAAAATTCTGATATGCCATTTCTTTGATCTCATGCTGATTTTGTAGTGCCCGATTAGACTGTCCAACATGTCTACACCACCCATATGCTTGTTGTAGTGTTTTACTACAACTGGACAGTCAATGCTAACTTTTGTTTTAATCTTTCTGTCGTATCTATCTATTTTCTCTACTAGGTTAACTCCGACATATGTTGATAGAAACATGACGTTTCTGTTGTCTTTCCATGAAACATTTGAAATTTCAATATTATCATGTAATGTGACATATTCCTCACTTGTGCCTCGAGGTTGTTTTGACATCTCTTTATCATTAGTGAGCTTGCATCCTGGAACACGATTTCGTTTAACTGTACTTATGCTGAAAATACCCTGTTTAGCCATATAATATTGACGTTGTGGAGAATTGTAATTATCAAAATATAATTTGTAGTTCTTATTTCTAGGAATGTTCCTACACAATCGTACCACAACATTACTTGAAGCTCCGAGATCAACTTCTTCAGGCAATCTTTTCCTTGGGTCATTCTCACAACCAGTGTAAATTTCAAAATTATAGGCATAACCAATTGTACCATAAAGAATTGATTTTGACGACAGAATTCAATAGTGATACCCTCAATGCATAAAGATGCTCATGTTAATCATACATATTACTGTTCAAAACATAAATATAAAATCGCTCAAATTGAAAAATATCATAACGTGCGATTAGACTAAGGGCCTGTTCACATAGAAGTCCATTGCGTAGCGTTAAGGAAAAGATGACATTGAGACGAAAATAAACCAATCATAGGGGTTAAAAATTTCATCGCTAATCGTTTGCAGGCCTATGATTGGTTTATTTTCGTCTCAACGTCATCTTTTCCTTAACGCAACGCAACGGACTCCTATGTGAACAGGCACTTACCTTACAGCTATAGACTGACCCCCGAAGTCAATGTAACGTTTTAGCTCTTTAGCTAGTTAGCTCTTTAGCCGATTCCGTATTCAAATGCCCCAAAAGAGCGAAATATCCGGTCGCCTGTTAGCTAACGCTTGCTAGGTGGTTTCTCTGGTGGTGTTTTTGTTTTGATTAAGGTTTCGACTCGTTTCTACTGTTTTGAAGTTAGTAATTAACTCTTTCTTGTATTTTTGAATATTCCAAATTATATTTATTTAGCAGTTACGTAAAATACGTTATAAATAAGCAAATTATCTTTTGTTAATTAGATTAATCTTTTGTTACGAGCACTTTAAAAAAATTTCATGTTTACCGTTATGTATAATGATTTAGAAATTTACAGTAGACATTATGGTATTAGTGATTAGTATAATGATTTGAGAATTTCTGTAGCTTTAACCGCTTTCGCTTGTGTTGTAAAATGGACGAGTTATATACAGTTCGCACACACAAATGAAATATAGATTTTAACTATCAAACATTTGATCTCTTCTCAGTTTAGATATCCGTAGTGAAAGAGCACAGAAGAATTTTAGAAAATACGTTTAATTAATCATTCTTCGTGCTAAAGAATGAGAATTGTATCAATCACCAGAAACTTAGTAATAACACTGCAAAATATTTGTATCTAAGCTCAGAGCCTGACTAAGGCAGGGGCATACGGGGCAGTTGCCCCGGGCCCCCACATCAGAGGGGGGCCCCCAAATCGAATAGAAAGTTTAGTATTAAGTATTAAGTTCTTCATTACTGAAGTAGTGAAGCAGAGGGGGGGCCCCAAAGAAGTTTTTGCCCCGGGCCCCAATTAGGCTAAGTCGGGCCCTGTCTAAGCTGGAAAGCATTTTAAAAATTTATAATCCTCTTCCTAGACAAATTACAAGCTTCAAGCCCAATACCTGTTCCCTGGAAATTAAATTTTGATGTATATAAAATGGGTTGTTCTTCCTGGCTGTTGCTCTTTTTTAATAAAAACCATAGTGAATATTGATTTTTCCCACTTATTACTCTTTTACATAAAAGGAACAATTTTATCTAGTATGTCTGTGAAGAAACTGCTCTCCCATGTGTGCAATAATTGTTTTGTTGTGTTAAATTTTGTCAGTGTGTAATTGAATGCTTACCTAGAAGAAACATTTTTTTCAATCTAAAAAAAAGTACAGCTATAATATGTCTTTAAGTATGATTTTCATGAGCACAACATTAATTTCTGTTTGTTTCAATTTTATAAAATGTGGTTAATTCCAGTTTCCAGGACTTTACTTTTTTTCTTCTTTTTTAATATGTAAACAAAATTTAAGCGTTAGAAAAAGTCATGCCTTTTCAAAAGCAGTTACTAATGTTAAATTTTACAATGCACAAGCTGATTCCTGACCTAATATAATGTTCTATTAAAAATTAATCAAACTATAACTAAAATCAAATTTGGCTTAGCTATGAGTCTTGAAATTTCAGCCAGGACTATTAATTTGGTACAAACCATGTTTCTGTAACTGTTATATTTATAATGTGATTCAATAAACTGCTTGTTGATTGTTCTCTGTGTGTTTCTTCACAAAATTCTAAAATATTTGTGAAATTGTATTTTTTTTTCTGCATAACTGCAAAATTTAAGGTAACTTGAAATTTTAAATTTTTATCGCCACAAATTGAATAAAATATAGTAACTTAACTGTGTAGTACTTCTGTTGTAATTAAGTTTTCTAGAATGATTATCGGAATGGGCACTCGGTACCATTTCGCCGTATGAAAAATGAATACCCATCATAACATTTAAGAAGGCCCGTAAAGTGGATAAAATTATTTTCATTGCAACCAAAAAAAAAACTAAAAGCCAAAATGGTGATAAATGTCAAGAAACATAACGCAAAACTGAGTCAACAATAAAAATGGAGGCAAGAACTATTTATTAAATTATCTTATATGCAGTATACTATCAAAATTTACATTGCCTCTTAGGTCTCTCATTCTATTTCACATTTTCGATAGTTGCCAATTTAAACAAGTTCCGTATGAACATAATTCCAAATACAAATTAGCAGTGAGTAACTTTACCCACATAAATATATATATATATATATATATATATATATATATATATATATATATATATATATATATATATATATATATATACCTTAGTATTACACAGTTACAAATAGGCTGGCTGGCGCTTAAATTACTATCTTAGAAGGAGCTCCGCGAATAAAAAAAATCTTTAAAAAAAACTTACCACAGCGCTGCAGGTTAAACTGAAAAAAAATATATAATACAGGAAAGGAAAGCAAAGGCAAGATAGTAAAACCCCTGGAATAGAAAGAGGGGAGAGGAAATGAGGTCTGTTCCCATATTGAAGTTCTGGCCATCTCTTCCATCAAATGTTTCAAGAGTTCCATCGGAGACCCCGGAGATAAGAGCAGGGTAGCTAGAAGACCGTTAAACTGCAAGCGATCATCGCCGAACACACAATGCTTCCTTCCTTCAGAATCGAAACCCAGGAAAACGCCGTGCCTTTTTTCCTCAAAAAGACTCCGCATCGGAAGTCCCTGGCCTAGTTAAATATTGCTAACCAGCGCCGTTGTTTCACCACTTCCAACCGCCTCCGGCGGACCGAAACCACTTCAAATCACCCCGTTGTTTTCGGGTATTAATTTCTTCTGGCATCATCTTTATTTCAGCTCGCCTAAATTTCTAACATAATTGGCGCTACCACCTGCGAGGCTGACGCACTGTATCCATGCGCGTAGGTGTAATCAAAACGGCGCTCCTAAATTCCTAACGCCTGCGAAAAACATCGTTGGCCGACCGCCCCTCGAAAACTGCAAGGCCAGGGGGTATACGGTTACGGCTCGGGAACAGATAAGGAAGCTTTTCACAAGAAAGATATTTTTTACCAGGGCCAGAAAAGGGAGACAGAGAGGATATAATTACTTTTTACACTTTTACGTTTTACTCTTAAACCAGCCAACCATATTTCTTTTTCCTTACGCCACCAGCTTACAATAATTAACTTACATTCCTTGGCATTAACAATTATACTTGGCATTTACACAAATTAATTAACTACACACACATCATTATGGCTAAAACCTAACACAGCAATTAGCATAACAATATCCCCATTGAAAGAACCCGCACGAGTAAAACAAAAACAAAAGGAAAATACCCGAGAGCGAACAGCATCCCCGGAACTGGACGCCGAGCGCTGACAACACATCTGTCCCCGCTGCGGAGTGTGAGTCCCCTGGCAAACTACCCTAGCGAACAGCCGTGCGTCCACGACCGCCAACCCCTGAGAGTGCGAAAAATCTCGCAACATAAAACTCAAATTAACTGGCAAAGTAAAACGAAAACTACACGGAGAGAAAGTGTTATGCTAATTGTTACATGCCAAAAAAAAATTACAATAGATTTGCATCACAAAAACTAGTACTGTTATAAACTAAAATCTACAAAAAAATTACGCTTGGTACACCTGCACTTTTATCTCGCGATCAGAGACACAATTTCAATTCAAACAGAAGGTAAACAGCAATATTAGCTACAAAAGGAATTAAACACACAATATACTTATAGTTGCAAGCAAATGTTCTCAAAACAACAAAATGACCACACTGACAAAAAACAAAAAACAAAAAAAAAAAAAAAACTGGCACTAGCCTCTCTTTAGCCGGCAACCTCTGTGCCAAGTCGACTTTGTACTACTTTGCCTAACACAGGAAACTACATTGAACATAGACTTGGTTCACACAAAAAAAAATACAGTACACTTTGCTCGTATAATACAAAAGAAGACGTAAAAAAAAAACATATGTTACCACAAGGTGTAAACGAAGATCGTCCGTAGACGCTTAACAAAAAAAAAAAAAAAAAAAAAAAAAAAACCTCCAACATCTTTCTATCTTGGGAATAGCGTGGAGTGTAGGAGACAAAATCGGGGGTCACTTTACATGCTGGGATGACATTGGCAAGCATGCATTTGCCGTACAATAGGTTGACAACTAAAGAGTTGTGCAGCACTTCACATAACAGGGGATAGGTCGAGACATCTTCTCTGAAGAGTTACAATTCAACATATGATAAAGTCCACCAGACTTCAGGCTTGAACAGGCCAACATTGCCGCACTACAGTTGTCACAGGTGATATTTCATGAAGGCCTGTTACACCCGGAAACAGTTTTTTTCTTTCGTTGGTTGTGGAAGCCATAATGCAATATTCGAACACAAAACAAAAAAAAATATAAATACACTATTAAACATAATATAAAAAAAATTAACTTGGCCGACTACCAAGTGCAAACACCTTGACCTGTGGTAACATACAAAAATTACACTATTACACTAAAAAAAAACTGGAGAATAGAACTTAAGCTATGTCCACACTTTTGCGCTTTCGAGTTCGATTTTGCTTTCGACTTACGGTTTGTCTTTCCTTTCAACTTACTTTTAATCCATGCTTCCCGGCATGCCTCTAAACGCATTCGATTTGTTGTCCACATTTGTTCGACAGTTCATGCCTCACGAGATGGAAGAGTCGGACGGTTACTGCTGTGTCGTTTCTTGTGATTTCGCGAAGTTTATAAGGTGATCACTATTTTTACGTAAAGCAACAAGAATAGACTACAATTTTGGTACGGTGCGCTGTATATAAATATGCATAATCCCTCTACTTGCATATTTATCATTCATATATATATATATATATATGTGTATATATATATATATATGTATATATATATATATATATATGTGTATGTATATATATATATATATATATATATATATATATATATATATATATGTATATATATATATGTATATATATATATATTTATATATATATATATATATATATATATATATATATATGTATATATATATATATATATATATATATATATATATATATATATATATATATATATATATATATATATATATATATATATATATATATATATATACAGTCGGACCTCTATTTAACGAAGTCGCTAAATTCCCCAAAAAAGTTCGTTATATGGAAAATTCGTTAAGTAGAGATTTACCTTTTAAAATACTTTAAACTACACAAAACAGATTTTACATTCATAAACACTAAAGACTATTAATAAAAGTAATTGATCACACCTTAATTTTGTAAATTAATGTCTATTTGTTTTATATATCTTACCCATCAAACAGAAATCTGCAAGGAAAACAAGAATAAAACAAAACATTTTCCGGGAATACACTGTATTTTCAATTAAAAAAATTATATTAAAATTAATGAATTTTAATGACATTATCGCATTCAATAAAACAAGTAATTTTATGCATACATTACCACATGCGTCCTTAAATTTAATTACTGATAAAGTCTGTTAATTTTGTCTGAGTTTTTTGTTTGAAAAAGCGTTTTCTCTCATAATACTTCACTCATCTTTGAAATGTACCAAACACCCCTTCAGGCGTATTTTCTTCAAACTGTAATCCGCGTCGGAATGTGTTAAAAGAAAGTTAATGTTTTAAAAGAAAGAATAAGTTTGAAATGTTCAGAAATATTTTGAGAAATATGGAGAAAGAGACATTGGATCACAAGAAAAAGTTCGTTAAATGGAGAATACAGTTCGCTGTTTGGAGATTATTTTACGAAGAAATTCGCAAAATGTTCTTGGTTCCAAGGAAAAGTTCGCAAAATAGAGGTTCGTTAAATAGAGGTCCGACTGTACGTACGTACGTACATACATACGTACATACATACATACATACATACATACATACATACATACATACATCTCTGTGTGTGTGTGTGTGTGTGTGTGTGCACGTGCAGGGGAAAATGATCTAAATGAGAAGACTAAAAAATAAATTTAAACAATATTCTTTATGTAATACCTCATTAATCGATTAGAGATGGTTTTTCTTATACACATAGGTTCTACATCAATGTAGTTTGATAGAGAAATTAATAACTAGTGATACGGAATATAGAAAAGACCTGTTTTTTTTATATGCCAAGTTATTAGAAATAGAACTACAATTTATAGCTTTGTTTATAAAGAAATAAAACCAAACAAATACTAAGAATAGAAAACGGTAGAATATTGCTCGTTATTAAGATTTTTATCTCTTAAATATATAGTGTAAAATTACACTGGTATATTAATTTATTTCTTAATAAAAGGAACATTTATATTACTTTTGAAGTATACAGAATATTCAAGAAAAATCGTTAGCTAATTATAATATAAATATATATATATATATATATATATATATATATATAGAGAGAGAGAGAGAGTAAGTGTAAGTAACCTCTTTAATATAAAGTAAAGAATTAAACCGAGACATTTACTTCTTTTCTGAGTTAAGCGGGCCATGAAGAATTACTTTTGAATTTTCATATATAATAAAAAAAAATTCTACATATGTAAGAAGTTAAGAAGTATATTTTGTTATTAATGAAAATCGTTCATTTTTCTTTAACATGGGGTTAAATGAAGAACACGACGAGAAAACCATGACGGACTAAAAAATGCCTACATTTAAAATGTGTCGATGATATTTATCTTCAAATGCAAATGATACATGCAGAATCATACGCATTTGGATGCAAGCAATGCATGACATGGGGGGAAAATTACATCACGCAAAACGCGAATTCAGGTTGTAACCTGGTTTTATAATATTAAAACATCTATTTTTTTTTTCAAAGTGGGTTTTTAATTCCTATGATAAGCTATGGGGAATTTTTTATTCAGTATTTTTATAATAACAAATTAGCTGATGCATATTTTTGAAATCTTCTCCCTGTATTTCAAAAAGAAAATTTCAATGATATAGTATAGTTTTCAAATTTTTTTTTTCAATTTGCTTTGTTTAAAAATACATTTAGTTTTTATTTTAAAACAATACACATTAATTATTATTAAATAATTATTTTAAATGTATTAAATGCATTAATAATTTTATTTGTGTATGCGGAGTGGTTGACATCCCACAATGCCGGTAAATTTCTGTAATCATCAATAAAATTTAAAATTTCTTCCGAAGACTGGGACATTCTGAACACTGGCTTGAAAACTGCCTTGGATAATAGAAAAACGCATGGAATTCAGCATGAAAATCCACTCGGGTTGGATACAATTGCGATATCGCATGCTCTATCGCGGCGCATGCGCTGTCCTGGAATTTGCAGGTGGTGAAGCATCGCTCTGAGCATGCTTCACCACCTGCTCTGAGCCATCGCTCTGAGCATTTCTTTCTCCGTGCGACATGTCGAAAGCGAAATCGAACCGGAAAGCGCAAAATTGTGGACATAGCTATATAAGTGCATGAAAAGATGATGTTTGTTCCTTGTTTTAATAGCTGTATTGAAGTAAATGGAATGAATTTAAATTCCTGATGTACAGTGGCGTAGCGATGGAGGCGCAAGGGGGTCTATCATGCCCCGGGCGCCACTCGCTGAGGGGCGCCAAATGATCCTTTTCACTAATTCTATATATAATATTACTATATGTTTTTCGGGGGGGGGGGGGTGCCAAAAAGGTATCGTGCCCCGGGCGCCAGTTATGCTCGCTACGTCACTGCTGAAGTAGTATAGCACTCGTTACCTGTTGGATCACCCACTATTCATAGGTTATAACGAGTTCAAGATATTGTCATTATTGGACCAGGATTAGAAGGTTTATATTTTGAGATAATTAAATTGAAAACTTTACGATATTCGTGTCATTAAAAATTTAAGAATTGGAATTACAGTGGAATCTCGATCTATCGTTTTTCAAGGGACCGACTGAATTGAACGAAAAATGCGGGAAAACGATAGATGCGGGAACCTAACAAAGCAATTTAATCGTCGGGACTGGGTGAAATAAACGACACATACGGATAAACGATGATTCGGAGAACGATCGATCGAGATTCCACTGTATTTATCCCTCAGTATTTTAAGAAGAAACGTATAAGCTCAACAAAGAATATCTTTCATAAAAATGTTGGTTGATTTGCCGTCTTTCAAGAATACTCAGATATTTTCCTCTCTTTTATTTATTTTCTGACTTGAGACACATGACCGCATAAGCGTCATTTATCTGAAAATAAAATATTTTTCCTGGTAATGCCTTTTTCAGACGCCATATGGCGGCAACTGAATTTGTAATAAAAAAAATTGTGCGGTCGGGGGATCCCCGTCAGGAACGAAGTTCCTTACGTTATTTTTTCAACTCTAAACGTGATTTAATATGTAGATTTCTATTGATTATATTTGTGTATTTTTGTCACGCCAAAAAGCGCAGCCCTCTTTTATTCAACCAAATCTCTCTCTCTCTCTCTCTATTTTATTAAAATTAAAAATTTTAATATATAAATTAATTATTTTTATTAAAATTGAAAATTTTAATATATAAATTAATTATTTTGATTTAGATGTTACCTAGCATAATTTTCAATCGGATTAATTTTATTATTTAATCACCAACAAAAATAAATTAATGACACAATATAAATTCCGTGTGAATTTAAACAATAAGTTTAAACAGAAAGACGCGATTTCATAGGGACGGTATAAAATATTTCAAGTGAAGCATTTACAACTGTCGAAGTTTATATAAACGATCATGCTGAGGGTCATCATGTGGTGGTTGTTTACTATTGTCATTAAAACGTAGAAATTCTCTTATCTTTTTAAAGCATTTTAATGACATACATTCTTTTATTACATCATTGCCTATGGCAGGTGATCAATATGCCCTAGTGTTTAGTACATGTACAATAGACATCATTATACAAATACCAATGTATTGTTTAATTTCTAAATTCGTTACATTGACACACTTTTCTGGGGGTTTTTGCACACTGAATAAATTTGTTTCTTGAACTATATGCTCAATCAAATCTTCTGTAAAAAGATAACTAAAAAAATTTAGAGGTGTGTTTAAATTCATAATTTCAGGAGCTAGATTCTCGTCACCTCGGAATAAAATTTGATCATCATTTAGAAGTAAATTAGTTTTCTTCCAGTTGATTGCAGGCTTTGTTCTCCCTGTATTATTTCTATTAGTTTTTGGCATGTTCCCACCATTAGGCAGATCAAGAACATTGCTATTATCAAGTAATGATACCTCATCTTCCGAATCACTACTACCATAAAAAATTTCATCACAAACTTTGTTTGGTTTATATTTAGGATCACCTGTGCTGCCATCGCTTTCTGAATCAGATCCATCTTCACTATGATCACTTCACGATCTGTTCATAAGTTCCTCAATTTCTTTCTGTGTTAAAAACTTTCTTCCCGCCATTTCCTTAAAAAAATGGCGTAAGCACACCATGTATCATTTTTTATACATAAAATTGAAATTATACTTGAATTTTTTATAAAGGATTAAAGAAGTATTTTATTAATAATTATAAAAGCTACGTACCTCTAAAATATATTTATAAAACTTTCAAAGATGTAAACTGACTTTAAAATACTGAAAATAAAGCAAATACTAAGGCAGGTCTGAATTGACGCAGACGAGGAAAATTATTATTTTCTTTCTTAGTTAAATAGTTCACAACATGAAACTAAGTAACTGTTAAATCACCAAGCGATTAATTACAAATTTTATGCCTTTCCCAGATGAAGATTCAACATTTAAAAAATTTTTTTAATGCGGAAACACTTGTCCAAAGAAATTCGCATAATAAACCTCGGAGATTGTATACTACTTCTTATTTGAGAGCGCAATACGGGTAAGTCAACATTACCCCTGGTGCCACCTTAATTTTGACCGAGCAACCCCAGGGGTGACAACTGGAGGGCTCGTACCTACTCCCATCCCTCTGACTACATGGAAGGACCGGTCTACGTATTTAACGTGCCCATACCTGGCCTATACTCGAAGGTACTTAATGGTGCTCGTCTGGGTTCGAACTGAGCACCCTCCGTTCGAAGCCCAACACATTATCACTAGGCTGCCACGGCCATTGATGAGTCAGCATTTCATGTCCAGAAAAGGAAAACGTATGCATACTGTTCTTAATGACACAACCTCTTATCCAGTTAAAATGCAAGTAATTTTTGCTGTACTTCAGAATCTAGCTGCTTGTATATTTGCTACTCCTTAAAGTCAGTAGCACATGCCTTATTACACACAAACAAACTCAAGGTTATTGTCTATATATATAAAACAGTTCCGCAAGTGACTGACTCACTGACATACAACGCACAGACCAAAGCGCTGGACCTAAAGGGCTAAAATTTTGCATGGCAATTCTTCTTATGATATAGGGGGGAACTAAGAAAGATTTTTGAAAAATTCTTAGATTTTTTAAAATTAAATTTTTAGGCTGTTTTAGTGACTTTTTTTAAAGTTTGCATTTCAAACAATAATTTGAGGGTTATAAAATTTATATCACGAGAAAGATCCTAAAAGTTCCTTTTAAATAAAATCTTTTTCGAATCTTTGCCTCCATTTTCTGATTTTTGGTGAATTTTTAAAGATTCATTTTTTGAATTTTATTTATTAAATGCTGATCACGTGATTTCTTTTTGTTACTTGAAATAAATTTATCGTCACGTGATAACAACGAAATAGACAAAAAAAAAATTTTCTTTCTAATGCGGCAGACGATTGGACATTATCCAAAAAAATATTAAAATACAGTAAAAGATATATTCCTCAAACTGTACTATATTAACTGTACTATATTCTTTAGTATGTCCTATTAGATTTAATTTGAATATTTTCATCTACATTATTTTGTCTTTAAAAATATCCCTTACGATTTTATATATATATATATATATATATATATATATATATATATATATATATATATATATATATATATATATATATATATATATATATATATATTATATATATATTTCTTTTTTGCCATTAATTGCATACATTGACCGTTGTATTTAATTTGAATGCACTCCGTAGCGAAGCGCGGGTATTCAGCTAGTATTATTATAAGATTTCCATTACTACTTACCACTCACGGAGATCGAATCCTTCTGTATTAGATAATCCCAGCTTTTTGTTCCTCCGAGGCATCTGCGTCAATATATCCCGGCAAAGGCACCTTGAAAACTTTAGAAATAATTCTATGGAAAAATCGTTCTTTATGTCACTGCAGAATTCGTCGATATTCTCCTTTCTTTACTGTGTCTTTCGAGCTTCGTTATCTTCTAGTGAAATTAGCTGAAATTGCTTGTGATTTGTGTTTCGTGTTTGCTGTGTGTGTGTGCACATTCATGATAACAATTTTTGGCATGAATTTCCATACAAACATAAGTCTTGCTTATAGCTCATTCATATAGATCATTTCGCTCAACATTCAGATCGTTCCACCATTACACACTCTTAACACACTGAACCAAAATGCATAAAATAATACCGGTTAAAGCATCACATAATCAAGTACACAAAAAGCTTCGTAATACTGTTATTTTTATAAAAGGGACATTTAAACCCTATATCGCACCCCGGCAAGAAAATAGACACAACTTAAAAATACAGCATTTGAGAAAAATAAACTTAAAGAATACTATATAGCTTGAACTAGCATTACAATAAAACTGATATAACTGCCCTCATGTGGACAAATTGCGAGATAGAGATGTGTCGCTTTTTGTGCACGATAGGGCACTTCATGCATATTTTTCAATGACATAACCTCAAAATTGTCATTTTTTGAATTGTGTCATTTTTCTTGCAGAGGTGCGATATGTCGTTCTTATTTTCCTTTTAGAGAAATTTAACTTATGCTACATGACAAAATAACTTAGGGGTCGCGTGAGCACACTTTTACAAAACCGTATTACGAAACTCGCAACTCAAAATTTACACTCACTTATCAATCAATCAGTTGAATATTGTAAACTGCCATTAGCACGTATTCTCAAAAAGAACTGCACACAAAAATCCAAAATCCAAAACACAACTTCGCATTATTTTTTACAACTTCTCCCATAAACTAGCTTTCAAAATAAAAACCGTTTACATCCACTCTCTAGGATAGCACACATCTGGTACCAAGAATCAATAAATTAATGAATAAATAAATAAATAAGATAAATTTCAAGATCTGTGATGAAAAATTTTTGTAAAGGAAAACGTTATAGTTTATATTGCTTACCCAACACTTCACATATGATGCGATATTGTCCTTCACAATCTCCTGTAAAAATTGTGATGCTATCGTCTCTTTTTAGTCCAATAACTCCGCAATCCATCGTACTAGTACTGCCTGGTTCAAATCTTTCGGTTTCTTCTTCTCTGAAACGAATGAAAACTAGTTAATAAGTCTAGAAAATCATATGACGTTCTATTACCCAGATACCGTCTGCTCTCCTATCCTTAGCACCTCTCTGTTGCCTTCCTATTTTTCTAATTTTAGTTATGAAAAAAAATTTTCTGTTAGCTCATTTCTGCTTAGCTTATCCTGTTTTTTTAACGCTTATTTCCTTTTTATCTATGAGACCGATATTGCTTAGTTTGATATCTTTCATTTATTCTTGCACTAGCAGTTTGCCTGGCGTTGCCAGGGTATTTGGGACATCCCGGTTTATCTCGATCATTTTGGACATTTTATTTTTCACCCCTTCTCACCCCCTATGTCTCGATGGGTCTGAACTTGGACTTAAACGGTATGTCATCAGTCATCTCTGCGACCCCGAAAACTATGGATTCAACACTAATCTCGTTTTTTATTAAATGTCCCCCCTTTCCCACCCCCACCCTAGGGGTGCACTAAACTTGGGCTTATCCCTTTGAGAGGAGCCGTTTGCACAGTGCAAACGCCTAAATCTAGTCTATTTTTCACTTGAATTCAATGTATTCCAGTTAAATGAGCAGAAAAATGGTTAGTATTGCCATCTGTTATCAGTTTAAAGAAGTAAAAACATTTTGCAACCTTTAATTGGAAAAATTTTCAAGATTCTTTAGGCTAAAAAATATTGGGAAAAAAAATCTGCACTGTGCAAACGGTGGAGGTTGTTACCCCTGAAAGGTCTAAATGTCACCAGGACTGTCACCAATCAGCTCAGTGACCCCGAAAACTAAGAATTCGACACTGCTCTCTCATTTTGGACTTTTTATTTTTTCACCTTCTCACCCACCCCCATGCCGATGGCAGCTGAACTTGCACTTAAACGGCATCGGAAATGTCACTATTCATCTCAGCTCCCCCCCTTCCCGAAAATTATGGATTCGACACTAATATCGGTCGTTTTCGAATATTTTAAAATGTCATCCCCTTCCCATCTCCACCCCTAGGGGTGCCTTGCCCCCCACAGTATTTTTTCCAGATTGTAAGTCATATGTGTACCAAGTTTGGTTGAAATTGATCCAGGTATTCTGAGTTATGATGGAACATACATACATACATACATACATTTTTATACATATAGATTAATCTGCATTTATCTCATTCTTTTAAAGTTAGCTTTATCCCCGTTAGAAAGCAGCGCAGGCCGTTTCATTCTAGCGGTGGTCATCGTCAAGGTATCTGCTCTACATACACACTAAAAATGAAATCCTGAAATAACCTAAAAAAACCTATCTGCTTCAGGGTGACATGACATTGGGTAAACGGCCTACCTGTTCTGGCCACCCCTCTTTCCCACCCAAAACGGGTAGGAAATGAAGAAGCTCCATTAGCTAGTGCCCTGCCTTAAACAGGCAAATCCTCTATCCAAAATCATTACACCCTGAAACAGGCAAATCCGCTACCCACAGTTATGTCACCTCGAAGCAGGCGGATGAGCTACCCAGAAACCTTACTCCCTGAATCGATCTTTCGATTTTCTCCGGCTCTGACGGAGAAACGGAATATTTAACGACGGCCTAAGCTAGGACCGTTTTCGGATGCAGGTGGTAGTCGAGTAATTTTAAAAATTTCTATTTGGCAAACAATTTCACTTCGGAAAATTACTATGTGTTTATTCCACTGGGTTTCTTTCCTAGTGACGTCACTCACCATATATAGTGGTCTTTGGTTGTGGGAAATTTTCCCCAGTTTATACTATCATCTCTACTTATATCCCCCCAGGCCACAGAATTACTAACGTTAAGGCAGATTTAAACACTTTAAATACCATAAACGGTAACACCTTAATTTTTGGAGATTTAAATGCACAGCATAGACTTTGGAACTGTTCCTCGCAAAATTGCTACGGTAACTTAATCTATAATTTCACTAGTAACACCAATTTTGATATCATAGCCCCCTCTACCCCTACTGACTTTAATAATCACAATAGCAGTATTATAGACTTTGCCTTAGTAAAAGGTATTCCCCATGACCTTACCATTAACACTATTTGTGCACTTTCCTCCGACCATAATCCTGTTGAAATTAAACTCCCACTTGATAACAACCCTCTCATTATTAACTATACCAAACACATTAATTGGAATTTATTTAAAAGTAACCTAGAAAGTACTCCTTACATCCCCCCCCCCATCGTAAATAATATTAACGATCTGGAAAACTTAGTTACCAGTATAACCACAGACATTAACAACAGCCTAAATAATAGTACCAAACTTATTCCCCCTAAAACTAACACCTTACACGACCAACACCTTAAAATTTTAATCAACAATAAAAACAGAGCCCGTAAAAATTGGCAACGTAATAGAACTCCCGATAATAAAACTAAAATGAATCAAGCTCAGGAAGACTTTAAATACTATCTTCATGACATTTCTAATAAAAACTGGCAAAATTACATAGATTCACTTGACACCACTGAAAACTCCATTTGGCGAGCCGCTAAAAGATTTAAAAATCAATATCGTACCATCCCCCCCTTAAAAGACCCTGATAGTAACTCTTATGCACAGACTGAACAAGAAAAATGTGAACTAATAGGTAAAAATTTTGCTAAAAACTTCACTCCGAATCCCATCCTTAACAATAGCACAGAAAACATTGTTAATACTAACATAAATCTTTTTCTCAACACCCCACATGAAAGCCCAACTCCATTCATTGTCCCCATTGACGTTATTAATATGATCAAAAAACTCCCTAATAAAAAAGCCCCAGGTGAAGATAATATTAATAATACCATGCTCAAAAACCTCCCCTACAAATATATCTTTAAAATTACTATCGCTATCATCTCCATCATTAAATTTGAGCATTTCCCCCATAGCTGGAAAAATTCTATTATTGTCCCTATTCAAAAACCTAACAAACCCAGCAATTCCCCTAGCAGCTACAGGCCCATTAGTCTTCTAAATTCAATAAGTAAATTAGCTGAAAAATTCATAGTTAAATATATTAATGATCACCTTCATGAAAATAACATTCTCATCCCTTATCAATTTGGCTTTAGAAAATCCCTCTCTGCCCCTCACCAAGTTTATCGGCTAACAGAACATCTTACACATGCTAGGAAAAATAAGCAATCCACTGCAGCCCTGTTCCTAGACATTTCCTTAGCCTTCGATAAAGTCTGGATAGATGGACTCATACACAAACTAATTAACTATACTCCCCCCCCCCCCCAAATCATCAGGATCCTCATTTCTTACCTAAAAAATAGAACTTTTCAGGTCAAAATTAATGGTCAGCTTTCTAGCAAATTTAATATCTATAGCGGCCTACCACAAGGTAGCGTCCTCGCCCCCATTCTTTTTAATTTATTCGTTAATGATTTTCCAATTTACACTAATGTTAACTTAGCAATCTTTGCGGACGACACAACCGTTTATTCTTCTTGCAGAAATTTTAAATACGCGGTCAAAAACATTAATAAGTACATGACTGTCATCCAGCAGTGGCTAGACAAATGGAGAATCAAAATTAACAATGAAAAATGTATTGCAGTTATGTTCACTTCAAAGCGTAAAAAATCCTTCCTAAATCATCAAATTAAAATCGGAAACACAAATCTCCCCTGGTCTGAAACAGTAAAATATCTTGGCATTGTTCTCGATAAAAATATCAATTTTAAACATCACATCACACACGTTAGGAACAAGTTTCGAGCAGCTCGCAGACTAATTTATCCCTTAATTGCTCGGAACAGCAAATTAAGCATACAAAATAAATTGCTCATGTATAAATCGTTTCTTCGTCCTATACTAACTTATGGTGGGCCAGCATGGTCATACTGTGCTGAAATGCATATTAAAAAACTAGCTTCTCAGCAGAGCAGCACGATCAGACAAATAATAAATGCCCCTTGGTACTTCCGTAATGTTGACATCTACAATGAAATCGGTCTCCCCACTCTTAAAAAACATCTTCAAAATCTAGCCATTAACTTTCACTACAATATCGATAATGATTTACTTAAAGATTTAGCAAATTATGATCATACTGACCCCTCTAACAGGAAACGGCCTAGAGCCATCCTGTCCTTTTCTTAAATGTTTTGTCCTTCGTCCTTATATAAAAAAAAAAAAAAAAAATAATACTTGGCTTGCCAAGGTAAAAAACAACAAAAAAAAATTTTATAAAAACAAATAAAAATGTATTTCTATCCTTAAACTTTCTCTTTTAATCTTATTCATCTTTGCATCGTTTGCAGACCCTCTTTTCTACTGCCCTGCAAGATGCTTACTCACTTTTTCTTATACAGTAACCACCGCTTATAGTGATCACTGGTTATAAGAATCAACCGTTTATAAGAATCAATATCGCGAAAACAAAAACAAATGAATTATTTCCATGTTAAAATTTTCGCTTTAAAGAATCAATCCACCGGTTTTAAGAATCAGTTTACACTCTTCGCTTTACTTCCATTTTTCCAAAAAACCTACTTAAACCCTCAAAAGGCACGAAGTTCGTTCTTTTTTTTTAAAGAAAGATTGATAAGATGGGATGGAATATAGTCGTAAAATTCACCCCTTTCTTTATTAGACACTAGCGGCCCGTCCCGACTTTGTCCGGGTTGAACAAAATATTATACCAATAAATTTCCAGTTGATAGCCAATAAATTGTAAATCTTTTTTTACCTTAATAATAACCTAAATAATACCTTAAATTAATTTTATGTTAGTTAATAATTAAAATAAATTTTTTAAAAGAAAAAGGCGTGCCGGAGTAGCGGAAACAATGGAGATTGTTAGGATTAAGTCCCTAACTTTATTTCTATTGATCAGATATACATAATATATAGCCTATGTCCATCTGGATTACTGTACCTTTCAAACAGTGAAAGAATTTTTCAAATAGGTACAGTTGTTCTGAAGATTACCCTCCACGTACAAAATCGCTCTCTCTTTATATATAAGTATAGATAGATAGCACCACGCTAAGGATCGTTGAAGACTTCGGCACAAAAAGCGGTAGAGGACAGTAGCGGTAACAATGGAGATTGTTAGGATTAAGCCCCTAACTTTATTTCTACTGATCAGATATACATAATATATAGCCTATGTCCATCTGGAATAATGTACCTTTCAAACAGTGAAAGGATTTTTCAAATAGGTGCAGTGGTTCTGAAGATTACCCTACACGTACGAAATCGCTCTCTCTTTATATATAAGTATAGATAGATTATAGAAGTATAGACACACATTGGTATCTCAAAATTAGAGTAAGAGATGAAATAAAAATACAAAAATAAAAAAAGGATTTTAAGTAAAGAATGTTTTTATAATTATTTTAAGCACCTAAAATAATATTCAAATTAATATTACGTTACTTAATATAATTGTGTGCACGGCCGCCATCTTGGATTTTTTTGCGCCAACTTGGCGATTTTACCGTGTTTTGAGGAGTGGAAAAATTCTCGCCAATGTGTTTTAAGCGGTGTTTTCAAAACGCTGGACTTTGAATTTTTTTAGCTTTTTTAATAAAAACCACCTGTTTAAATTATGAAACTTAGAAAAATTTTTGAAAAATCATTTAAACGTTGGACTTAGATTTATTTTTGGGTTTTTGATAAAACCACATTTTTGAAAAAATCATTCTCAAATATTGGAAATTTTGGGTTTTTCTTTTAGCTTTTTTAATAAAAACGACCTTTTTAAATTGTGAAACTTAGAAATATTTTTGAAAAATCATTTAATCGTTGGACTGAGATTTTTTTCTTGTCATTTTTAATTAAAAACTACCTTTTCAAATTATGTTCCATATGAAAAATTTGGTCAAATGAATTTTACATACAGATAAAATTTCAATGCCATCTATTCAGTTTGCCCTAACTCTTTGACTAAGCAATGAATCACCAAAATATTATGCCAATATATTGTTAATTAGAAAAAAAATACAGCATTTCCGTACCACCTAAATAACTTGCAATTTAAAAATTATCTAAAATTCAGCTTTGAAAAATGTAAAATAATTATGAACCCATAAATTTATGGTGAGTAACCATTGACCTTAACCAAATATTTGGTGCATACAATAAAATCGGGACAAGGATTATTTGACCATTTATCCTGCTGTGTTGGAAATAAGAAAAAAAACCCTTTTCCTAAACCAATAACTTAACCTTTACTAACTTTTTAACTTAGGTTCCTGGGGAGAGAGAAGTTGAACTTCAGTTATTTAAATTTATTTGTAATCCACTACAACTTGGAATTATAAAATATTTTAAAATATATTGTATTTAAAATGTATACTGTATTTTACATTTTACGAAAAAATGATGGCAGATAATTTTTACTTCAAATAAATGAAATGGTGTATCATTATAGTATACTAATTGACAATCTATAAACAAAATTAAAAGCAACTTAAATTTAATAAGTTAACGAAAAACTGATAATGGATTCAAAAATTTTCAACAAAAAGACTCTTATTTTTAAAAATAATTTACTCTTTTGAGTATAGTCAATTTGACTCAGATTTCCAGGTCAAGGCCAAGATCTGACCTAAAATTATTATACTGTAATTAAATGATCACATCAGAAATAACTGTTTGATTTTAAAATTAGAGAATTTGACATTGGGTTATTTTTACCAGAACGCAATAATTATCGCCATGCGAAATGCGCCAAACCCTGGCGGAAAAATCCAAGATGGCGGCCGCGCACACAAATCTAGAGTATCCCCCCTAACTTTATTTCTACTGATCAGATATGCATAATATATAGCCTATGTCCATCTGGAATAATGTACCTTTCAAACAGTGAAAGAATTTTTCAAATAGGTGCAGTGGTTCCGGAGATTACCTTCCACGTACAAAATCCGCTCTCTCTTTATATATTAGTATAGATAACATAATCGTTTCCCCTTAAACGCTTTACCACAACACTGTCCTATTAGCTTGACCCGGGGGCAACTTTACCCGTCCGAGTAAATCTTCGTCTGAGACTATAAGTATTGAAAGAGGTATAAACAGCCTTCTGAAAACTGCATTACGTCAAACTACAGTAGAAAACTT
This sequence comes from Dolomedes plantarius, assembly GCA_907164885.2. NCBI lineage: Eukaryota > Metazoa > Arthropoda > Arachnida > Araneae > Dolomedidae > Dolomedes > Dolomedes plantarius. Next base: position 31,276,270 of record OU015503.1, on the reverse strand, counting down.
TTTCTTGCTCCCTTCCTGTAGTTGAAATGTTAAAACTGTTAAGCAGGTATGTTGTAACTTGTAACAAATATTGTATTTTTTTCTTCTCTTACTATAATCATGTGTATCTACTTATAGGTCTAAAAATTAAGATTTATTTTTAAAACTATAAAAAAAATTTTAATAAAAGATAGTTAATGTAAATTAAAGAGTATTTTATGGTAAATTATCTAATATATGCATATATAGGTGTGTGTGTTCCAGTCCAAAAACCTAAATTTCTGTTATAAGAATCAACCGCTTATAAGAATCAAAAACAGTAATAACAAACGTGATTCTTATAAGCGGAAATCACTGTACTATGAACTCACGGATTAGCTGCGGCCCAATCATTTCACTCCTTTCCTATACTCTGTTTCATTGGTTCCCCTCTGCTTATTACCTGAAAGTCTGCAATTGAGGGCGTGGCCCAGGAATTGCAGTTGCGACCCATTTCCTATGGTCCTATGGTTCCTATGGAAATTTTCACTTAAGTACTACGTCGTTCAAGTCCCCGAATTTTCTTACATCCTAGTAATGTTTTATGGATGATTTCAAATTATTTTTCATATTTATCTTTGTTTGCATATATTTAATCTCTCGGGTTTAATTTAGTTATGCAGTGTATCATTCCTAAACCTGTGGGGTTCATTCTCCCGTATTCTTCGTCCTTTTCTTTTCTCTTATGTTTCATTTAATAGTCTTACCTATTCTTATTTTATAGTTTCTGAATTAGTATTTGTTTTCTGGTTCTTCTGTGAATGGTTTTTGTTATGGAAAGGGGTAATATCTTCTCTTCAAACTCTTTTGTGGCTATTGTTTGTAACGCCCTCCATTGTTTTGTTTTGTTTTCCCTTGAAATCACTGTTTTATGTATTTGAAATTCGAAATGAGTTACTTCAGCAGAGGACTTGTAGATATTTTTGCTTTTCAACTTTTTCTCGCTAGTTACTATTCCTCTATTTTCATTTTTCTAATTGGATCTTGTTACACCTCATATTATTATCTACAGAGTAATTTAATCGGGGGGAATATATATATATATATATATATATATATATATATATATATATATATATATATATACAGTGGAATCTCAATCTATCGTTTTTCAAGGGACCGACTAAAATGGACGATAAATGCGAGAAAACGATACATGCGGATACTTAACAAAGCAATATGATTGTTGGGACTAGATGGAATGAACGACACATACGGGAAAACGATGATTCGGAAAACGATCGATCAAGATTCCACTATATATATATACTGTCCGACCACAGTACGAAGAACCACGGTTGGCATAGTGCCAAGACGGTTCTATTCACGCTGTAGGTAAGGCTGCTTAGGAAGGAGGGGGAAAAGTCTCGTATTCTCTCGACATTCTTTAGAATCAGTTACTAACTGCGCTTGCTTGCTTTTTCCTCGTCTGTTATTTTGATTATTATATTAAAATTAATGCATCCTTTACCCAACACGACTGCTCGGAATAAGCCGTTCCGTAGTGATTGTAAACGTATAATACACAATGCAATTAAATTGTGTAATAAAGAAGCACTAGAAGGAAATGTTATTGTTCCAGTTTCACAATCCCCAAAGAGAGCTAGTAAAATGACCAGGATATCAATGTCCAGTGTAAAAAGAATACGTAGAGAAGCAAAGGGTGAAGAAACTCCAAAATTTGAATCTCCGAGGAAACGTCAGAAAAAAAGAACCACCGAAAACGTAGCTTTAGATAATTTTGATTGTGATGTAATCCGAAAATATCCACTCCTATAAAACTCCAATTTTTTTAAATAGGTTTGCTTCTTTCTTTTTATTATTTTGAAATTATTATTCACATATTCGATCAAAAATAAAGTTTTAAAAAATAACTTTAAAATTGCGGACAAAAAGCAGTCTGAAATGCATTCCGTATTTCATAAACAAACACATCCGAAAATATGACGTTTTCCCCTATTTTCTAAGTAGACTAGCTTTTCTCGCGCGTGCGCAACAGCTTCCAGGGACCTAGCTTCCGTGGTCGGACAGTATATATATATATATATATATATATATATATATATATATATATATACATATATACATACACACACACATATATATGAATATATACATATATACATATATATATGAAGAACCATGTCCTCCCGTTAAGAGTAAAAGTGCCTCCTAAAGACACTTTTTCTTTCCTTTCTTCTTTTGTGTGTGTGTGTACGTCTTTATATTCAATGAAAACAAATAAAATATAAAATAAAATATTAATAAAAATTCCCCTAATAGTTGCCGAGTTCTGTGTATGTCTCTGTCAAGTAACGCTTCCGGATCGGCCGCTTCACAAATATATTAGCCTATATTAATCTCACGTGCAAAAATACAATAATAAACAGAAATTAAAAACACCAAAATCGTTTGTTTAAAAAATTTGTAGGTTAAGTTAATTGTTATTCAATGCACGTGTATACAGCTTTAAAATTCATGAAAATAAAAAAAAAATTCTGAAACGCGACTGCAGCGCTGCCTAAATAGACAGCAAAATTTTTTTGCACGTGAGTAATTTGTATGATTTTTTAATCTGATTTTCTTTAGTTTATATATATTTTATTTTTGCTTAATATATTTCTACATAGCATATTTATAGCATATTAGTTAGATTGTGCAAGTCGGATTGAAAAATCAGCGGTAAGCATGCTTTTTTTTCCAAGAAGACGTTTTTATAAATTATAAACTCAGATTTTTACAACATTTTTAAATATAACATCGGATAGAAAAACATCGGATGTAAAAATTTCTAGTATTTTAACAAGGTTATAAACCTTTTTTTTTATTGAAACTGTTCAATTATTTACCGTCAAGTTTTGACGGCTACTATCTAGTAAATAAATAAATGAACAAGATAAAAATTATAAAAAAATACAAATAATATAGAATTGAAAAAATATATATTAAAATTAAATTAAACTATTTTCTGTGTTTTCTAACTTTTTATGTTTCTTTAACTTTTAATTAACTACTCCTAGTTGATAGTTCATTCAAATTTAACTTCTCTGAACTCAGCACAATAATCCATTTTAATGTAATTTTATCTTAAAACCTCTACTAACCATTTTTACCAGCACCCTTCTTCAAATTAATCATAGTCATCACTGGCGTTTGGGCAAGGTGCTCCGAAAAGAACCATAACGGCGGTGTCTCTCTCTTTAAGGCCTGTTCATACAGGAGTCCGGTAGCGGAAGCGTTAAAGTATTGAAATATATTTAACCAATGACAAACCTCCAAACGATTATCAACGAAATTATTAACGCCTATGATTGGTTTATTTCCGTCTCAGCGTCATCTTTCATTTTACGCTTCCGCTACTGGACTCCTATGTGAACAGGCCCAAACTGTCAGGGAGAGTTTATTGAAACTCGTGCGTTTTATCATTAGTTTCTCGGTGACGGCATAATAGACTTGTCTAAAATCCGCAGCTATAATTGCTGCATGTAATACCACAATTCAAAATTATACGAGGTTTGAGCAAGGTATCATTAAAGACTGGCGTTTATAGAAGTTGTAATAAGTAAAGTTATCTGAAAATTTATGACTTCGATTTGCTAATAGTAAATTGAAGAACTGTTATTATGAAAGTAAAAATAAAGGAAAAAGATTTAACAAACATGAAAATTCTTCTCCAGTCAGGCCACGAATCATAACTGATCTAGGTTATGGTATGAAGGAGTTCGGGTTAAAATTTATTCATTCACCATTACGAAAGATAAATGCTTAGATAAACAAAGCTGGTAACAAAAATTAGAATCTTCGATGTACACGTGATGAATGAAATTATTGGAAACGTCCAGTTCTGCAGATTACCCAAGGTAAACGGGAAGAGCGCATTTTGTTGTAGAAGGAATTCCTCAAAATATCGACAGGAGCCCTAAGAAGTAAACAAGATGTACATCTCATGATATCGAATCAGATAAAAATTTGAAACCTTTTAGGATTTTTTTCTACCAACTGGAATGAGTCGTGGCCCTTCCAGAGTTATCACCTCTGTTGTAGCGGTTAAACAAATATACTCTGCCGTACGTGACAGAAATACCAGTTTGAATGGGACGGCAGCAGAATTGCTGAAGAGCGCCGTATCAAACTCTAAAACTACCTGTGTAGAAACTTCAATTGTTACATTACATTAAAAAGGCAATGAAAAAAATTGTACATCTACTTTTCATTGCCATTCAAAGTTGTATACACCCTTTTGACACCTGCACCCTTGTACCCTTGACACTGACATGGTACGTTAACGAGACACCGGAGAGCAGAGCTCCATATCCTCGGTATGAATGATATTTTGGGACTATATTTTCGTTCTCAGGATAAAAGGAAAATTTTTGACGATGAAAGTTAAGGGGAAATAAAAAACAAAATAAAAAATACTTTTTAAAAAAATTAAATTTAAAAATAAATAAATAAATAGAAATTAAAATAATTAGATATATACAACGTTTGACAACTATTTAAGATGGCAGAATTAATAAGAGGAGACACGGTGCCCAGGGCCTTTTTATCGCATGGGCAAATCGGGACTTTACCCCTGATGCTAGGGGGCCCCAAAACCCCCTCGGCGTATGCACCTAGTACTTCTAATAGTATGTATAGACCATGGATAGTTCTTATTTTTATAAATGTTCGTAAGGGGGTGGCCCCCAAATAGCATCTCCCCAGGGGCCCCCAGCATTCATAATCGGGCCCTGACGGTGGCTGAGGATTAAGCTGAAGTCGGTGAGATAGTTTTGAGGTCGATCAATCAGAGAAGGAAAGGTGAGAACCAGAAGCGCCGGGCTATTGTAATTTAGAATTTAGAAGAGGTTGGAGGGAAAGTTAAGAATGGGGAAGGAGGCCAGGGTAAATAACCAAAGTGGCCCTTACGTTTGGTTTGGTTTGGTTTGGAGCGCTACGGTCAGTTTTTGCTACAGGCAGAAAGCATTCCCTAGTCGTAGTCGGAGAGGTTAGCTAGTTCATCGTTGTCTATTGAATATAACCTACCAGCCGCTGCGCGACCAGCATGGTCGCTTTTAGTTTTATATTTTCTTTTGCAAAACAACTCAACTGAAAGTAACATATGTAAGGGATGTTACCATAACCTATCATCATAAATATACGTTGTTAAGGGGTATTCTCTATAAGGCTGATTCTAAAACATCGTGATTAAAAAATTTGAATTTCATTACTTCAGAAAAGAGAAGACCGAGAAACCCAACACCAATGATTTTAAAAATTACACCCCTCTCTGTATGTACTATTTTTCAAAATTAAGATATCTACACTTTATCATTACATCAAATAAGAAATTGTTGGGGGAAAAATTTTTTCACTTAAAAAATGGTGTAAAAACTCAGCAAGTACTAAATTATAGTGTGGATTACATCACTCTCTGTATGTGTTATTGTTCACAATTCAGATATCTACACTTAATCATATCAAATAATAAATTGTTGGGAAAATTTCTTCACTTATAAAATGGAGTAAAAATTCAGCAAGTGCTGAAAAAAGTTTAGAAAATTAACTATTACTGGCTATCGGTTGCATTGCAAGCAACGGTTAAGCCTAACCTCGCGATCATTTATGTTCTCTGTTTCACGCCTATCTCTTAATGAATTATTTCTTCTTCGATTTCTTTCTTGAGACTGTTCCCAATTTTCACTTGATCATGCAGCTCGCTTTCGAGCATTCCTGATTTCAGTGCGTAAATCCATGTTGACACGCGGTTGCAAATTGCGGACGGCCGCTAATGTTTACACCTGGTAGTTGCAGCCGTTGCCATTCGGAGTGTAGAAATATCGTCGATTTTTGTGCCGCATACCTACGCGTTTTTTATACATAGATTGTAGGAGTTAGTTACGAAATATTTAATGTGTTGCCGAATGGGTTCGATTCTCAGATCCCTATGAATATGCACGTTTCTGAGGTATCAAATATGTACCCTTCTAAAACTGTTTAAGGCTGCCGTGTACTAACCCTTTTCGATTCACTGACCTCAATGTTTACCCATGGAGAAAATATGTCCAAGGATTGCCGACTTGGACTTATAGATTTCTTTTTAAATTGCACTCCGTAATAGAGAAAGAAATTTTACACCCTGGCGCATTTTTCGTCTAAAATAAAGCAAATAATATTTTAAAATTTAAATTATTTGGGGAAAAAATCTGGTATAGTGTTTTAAACGCTCCTAAATTCCTTTGGTGAACTAAATTTATAAAATTAATCCTGTTGCAAGGTGCAGAAAAGTTAAGGCTATCTGAAAATACCATTTTTATTTAATTTATGTAGCTGCATTTACGTAGCTGTAACTAGTAGATAAATTTTCTCCATAGTGTAACATCGAGGTGAGCGAATCCAATAGGGTTAGTACAAAGCAGCTTTAACGGGAAACACAAATCGTTAGCAGGCCTACATTCTGTTTTGAAATAAGTATGAGCGATCCATTTACCCGCTTTCATACATCCATTTTCCGTCAGTATTCCTTAGACCGCAGTATATGGGAGCAGGAAAAGAGTACAGGACTGATGCAGCGGCGTCAAATATTTTGTCATCTTTCAGGGGAGGTACATATCCATCCATGCAGAAATATTCGACTGTCGGGTAGCCCGCCTTTTGGTTAGAAGGTGAAAGACATCGACCGAAGTACTCAGCGTATAACATACGCTCATGGAAACAGGCTATATAAGAAAAATTTAAGTTAAAAAATGAAATTTTAAATACACTTTTCACAGCACTTTTCATTCAGTTTTATGGAAGGTACTGAAAACATTTAACAAATTGGCAGCTAGTCTGAGTTTTCGTAGAGGGCGTTATTTTTAGTTGCTAACAGATGATTCCCGTTCAATTCTATCTTCTCATAACGACAATAGTAGAGGACTGCGCAAGTCGAAATGTGAGGAGGGCCTTATTACTTTATGGAAAGCTGTTGCGGTCCCCAAGAAAATAGGGTAGATGGGAAAGCGAAAAATATTTTATCTAACAAAAAATAAATAACTGATTATTATTTAAATTAGATAACCATCAATATCCCTTATATATATATATATTATATATATAAGTGCGATATAAAGAGAGAGCTGTAGCAACAGCAAGTGACGAATCAGAGGCGTTCGCTCCGAACGGAGATCCTCGGCATCCTGCGCAGAACGGATGACAACAAACAGAAAGACGCCGCGAGAAGACAATAGGTTGTCAACGAACAACGTGGTCCCAACGAACAACGTGAAATTGCAACACCATGAAGGAATGCGCGTAGTGATGTGAAAATAACAGGATCGTTAGAGGTAAGACACATATGCAGATGATTAAAGAAACAAACAAAGATATAAAAAATTTAAATGTTTATTCAGTATCTAATGTGGTCACCACGGGCAGCTATACAAGCCTCTAAACGGCGAGGCATACTGTCTATGAGGCTATTAATGGTCTCCTGAGATATTCCCTGCCAAGTCGAGTCCACTGCAGCTCTCAGTTCCTCTATGGTATCCCTGTGCACCATAGAGGAACTGAGGTGCACAGGGACCGATGGCAAACCGGTGGGTTGCCATCGGTTGCCCCAAGTCCGATGGCAACCCACACATGCTCGATGGGAGAGAGATCGGGTGAGGCTGCCGGCCAGGGAAGGACGTGAATTCTATTGAGGCTGTTCAGAGTGTGACGTGCGACATGAGACCAGGCATTGTCCTGCTGGAATAACGTGCCGGGGGCGGCCTGCACAAGTGGCAGACCCACAGGCATAACAACTTGTGTTACGTACCGGGTCGATGTTAAACTGCTAGTAATGTACACAAGGGTTGTCCGCTGTCCGAACATGATGCCACACCATGAAGCCCAGTGTGGGGCCGGTGTGACGTTTGACGATATTGGCTGGCAGATAACGTTCTTCGGGAAGCCGCCACACGTGTCCACGACCATCATTCCTCCATTATAAAATCTGGATTCGTCTGAAAACAATACCCGATGTCATTCGTTCGTCCAATGAGATAACGTTGACACCAAGCCAGACGGGCAGCCCTGTGTAGAGTGGTTAAAGGAACCCCACTGGCTGGCAGCCGTGCGCGCATCCCTGCCTCAAGCAAACTGTTACGAATGGTTTGGTAGGAGACAGATGCCCCATCTGATAATGGTAGATATAGATTTGAATATGACTTGCCGTGGCGAACGGGTCCCCAAGAAACATTCGCCGAATTTGCCTATCAATCCAATCTGACGTGCACCTGGATGATCTACTGCCCCTTTGCCGTGTTCTCAGATGGTCCTGCGTTCATCGCGCCACACATTGCTGAATTATACTGACGTCCCGTCCAACACGACTGGAAATTGCGCGCATCGACAAACCATGAGACGAGAAGTTATCCGAGATCATGCAGTTCAAGGATAACTTCTCGTTTCTCAGACGATAACTGCTGGAATTCAGCTCGCTGATGTCTCCGAGGCATTTTCTATCCTTCTTCAAGTTCCGTTACAACAATCTGTCATTGATAGCATCATATACAGTGCGAGCCAGCTACTGGACTTTATAGCCAGAAACTGGGTATCATGTGACGAGATGAGCACGCGCATTTAATTATTTACATATGTCTCTGACATCTACCAAATCTGTTATTTTCACATCGCTACGCGCATTCCTTCATGGTGTCGCACTTTCACTTTTGACGAGTGTGTGTGTATGTATATATATATATATGGATATATATATGGATATATATATATATATATATATATATGGATATATATATATATATATATATATATATATATATATATATATATATATATATATATATATATATATATATATATATATATATATATATATATATATATATATGTAAGTAAGTAATATCGCTGCCGTCCACACCCGAAGGTTATACGGCCCTTCAATAATAAAACTAATCATCCCGACGGCAATCTAGCCGAGCCGGGTCCCAAAGATTTTCTCCTTGCAATTCGTTTACATGTCTTTTTCTTCAATCTGAGGGGCTATCCACCTTCTCCATGTAGGGGGAAGTGTATATTCATAAGTTCCTGAATAATATTCTTGATATACCTTCTACAATAATAATCCGTAAATAATTTACTAGGGGTACAATACGGTTATACATTTACTAGGGGTTTTCGGTGTATATATATATATATATATATATATATATATATACACCGAAGAGCCATTAGATTATGACCACCTGTTTAATACGACGTAGGACCACATTTCGTCTTCAAAACCATCAACACCCGGATTGACTCGACAAGGTGCTGATAGGTAGTCTGAGGTTTCTGGTACCAAGAGCTCACAAAGTGGTCTTGCAATTCCCGCACATTGCGAGGTCGTATCGTGGTAACACGAATTCGGTTTTTCAGGTGGAACCACAAATGTTCTATTGGATTAATTTCAGATAAATTTGGACGCCAAGACATAACTTGAAGGTCACCAGAATGTTCCTCGAACCACTCCCTGACGATTCGACCCTAATGATATGGTGCAATATCCTGTTGGTAAAAGCCCTCACCCGCCGGAAACATTGTTGCCATCAATGGGTGCACCTGGTCTGCAACAATGTTCACGTAGCGCACAGATGTCATAGATTGTTCTATGCAGATTATGGGTCCTAATGTGCTCCATGAAAACATCGCCCACACCATAATACCGCCGCCACCAGCTTGTCTCCGCCCAACTGTACATCCGGGAGCCAGGATTGAAAAAAAATATTAAAATTAAATTAAACTATTTTCTGTCTTTTCTAATTTTTTATGTTTCTTTAATTTTAATTAACTACTCCTAGTTGATGATTCATTTAAATTTAACTTCTCTGAACTCAGCACAATAATCTATTTTAAAGTAATTTTAACACAAATAATCCATTTGCACAATAACCCATTTTCCGTTGTAAATCGGCGTATTCGCACGCGCCCGTCGATGTGATGGACCAGAAAACGTGATTCGTCGGACCATGCAACTTTCTTCCATTCTTCTATGGTCCATATCCGATTTTCCTTGGCCCATTGCAGGCGCTGCTGGCGATGACGTGCCGTGAAAGCAGGAACATGCTTCGGTCACCGGCTTCGTAGGCCCATACGCAGCAGATCACGCTGCACTGTGTGTTGAGAAACACTGGGTCACCACTGCTGTAGCTCTTCGGTCACGGCGAATAGTACGTAACAGTCTCCGCTCTCTTCTGGAATCAATGCATTGCGGGCGACTCACCGCTGGCCGGCGACTTTTCGTTTCACCATGTGATACATCACTTTCGATACTTGCTCACAACGACTGCATGTGAACAGCCCACCAAACGCGCCGTTTCTGATATTGACGTTCCCAGGCGCCGAGCCATAACGATTTGACCTTTATCGAAGTCTGATAAATCAGCTGCTTTTCCCATTATGTCGCTAATCACTCTATGTTTGGAAAGACAATGCATGGAAAGACAATGCCCTTTATATACTCCAACTTCAGTCGAGCACGCGCCGTGGTTTTGTTTCTGGGCGAGCTCATTGTTACAGAAGGAGGGTGGTCATAATGTAATGGCTCTTCGGTGTATATATATATATATATATATATATATATATATATGTAGGAAGGAGTTAGTACTCCTTCCTTTAGAAGTGAATCATTAGACTTAATTATTTTGAACATTTAATTAAACTAGACGATGTTTACAAGACAGGACTAACACTTAGTATGAAATTAAGAAAAAACAAAGCATTAACATAGCTATTTGACTCAAAACGGCAAGCCTGCGGAGCGACACATCCGCTTCGTAATGTCACTAGTCTATCACTCTGTTTGCGTGCCAAGTCCTTCGCGCCGCAGTAGTGAGGAGTGGAAGTTGTAGTAATAGTTCAGTTGTGTTGCCAACCTCATTCTCACACGGCCGTTCTGACTTTCCAGACGTCCGCGGCTGGGTTGTCAACAATAATTCTGAAAAGATAAAAAAAAAAAAAAAGAGCAGAAAAAGGAAAAATATTTCAAAAAATCAAGCAGTGTTCAACACAGTGGTATTGGTGTTCAGTTTCTGCACCACTGTTTCATTTTGTCCGCTGCAGTTGATGTTATGGTTGGACCATCGTGATGTCCTAACTTTCGAACTTCGTAACGATCGTTGGGGTTGATGTTCGTGATCTCATATGGTCCGAAGAACTTTGGTCGGAGCTTTAATCCGGTTCCAAATTGAGTTCGTTGTGTTGTCATTGTGTCACCGATCTTGTATTTACAAGCTGGTTTACGCCGTTTCTTATATTGTCGTATGTTTTCTTTCTGTTTTCCAGATTTTCGCGAGGACAAAATGCAAGGAATACAATTCGAAATAGTTTCTTGAACTAATTGCTTAAGTTGAGGGATGAAAAATTCACGAGAAACAATTAATTCGGTTTTTTGTGAAGCAAAATGACCTTGTGAATGGGCGTTTAGCACTATTTCTTTCTGCATCATTTGTGGTACTACTAAAAGTTCGGCATCCTGATGAAGTTTATAAAGAATTCCGTTTTTAACAAAAAATTCATCAGAAGGTGTAGATTCAAGCATAGATTTAATTTGAGATATAAATTCATCCTGGTCTTGGGCATTTTTCACCTTTTGAGTGATATCATTTGAGGTAATTACAAGAATGGGGTTACGACTTAAAGCATCAACATGTTTCATCTGTCTACCGGGTCGATGACAAACTTCATAATCAAAGTCTTCTAACATCAATGCCCATCGAGCAATTTTAGCTGGTAGGTCTTTTTTGTGCATCGTTTTTTGGAAAGCATCACAATCGGTGATAATTTTAAATTTTGTTCCCAACAAGTAGTTTCGAAATTTTTTTAGCGCTTCAATAACGGCAAGAACTTCCAGTTCATAACTATGATATTTTTCTTGTTGAACTGTAGTTTTACGGCTAAAATAATGAATAGGATGAAACTGTCCATCATCGGATTGTTGCAAGAGCACAGCGCCAAAACCTAAGGAGCTGGCATCAGTGTGGAGTTCTAATGGGTATCCCTGTTGAAAAACACGAAGAACTGGGTTTTGTGAAAGAATGCCTTTCAGTTGTTGAAAAGCTGCTATTTGTTCAGGGGGTTTGGGAGCTTCAATAACTTGAAATTTTGGTTCAACCTTTTCACTTTTGACGGATTCATTCTCAAGGGCATCATCATCGGCATCAAATATTTTTGGTTCAAGAGTTGCTTTGATAGTTCCAATATCAAAAGCATTATCATCATCGTTATCATGAAGCAAATCTAAATCACTGGCATCAGCATCATCTAAATATTTTCCATCATCATTATCATGAAACAAATCTAAATCATTGGCATCATCATCATCATCATCATCACGTTCAAAATCAATTGGATTATCCATTTTCTCTACCCTAGAAATCTTATCTTGAGTAGATGTTAGAGGTTTTTCAGACATGCATATTTGGCCCTGATCTTGAATTTGTTTTTCTACAATTTTCTGTTCCGCAAAAGGGAGTCGTCGAGAACGTTGATTTACGGGGATTTCATCTTGTAATAAAATAGTCCTTTTAATTTCAGTGTCTTGAACTTTATGGGGTTTGTAGGAAGTAACGATATTTTGAACTTCCTCACGAATTTCAGAATTCAAAATGTGTGAAAGATCAAATGGGAAAGCTTCGTCATCAGGAATATTAGCAATATTAACGAAGATGTTATTATCAAGAGTAAAACGAATACCGTCTTCATCAAATGTAAATTGGGTTTGCTGCAAAAAGTCGATTCCGATAATCACATCAAAAGGAATCAAGTCATCCTCTAGAACATGTATTTTAGCAGGTAAAGTAATGGTTTGAATTTCGATGGAATCCTGAAAGAATCCGATGCTGTGAACTTGGTTTTTGCCAATTCCTGAAAAGGGAATGTTGGTGGGCTGCAATGGTGGCGAACCAATTCTTCGATAGGTTTTCTCATTGATGAGGGTTGCCTGTGACCCAGTGTCACAGAGTGCTGTCAATTGAATTCCTGCAAGTTGAATGTCAACATGCATGGGATTTTTCGATGAAGTTTCAGGAGAAAGTGCATTTACAGTTTTATCAGAAATAGGTTTTTGAGAATCAGGTTTTGGTTTAGAATTTCGATAACTTTTAGGGCAATTAGCATGAACATGACCAAAACTTTTACATCCGTAGCATTGTTTACCATGTGACTTATTCAAACATTGGTTGCTTTTGTGACCTCTCAAGCCACAGGAAAAACATACTGGCTGTGTATTTGGGCTACGTGTATTATCGACTTTCACATTGAGGTAGGAAGCATCAATTTTTTTCTGATTATTTTGTCTGAAATTTTGTGATCTGTTAAAGATTTGTTCATAAATTTTCAACTTTTCCTTAAATTCAGGGACGGATTTACAACCGTAAAGAATAACTTTATTGTTTGTTGAATCAGGAATTCCGTTTATGACATACTCAAACAGAGAGGAGTCATCGAGAGAACCTTTGTGTGCCAAATCTCTCATAGCTAAGAAATATTTTTGTAGGGTTTCAAACGGTTTCATACGTCGAGATTCCATTAATTTATGTAACTGAATACCGTTAATTTTGTCCGAAAATTCGTCTAATAAATGGTGCTTCAATTGTTCCCAATTTGTAATTCCACGAATAGACCTAATTAAAGTTTGAGCGGGACCAGTTAAACATTTTCTAACAAAAGTAATTTGGTGAATTGGATTGTTTATCTGATATAAACAAAAAAGTTCTTCAACGTCAGATATAAAATTCTCAACACTGTAATTATCACGAGACGAGAAAGGTTTTATTAAATCAACAACGTCTTTCAGACTAAACAACTGGAAAGAGAGATTCGCAGTTTCAACTGAAGGCAATGAATTTTGATCTGATTCACCAACGGAAATGTGTGTATTTTGCTTATTCGAAGATTCTTTTGCGTCAATGGTGGGGGAAAAGGGAGATCTATTTTCCTCTATAACGCTGTTAGTTTGGGATGAACGTGCACCCGGAAGTGAGTCATCATTCACTTCGCATTCCGAAAGATCAGAAAATTCTGCTTTTAATAACGATAAATCAGTAAGACTCATAAGAATGGTATTGGCACATTTGTCTGGGTCAGTTGAAAATTCTAAATGAAGTAGATTACAAATAGAAATCAAGTCTTTAAGTGAAAAATCTTTAAGTACTTTCTGTTTCGTTGCTTCCAACACGAATGGCTGTTTAAAACCTGTAAATTTACGTAATCTGGTACGATTTTGTCTGTCGCCGTCTGTACCAAAAATTAAACGATGTAGAACCTTTATTTGATTCGTACCACCAAATTTTAATGATTTTGCAATATTGGGGTAATCGTTGAGAGTAGCCATAACTATATACTAGGTTCAAACAATTATAGTACACAAATATACAAATATTCAAAACCAAAATCACTAATTATAATACGTAGTTACTCAAATTCAAAAGTAGAAAATAATATTTCAAATCGAAATTTTTTCAAATACCAATTCAATAATAAAATATTGATTCTCAAAATATGCATCAAAATAAGTAATCTTTAAAACAGGTTTTGTTCAAGAAAACAAAATTATGAACTAAAATAAGCATCAAATATCAAATAATAAGTTCTTCAAAATAATTTCTCTGGTTGAAGAAAACAGATGACGTAAATTTAGATATGTATCAAGTTAGATATTACTTCAGCAAAATATTCATCAAATTAATCTTCAAAATAAATCACTGTTGAAGAAAATAGAGGATGTAAATGCAGCATCAAAATAATAGTTAAAGTTCTAATGTTAAAAGCATCAAAATTGGGAAATCGAAAGTATCAAAATTGTGAAATCGAAAGCATCAAAACATTCTGCAAAATAAAAAATATTCTCGCAAGAAAACAGCAGAATTAAGTTCAACATCAAAGCGCATCAAATAAGCAAAGTTGTCATCAAATAAACATTCGCTTCGTCAAAATTATGCATCAAAATAATAATATAATAATCTTCAAAAGTATTCAATTCGCGATCTTTCAAAATATATGTTATGTTGTGGTTTGTTCAAGGAAACAAGATTCTTCAAGTTAAATGTCGAAATTTTCATCAAATCATCAAATAATTTCATCGAAATAGAATTCTCTTCAAGAAAACAGAAGTGATAAATTCAACGTCAAAGACCATCAAAAGTGAATTTAGCATCAATTAAATTCTTGCATCAAAAGAACGTTGAAATATCTTTCAGTTTTCTTAAATCATCAATAAGTTGAGAATTCCCTTAATCATCAAAATTTTCTTGAACAAGCGTCAACGTATGCATCAAATAATTTTAATATGATCCAAGTTACTTACAATTCTGGTTTTGGTTCTCATCATCCCATCAGAGTATCATCAGAGTCCGTGGCACATCACTTTGGCTTTCGCTTTCGATATCCAAATCCAAAATGACAGACAACAGTAATCCAGTCAAAATCAAGTCGAAATCAAGTCGAAAGAAAATAAAGTTTTTTTTTTAAAGTTCAGCATGCTAGGGGTATTTTTCGAGTCCGAGGGCCGAGCACCCATGTAGGAAGGAGTTAGTACTCCTTCCTTTAGAAGTGAATCATTAGACTTAATTATTTTGAACATTTAATTAAACTAGACGATGTTTACAAGACAGGACTAACACTTAGTATGAAATTAAGAAAAAACAAAGCATTAACATAGCTATTTGACTCAAAACGGCAAGCCTGCGGAGCGACACATCCGCTTCGTAATGTCACTAGTCTATCACTCTGTTTGCGTGCCAAGTCCTTCGCGCCGCAGTAGTGAGGAGTGGAAGTTGTAGTAATAGTTCAGTTGTGTTGCCAACCTCATTCTCACATATATATATATATATATATATATATATATATATATAATGGATATTGATCACTATGTAATTTTGTTACAAAACATACTTTTTTATCGTAATAAACGGTAAGTCTGCTTAGCTGAGGATTTTGTTTTGCTTATTACCCATATTACCCGGATTGCCTAGGGTCCCAATTAGTCCGGATAAACGAGGTTTTACTGTGTATGTGTATATATATATATATATATATATATATATATATATATATATATATATATATATATATATATATATATATTTATTTCGAATTATTATAAATCTAAAAATACTGTTACGTTATGTTTCAATTTATAATATTATGCGTCTTCACAAAAGGATTCGCGGGCCACAGAGGGAATGCTGGCGGGCCGCATATAGCTCGTGGACCGTATGTTGTGCAGGCCTGCTCTAGTATATCATTTTCGTAAAATTCTCTAATTAAAAAACTAAGAAATAGGGCAATTAGCGAATGCCTTAATCTTTATTAAAAGATGAGGTATTTAAATACTTATTTTAATTTTGGTGATTTTAAATTATATGCATTGAGGCGGTCCAGATATGTGATGATTCAGTAAAATATAATACTAAGATCGTTTGTTTGTGTGACGGGAAATCTGCACATTTTGCAATACACAGCGATTTAAATGGGTAACTGAAAGCAAATAAATACTTACGTGCTTCCTTTTTTTCACATAGTGCAATCAAACCTCTACTGCAATCGACAGGAGTTACTTTGAAATCTTTAATTGTCTCCATCATCCCGCAGGATTCACTAATTGGTTTCTTCGACCAATAAGGAAAATCGTCTTGTTCCACGGATCCTTCATCGTTGTTGTAGATCCACGTTTTAGAGTTAAAGCTTGAGTCTTTTTCCATTCCTAAATGAGGTGAAAAATTAACATTAATCTTGTTGAAGCAAAGATATTTCAAACATCGAAGATAAAACATTCGATTAAATTAGCTTATATTATCAGATTTTAAGAGAGAAATCTAGAAATTTTTTATAAATATCCTGCTAGCAGTCATAGTGCTGAGCACAGAGTAGCCTCTAGAAATTACAATATCACACGCTCCTGAGATTATAGATAGGACCAAGACGAGAAAATAAAGAACTACTAAATGAGTCTCCTTTAGAAGGTAACAAACATTTTGTACATTTTTTGTGCATAACTATGTCCATACTACTTAGCACATACACTTAGCTACGCGTTTTGAAAATACACAAACAGAGTTTCATACAACAGAGATATTTTTTACTTGAGACAAGCCCTTCGATGAATAAGAGGCGAAAGAGACAATGTAAAACACAAAGTCTGTTAACACTAGAACCGCCAAGGCGGTCATTTTGACCGTTTCGAAACTTTCACTTCGTAGCAATTTGTTTCTATTAAGAGTATAACTTTTACCTGCCTTGACTTTTCTTAAAATACAGTAAGTTATGATATCCCGGTAATAAATTTTCCATTTAGTCAAAATTTATGGAGTATGGGGGTACTATACCTAGAACCGCCGGAGCGGTCAAAATGACCGTAGTCATTTTTAATGTATATTTCACCTATTAGATGTCGCTAGATGAATTGGATGCATTTATTGGATGCCTATTATATGCGAGAGGAACATTTGAAGCTAAAAATATTGAATTAGAAAGTGTGTGGGATAATTTATGTGGAATACGTATTTTTCCTGAAACCATGTCTCGAAATAGATTTCGTAAAATAATGTGATACATACGATTTGATATAAAGTCAACCAGAAAACAGAGCCTTGCAGATGATAAATTCGCATTAGTATCCGAAATGTGGAATCCATTTATTGAAAACTGTATTTCTAATTATAACCCAGGAGAAAACTTTACCATCGATGAGAATTCGCGATTACCCATATTATCCATATTACCCATATTACCCATATTATGCAAGTTTATACAGTACAGTATATGCCACGGAAACCTGATAAATTTGATATAAAGTTTTGGCTATTGGCAGATATTGAAACAAAATATTTACTGAATGGATTCCCTTACTTAGGTAAAAATGACGACCGACCAAGCAATCACAGTTTATCTGAATATTTTGTTTTTCATCTCATGAAATCATACTTCAAGAAAGATTACAACAGATAACTTCTTTATTTCACTGGGTCTTGCAGAAAAGCTGAAGGTGATGAAAACAAGCATTGTTGGCACAGTCAATCGCGGAAGAAAATAAATTCCTCAGGCCATAAAAAATGAGAAACATGCCGTGTTCAGCAGCAAAATTCTTGCCAGAAATGATATAATTTTGACAGTTTATCAAGGAAAGAAGAGCAAAAATGTTTTACTGTTAAGTTCCCTACATTCATCAGTTACAGTGGGAACTGATGAGAAACACTTACCAGAAACTGTAAAGTTCGATAATTGAACAAAAATTGGAGTTGACGTGCTCGATCAAATGACACTGAAGTATTCCGCAAAACCTTGTTCTAGATGGTGGCCTCTTTATGTAATTTATAACGTGCTTGGAAATAACATTCGACTGCGCGACATTCTTTTGCAATTAAGATCCGAGCTGCTAGAATCATATGCAAATTCAGTGAAAGCATCGAAGATTTCATTATCCAGTACATCCTCACTTACTAGTGATAAAGAAGCTAAAAAGTGAAAGCAGTGCCAAAGTTCTAGTTGCAAAGGGAATAAAAAAATGGACTAGTGTGAAGTTTACAGGAAACTGACTTGCGGCAAATGCACCGCTAAAGTGGAAAAAAAGATATTTTGTGAAAAATGCGTGAAAGAAAATTGTTTAGTTCATTCACATACATGCGGTACGTTCTTTACATTTTGGGAAACATTTTAGTTTTATTTTATCCAAAAATAACTTAATATGTTTGATTTTATTCCGCAGGAAGGAAAAAATGTAACTAAGTATAATATGAGCTATGTATGCGTTAAATCTACATTTATATCCATTGAGTTAATTTCTATTTACCAGGAATTGTTAGTAATTCCCACTAGAAATTGATATCTATCAATTTGTATCATTAGTATTAATTGTATCATTTGTATTAAACGTATCATTTTTATTAATTGTATCATTTGTATTAATTTGTATAAAATACTAGCTGAAAACACGAACTTCGCTATGGTGTACATTCAAATTAAATACAACGGTCAATCTATGCAATTAATGCCAATATATATATATATTTATAATGAATACGACGATCAATATATACAATTGATGTAGAAAAATATATATATCTATATAAATAAAAATGTAAATGTTCGTTTGTTCAAAACCTCAAATCTCCGAAAGTTATTCACCGATGTCTTTGAAATTTTGACACAACGTTGCATTCGAATACGTGAGTGTTTTTATATACCTATTTAGATGCCACACCTGTGATAGGTATAAATATGCTTTTGTGAAACACACGCTATACTAAATATTTTACGACACACAAGAAATGTCTTTCCCTTCCCCCTCAGAACAGAAATTTGTCACGGTGGGGTGCGACCCCACTATCAGAAGTCCCCACAGGTCATAAAGTACGCAGGGATCGTTCTAGACAATAAAAGACGATCGAAGAGATAAGACAACCACTCTGGGGTGTTTTCATTTAAATTCAAGTTATATTGTGAAACTGGCCTCTTCGGAGCGATTTCTTAGAGTGGATTGAAATATTTCGTTTCTCATTGCATTGGAATTGAGCCGTGTCGTTTACCATAGCTTTCATTTCGTGAGTATAGTTTATTTATTTTTATTTTTGTGTTTTTTTCCCTTTTTTTAATGTTTTGAAATATATATGTTTTTGTTATAACTTTCTTCTTTTTGAGTGTAATCGATCTGCTTTAGTGGACTTCAGAAAGTTAATTATTTCGTTTCTCATTTCGTTGGAATTGAATTGTGTCGTTTACCATAGCGTTCATTTCGTATGTATAGTTTATTTTTTCATTGTTTTTCATTACTTTTTTAACTGTTTTTCTTATTTTTCTGTGCAATTGGCGGTGGAATTGAGCTGTATCGATTTTCATTTGAATTTAAATTATATCGGGAAATTGACCTCTTCGGAGTGATTTCTTCGAGCGGATTGAAATATTTCGTTTCTCATTGCGTTAGAATTGAGCTGCGTCGGTTTATCTGCGTTTAAATTGAAATATTTCGTTAGTATTTTATCTTTTTTGTTGTTGCTTTTGTTTTTTAGTTCATGTTTTTCCTGTTTTTTTTTAATGTTCTGCAATTTTATACCTTTTTGTTATAACTTTCTTTCTTCTTTTTCAGATCTGCTTTAGTTCATCAAAATAATGCCTCGCAGAAAATCAAACTTAGGTCGTCGTACTCGCAGAGCGGAATCAGTGCGACGAATAATTGCAGATCAAACTGAGGAATAACGGGCATCAGCGAACGAGCGAAACAGACAATAAATGGTTGAAATATGTTCCGAGGAATCAGCAGAGCGACGTGCAGCCATACTTGAGGATGCACGGTTGTGATCACGGCGATCGCGTTCTGCAGCTTCAGATCTGCTTCGTTTTCAACAGAATGAACGCGACAGGCTGAGAGTGGCTGAAAGACGTCAACGAGAAACGGCAGATCAGCGTCAAACACGACTCCGTGCTCAGCAATCACGCGATTACAATCCGCTTGCATTCCGGTACAACCAAGCTGATGATTATAGTTTGAGCCGGCATGTTCTCATAGGCACTATGACTGAAGTGTGCCCTCATTGCAAGGCTCTGAAATTTAATGGAGAAACGAAAGGAATGTGTTGCGCCACCGGAAAAATTAAATTGACTCAACTGGGAAAACCGCCAGAGCCATTAAAAGCTCTGCTTGCCGGATATACCCCCGAATCAAAGCATTTCCTGTCTAACATTAGGAAATACAACTCAAGCTTCCAAATGACGTCGCTCGGCGCAGAAATCGTAACAGATCAATTCATGCCAACTTTCAAAGAGAAGGGACAAATTTATCATAAAGCCGGCTCCCTGCTTCCGTACCCAGATGGTCAACAAAAATTCCTACAAATGTATTTCATCGGTGAATGAAATGATGAATTGAATGCACGCTGTGGAATTTCTACAGGCATAAAAAGGTTCATCGTTTCCCAACTGCAAGAGCTTCTTCACGAAAAAAAAACAATTTAGTGCGGTTGTTCAAAACAGCAATTGACATGATGCCATCTGATACACACAAGATTGTTATTCATGCTGATAAAACGCCTGCTGGAGAACATGTGCGAAGATTCAATGCTCCAACTATAGACGAAGTGGCAATTGTTATAGTCGGAGATCAATTCCAACCTAGAGATATTGTTCTTCATCTGAGAAACGATCAATTGACAAAAGTTGCAGAAACTAATTAATGCTACGACGCCCTGCAATATCCAATCATTTTTGGGATGGTGCCGATGGATATCACTTCAACGTTAAGATGATAAATCCAGTCAGTGGCGAAGAAACAAATATTAAATGCAGTGCAATGAATTATTATTCACACCGATTAATGATTCGAGAGAATGAAGACAGTCACATTTTGAAATGCCGATTATTGTTTCATCAATACATCGTAGATATGTATACAAAAATCGAAACAGAACGTCTGAACAGAACGTTTGAATCAGACCAAGCTTCGCTCTGAAGAATACGTTCATTTGCGAGATGCAGTTGTAAACGACGGTAATACAACTAACGTTGGAAGACTAACGATTTTGCATCTTCATATACAGGCAGTCCACGTCTTAAGCATGAGTACGCTCAAGATGCAATTGCGTATGTTCGTCACTACGGGCGTCCAGACCTATTCATTACGTTCACATGCAATTCAGATGGGACGATATACAAAAGCTCTTACTTCCTGGGCAATCGCCAGGCATGACATCACAGCACGTGTTTTCAGACAGAAGCTGAAATCGCTGATAGATTTCATGGTAAAACATGAAGCGTTTTGGTCTGTGCGCTGCTGAATGTACTCAGTGAAATGGCAAAAGAGAGGATTGCCACACGCACATATACTAATTTGGCTCTATAATAAAATCACTTCAAACGAAATCGACGATGTGATATGCGCTGAAATACCCGATGTCGACAAGGATTTGCATGTAGTTAAATATGATACATGGACCTTTGGTTGTCTTATCTCTTCGATCGTCTTTTATTGTCTAGAACGATCCCTGCATACTTTATGACCTGTGGGGACTTCTGATAGTGGGGTCGCACCCCACCGTGACAAATTTCTGTTCTGAGGGGGAAGGGAAAGACATTTCTCGTGTGCCGTAAAATATTTAGTATAGCGTGTGTTTCAAAAAAGCATATTTATACCTATCACAAGTGTATCATCTAAATAGGTACATAAAAACACTCACGTATTCGAATGCAACGTTGTGTCAAAATTTCAAAGACATCGGTGAATAACTTTCGGGGATTTGAGGTTTTGAACAAACGAACATTTACATTTTTATTTATATAGATAGATAATGGAAATACTATATTGCACAGTGTTTAATTTCATTCATAATTTTTTTGTTTTAATTTAAATTTCTTTAAAAAGTGTATACAATTCCTCATGAAAAACCTTTATTATAGAAATAATTATAACGTAAAATATTGGAAATGCTGATAATAATAGTAATAAACGATATTAAGAGTAAAAAATGGCAAGTAACCTATAATAAAGCACTGTAGACCACATCGGTCAAAATGACCGCTTCGGTGGTTCTAGGTATACGTTTTTGACGGCAGTTCTAGTGTTAACAAACTTCCTTTTTTTCCCCTATGCTAATACGTATAGTAAACTTTCTACGATATATTTTGGCGGAAACTCGGTTGTTACAAGCATTCGGGATTAACATAGCAAAAGTATTGGTATCTCCAAGCTCGGTATAAGCGAGTTCGCCTGTATAAATGAAATACTTAGAGTTTAACCATCAAATTATGACCAAAATTATTTAGCGATATTTACAATTATTATTACTCATTTGATTTAGAAATTAAAGCTAAAAAGTGAAAAGAGCATAGCTGAGTGACCACACTCCAAATAAACAGCCATCTCTTATTCTGGTTAATATTTATTCATTATCCAATCGTCCATTAAACGGACGCCATGCTCGGTGGTTCTAACAAAGAGTACTGAACACTACTAGAAAATTTCATAAGGCAAAGCAATGTTGAAAATACATCAAAACATGGACGACTAACGCCCTCTACACATGAAAAATACAGCGAATTTCCGTTACACTGAGTAACGTATAAACAACGTCCTAGTGACCTAATAGCTTTCACAGCGGCGACCGAATATCAAGCACACAATCTCTTTTGCGACTTCCGTGTGCAGGCATCGCGACATTTTGACTAGTAACCACGTGACATACAGTCATACCTCGGTAACTCATCGCATTTCGACGAGAAAAAAAAATGCTTCGGCCCTGCTCGATGTTTCCTCTTTACTAGTTATGTCGTCAAAGAAGCACCGAAAAAAGTTGATTTACAAACTTTTCTTCAAAAGTATCCCCAGGGACGGATTTCCCATAAGGCCAAACTTGGCCATGGCCTAGGGCGCAGCCGTTAAGAGGGCGTAAATTTAGAAGAAGTAACAACCAAATTATAAAATTTTTATCGATATAAAACGAGAAAGTTCAAAAATTTTTTTCTTTTTCATTTATATTTATATATTCTTAGTATCGCTAAAAATGTTATTTGCAATATACGCATTTTGAAATAACTTTTTCGTCAACTGACTAATTTTTTCCTTCTTTTTCTTTTTTTCTTTTCCCAAACATCCATTATGAGTTAACGAGAAGCAGCTTAAGAATTCTTGCAATTTGAAGGGATAATGATTGCAGAAAGCAGTCGGACTTGAACCTCACAAAAGACAACTTCCGCTGTATGTTTTGATACATTTGACAAACAGCAAACAGCTCTCGCTTTTTCCTCCAAAAACAGATTTCAGACCAGGGGCAGTCCGATAAGAAGATTAATGGTTTTTAAGCTCGCAACCCATCGTCATCTGTCCAGTAATTGCTGTCCCGTTGTCAAAGGGACGATGGCACCCTCCAGGTTTAGAAACTGTTTCAAGGTGAAAGAATCATTCTGTGAACACCGGACTAGGGTGTCTTTCTGTTCAAGGTGTTTCTTTCAAGTAAAATGGACTATTATATGGAAACCGCCAGAGTGTCTGCAACCTGAATGGATCGTCTTAGAAAAGAGACAGTTAAGTTTGTCAAAGGGAGCCGAAATATTTGTCGGTTCTTTTCTTCTAATTTTTTCCTTGGGAGGAGCCTCAAGTTGGGCAAATCAGGTTCCCAAAAGTGAACATGTTAGAGGATCGCGTACCAATCCCGGTTGTGTGGGAATTAAAAGGAAGGAGAGGACGGATTGAGCCTCAAGGGGTTAAAGGGCAAGGCCCGTGTTTGGTTTTGATACGAAAAGAGACTTGTTTTTCCGTTAGAGTGTGATCTGCAAGCTCACTTTGGCTGAGTGTTTTTTCAACGTTTTGCAGTATACAAAACATAAATTGTTGTGAGCTTATAGCCCAGTAGCTATGTACATCTTACCGCGCAAAAGATCGGGTATTAGATTTTTTTTTCCCTACTTGTATATGTTTAGTCCAGTAGTAAAAAACTGAGTTTTCCAATTCGAAAGACCTCGGCGGGATTTTCTGTAGCCCGAAAACAACGAATTTTTTTAAACTTTTTTTTCAAATATCTCGGCAATGGTTGGTTCTAGGGCTTAGATTGCAATTATAATCTTAAAGAAGATAAAATTTTGAACAAATCTTATATTTACATCTTTTTTCTAAACCCAATAGCAAGCGAGCTTCAGCGTCAGGAAAATGGGCTATTTTATTCAACTTGTATAGAAAGACGCAAAACTTACTTCTCTAACACACTAACTCGTACAATTGCTATATATATATATCCATATTTGAGAAATGCACAATATGTGTATTACAACATATATATTTTTTTACTCGCACATACTTGAATAGTGTGCATATTTATATAATTATCTAGCGAATCCTATCTAATATTCTATGTTTAAGTTAGAATTTTCTGATTACGTTTTTAAATGGAAAAATTTAAGCTTTGAAACAATGTGGAAGAAAATCCGGGGCTACCTTCGTCTAAACTCAAATATTTAAAACAAGAACATAACGTTCCGGAGCAAGTTTACCTCCCAAAACCTAGGGTAATATATGTGTTAAAAAATCACTAGTTTTAATTAAAAAAAATTTTTATATATAAATTTTTTGTAATCACACTTTAAGGTCTTTTAAAACAAAGTATATTTTTTTAATTAAAATTAAAGCTCTGCAAATGAATTTCCAAAATGAAGCGATCTCTGTTAGAGTAAAGTAACCTTTTCTTATACTTATCTGGAGTTGTGTTTTGAGATAAATTCTTAAAATATTGATATTTTATACAATAACTGTAAAATCAAAAGCAATTAAAGATAAACAATTTTATCATTTTATTTTTTAAGCTAAACTACCGAATAAACATGAAACAATCAATTTTAGCTAAAAAGCAAAAATGCATTTTATCTCCCTTATAAAATGAACTTTAATATTAATAATAAGGGATAATTGTGATAAATTATTATAAAAACTTAGATTTTTAGTGTTGGGTAAATGTGTTGTTGAAATATCTTTTCAAATTTCTGCTTTTAACAATGCAACCTTTCGATGCCAGGTCACCAGGAGCCAGGAGTATATATTATAACAAACATTTTTTAAAACATAGAGGAGCTAAACTTGGAAGAATCGATCTGCAGCTAACTAAAATGGTTGATCAAGAAATTGAATACTGGAGAAATGTGTTACACAGAGTGGTTGTAGTAAATAAAAGGTCTTGCTTCGCGTGGCTTGCCATTTAGAGGTCGAAATGAAATATTTGGTTCTAATAATAATGGCAACTACATGCTGATGTTGGAGACAATTTCTGTGTTTGATCCATTTTTGGCTGATCACATCAGGAAATTCGGGAATCCAGGTAGTGGACAGACATTCTATCTCTCATCTACTATTTGTGATGAGTTCATCGAGCTCCTAGCTAAAAAAGTACTAACGCATATTGTTAATGAAGCTAAAACATCAAAGTATTATTCCCTTTTTGTAGATTCAACTCCTGGTATCTCGCACGTGGATCAGCTGTCGTTTGTTTTGCGATATGTGAAAAAAAAATGAGAAACCTGTTGAGAGATTTATAAAATTTTTACCTAACGATGACCACAAAGCCCATGAAATGTTTGAAGCTGTTATTAAGACTGTCACTGATCTCCACCTTGGTATCTTGAAATGTCGTGGTCAATCATATGACAATGCAGCTAATATGGTTGGTGTTTACTCAGGTCTTCAGGCTAGGATACTTGAAGTTTCTCCTCTTGCATCCTTCATACCTTGTGCAGGACACTTTAAATTTAGTGGGCACACATGCTGTAGATTGCTGCATTGAAACCATATCGTTTTTTAATTTGCTTTAAGAACTTTATAATTTTTTCTTGTCGTCTACAGCGAGGAGGGAAGCATTGAAGAAAAATAGTACCTTTACCGCAAAAAACCTCTCCACGACACGATGGTCGGCAAGATATGATGCTTGTAGAGCATTAAAAGAAGATTGGTTTGTAGTCATAAAAGCTCTAAAATACTTTGAAAGTTGTAAGGTATACACAAGATTCGATTCACAAGAATCGAACTTTTGAGTGAATGAATTAAAGAAGCTGCTTGAAATATGCAAATTTCGGCATACGCGCTTGGTATAAATACCAAGCAGCTTGATTTAGTGAAGAGGTTGTTAAGTTTGATAGATAAGCGTGAGGGAGCTACGAGGTAAGCAGCTCCAGGTGTTAACCGGCACTTGTGCTTAGGGGGCCCAAAGTTTACGTGGCAGAACTGCTGGTTTGACTCTCTGCTGGTTTGTGAGTATGGCAAAGTGTATTTTTATTGAATGCTAATATATATTCCGTACAAGTAGTACGTATGCTTATTGCTGTAAAAGCAAATTCTATATGTGCAACGAATTCATAACCTTGTGCAACCAATTCATAAACATTGTTTCATGTATAAACTGTGTTTGTATCAAATTCATTTAGAGTGCCACTTCAAATTATATACACCCAAGTCTGGGTAGAAGTGAGCTATACTCTACAAAGTGACGAAAGTCAAAAATCAGGAACAAGAGCAGCAGCTAGAGCTTTACTAACGAAGTTGCAAAGGCTCGAAATAGTATTCATGGCACAATTTTGGGGAACGGTGCTGATTAGACTTCACCAAGTCAATAAGTATGTACAAATCGTAGAACTTGATGTTTCAGAAGTTGGCACAGTTCTTCAGTCACTCGTAAAGTTCTTGTTAGAACTGCGAGAACAATTTGATATATACGAAAACAAAGTTCTGGATATTTCAGAAAAGAATGTTTATGAGCATGATGAAAAGCGTCAGGTTTTCAGAAAACTACAAGCTGACGAAAAACGTGAAGGCGAAGTTAATTTAAACAGGCGTGATATCTTTAGAGTTAATACCTATTCCACGATTGTGGACAAACTCAAAGCAGAGCTTGAGAAAAGGTCACAAGCTTATAGAGAGCTCGGCGAAAAATCTAAAGGAATTATGAAAATTTGGTCACTGAATTCTCCTGAGCTTGTAGAAGAGGGAAGAAAATTACAGGCAATTTTTAAAGATGATTTGGAGCCTGCATTATGTGATGAACTGCAACATCTAAAATCCCACATAACTGAGTGCAGCATAGGATCGAAAATTCCCTTAGCAATTTGCAAGTGGCTTCGTGAAAGTGGATTACAGTGTATCAAAATGTTGATATCGTATTGAGAATGTTTGTGTGCACACCTGCCACAAATGCCTCTGCAGAAAGATCTTTTCTGCACTAAAAAGAATCAAAGATCATTTAAGACCTTTGCTGCAACAAGACAAGCTAAATGCCTTGGCACTTCTTTGCATTGAAGCAGATTTAACAAGATCTGACTTCAATAAAACTATTAAAGAATTTTCATGGGCGAAAGCACGAAGGAAAAAATTTTAATTGTAATTTTTAGATAAATTAGAAGAAATTATGTAGAAATTTTTAAAAAAAATATGTTATTCAAATGTTTATTAAGTTTATATATTTCAAAAACTCTTACTGTATATTAAATCTAATGTTATAAGTCAAAAATTTGATTGGAAGGAAGGGGGCGCAAAATGGTGCTTTAGCCTAGGGCATAAAAATGTGTAAATCCGTCCCTGAGTATCCCCCTGGCAAAGCTCTAGCAAGCCGAAATATGGACATGTTTAATGATCAAGCAATGTCTCACGTCAGAAACTTTATGAAACGCAGGCCGATGCAAGTTTTGCTTGATACGTTTGAAGTGAAACTCCCTAAATCTGAGTCTAAGAGACAGAAAAGAGAAAGAATCCCTGCTCAAGCGCCAGGTGTTTTATTGGAAGGAGACTCCCCTTCCAAGCAATAACCCTTTTCTTCCTCTACTTCACTATGTTATTGAAGATAAATTTTAGTTTATTTTATCTAATTATGTCTCTCTAGTTTAAAGATTTTGTATAAAAAAGCAATCCCATCCACTTATAAATTGCCCAGTAAAATGTGAAATTTCTGATTTTTAGGAACGAATTAATTCAATTTACATTATTCCCTTTTAAGAAAAATTCGTTTCATATTCGCCATTTTCGATACTCGTCGTGCCCGCTGAAACCTATTAACGACGAGTACCGATGTACCACTTGTGAGACTCTCACATAGTCTGAAAACAGACGCAATCCTAACTTTGGAAAATCCAGTACAGATGTGACTTTTTGTTAAAGGAATCTTGCAGACTGTTAAGCAGATAATGATGCGGCGGCCGCTTTCCTAAGTGGAAGAAGGGTCATTCGCTTGGAAAAGACCACAAAGAGACAATGCAAGGCCTGGGGTATCGGGCTGACAAAAAGGAAAGCAGCCTGCAGGTGACCAGCTGACGAACCCCTGTATAGGATGGTATGAAACACTTGAAAGAATGGAACAGGAAGATCGGAAGTTCGAAGTGTGGAAAGACCTAGATTGTTCTAGAAAGACAGAAAAAGGTATAAATGATGAAAAGACGATTAGACAGGGCTTCTTTTTAGACTAGACTTGAACTTTGCCGAAACGACGTCGGGCGGAGAGAACAGAGAGAGACAGGGTCTCTATTGAACTGATTTAGGAACTCCGCGCCCTTGAATCGATGTATGATGGTTCTTCGGAACAAACGTGTATTTATATATATATATTAATATTAGTCGATGTGCTGAGTTTATAATAAACAAGATGTAAATAGACCTGTATTAGTGTCCACATTAATATTACGAGTGGCTTATACATCGGATCACGACGATCAAGGTTAACACCACTGTAGGTCAAAGTGACTACACAATGTAGTCACTCGTAACGTTGCCGTCCAACATAACTACCTCGCATTGACTAGGGCTGAGTACCCCACTTCCTCATTCCGTGACTGGAAAGGAATAACACTACCACGTCGTTTTCCGGTCGCGGTGCTATTGAGGTGTATGTCGTATTACAGAAAATGCCCTGAGAAAAAGGAAAATTAAAAGAAAAAAACCTACCCACAAATGCTTCCATCGCATTTGTGTTTTTGGTAACTTCCACAATTGAGTCTGCAAACTCCTTGTACAGTTCGTCACTCATTCGCCGAACGAAAGGAACTCCCCCGTTCATTTGATCACGGCAAACGCTTTCCGATTGGCTCAGCCAGCTTTGTACAGAAGACACGGCTAGGCATAAGTCTTCTGACTTGAAATGAATGTATCCATTTGCGCACACTGCAAAGAAAAAAAATCAAGAAGATAGATAGAAATATGTCAAGAAGGATCCGGACGAGAAAAGCAATTTTATCCGGTAAAGCAATTCTCCTCCATTTATCCGACGGGGGGAGGGGGTTAAAGTGTATAACAAATACACTTTTAATGCCAAAGCTATTTCAAGACAGGCAAAATGATTCGGGTTAGTTAGTTAAGTTTCAATTCTACCATAGCTAGGTATGTATTAAGCTTGAAAAATTCCTTATAATTTTCAGTCTGGAATAAATTGGTACAAGTTGTACATCTCCTTTACAATATTTCACAGAGCTTTGAAGAAAATATCTTACATTTATAGACAAAAGTCAACTACAATACATTTATTACAGTATATCTGAAGTTTAAAACATTTGAATAAATACGTTAGAATATGTTTTTGATGCTCAGTTTTAGTAAACAATACAGAAAGTTGTTCGCACTTTATAGAAACGATTTTGACAGTTAAGTTTTATGCATAAATGCCGCATTTTTGCGACGATTTGCTTCTATCTGACAGCCATGGTTCTTGACAATAGCTCTAGTTCGAGTTTTCCATTAAAGTAAACTTTTTCTTAGTACTGTCCTGTCAATTTTACCTCATTCTTCTTGGACCGTTTTCCAAAGACCGTTCAGTGCTCTTGGATGCCGTTTTCCTAACCCTTTCGGGACGAGCGTGTCACATATGCAACGGCAGCGAACGTTATCTCACAGTCGGGTGTGTCATATATGAATCGCTGTTTAAAGTGACTCTGCGGGCGGGTGTACCATATATGACTTTTTAGATAGAACATAAATTATTATTTTTTCTGGCCACTAGATGTAGCCCTATGTCTGTTATAGTAATATTTATCGACAGTGACGTATATTGACCTTCATTCCTGGGCAGTATTTTTTATTTTTGGTATTTTGTTTCGGAATGACGCCGAGATTCGTGAAAGCTGAGTAATGTAAATAAAGAGTCGGCCCTTTAACTTTGTCAGCTGATATAAACAAGTGACGTACTTTCGATGCTGCGGAATACTTTTTTGTGATTCTGTTTTTCTGGCGATACGGGGATAAATGGTTTACATTTTACAGGTTCTATTTATTCCTCTGGGATTTTGGCTAGCGTTGAGAGGCATATTTTGTATCGTTTAGCGAAAAAATTTTTACTCCATAATGGCAAAACGAAAACGATATTTATCAAAAGAGGAGTATACATGGATGCTACATTAGTAAACAGTCATAAAAACCAGAAAACAACAGCAGACATTCTATTCGTGTGAGATATGCAACGTAGGTCTTGGCGTACACCCATGTTTCAAAGAACTGTCTCCTTTTTGAAACATTGCTCCATTTTCGTTGTTTTCATGCTGTTTTTTTATGAAAGAGATTTTAAATAATTTTTAGTTTTATTAATGCGCTGTGTGAAATAAAATCTGATTGTTTGGATATTTTTATCATTTATATTTAGTTGTGGTAAGTCAAAAGTTTTATTATTCTCGAATTTATTTTATAAAATTTGTAAGGAAAATATAATGATAAAGTATTAAAATTAATTCTGATAACTACCTGAGTTCTCCTCTCATAATGTACCAAAAATTGGAACAATTGGACAACAAATTTAATTTATGCGAATTTTTTTCCAAAGTTACCACGGCTTAGCAGCACGAATTGCCCGTCCCCAAAGGATAGTGCATCTTGTTAGCGCGCCGACCCGAGAGAACAGTTCGGTGACTGAGGCGCCCGTCTCGAAAGGGCTGAGGCTCGTTTTAATAAACCGAAAGCGCAAAAGTCCATTGGAGAAGCGTCAGGTAATTTCGCAGGTATTTCATTAAATGGGATACACTTTATTCCTGTTTCTGATTCTTTCTTTGCTAAATAAGCGGCAGTTGGTTTATACGTTTGACTATAGAGGCTTTGTCTATATGAAGCTCAACTTTATCAATGTCCTTTCCATATAAGGCTGGAATTTCTTCTTCAAAAATTGGTTCTAAAATATTCTGCTGATAGTAGAGTGAATTGATGTTGGCTTTACTTGAGACTTTTTTAATTTTTAATTTGCCGTTCTAACAAAATCCGGCAACTATCATGAATCCCTTTGGGAACTTTTCTGTACACTGACGAAGCCATTTCGTACGGTCATTCCCGTAAGTTGAGCAATAGAGAATTGATCTTTTTTTATTACAGTCACTTATATACATCCATGCCTCATCGAGTATTATCACAAATTTCCATTTTTCAGCAGGTAGGTGTTTTTCATATAATTTTCTAAAACTTGTTTTTCTTTCAGCAATATGCTTTGGCAAAAGCAGATGAACGTTAGGTTTAAATATAATTTTTTCCTTGAAATCTTTATGAATAATTTTACTTACAATGCCAGAAGACAGTCCTAGTTTCGATGAAATGAATCTTTGAGTCGGCGGATTTTCTTTTAGGATCAGAGACTTTACTTACGTGATATTTACTTGTGTTCGAACAGTCTTAGGATGAGGTTTCGCGATCATTTTATAATTTTTACTTTCAGTTAGACTTTTTTTCCTTTCAAATTTAACATATCATAAATACTTTTTTGAAATGTTATAACCGCGATTTTTACACCTCTTTATAATTTGCTGATACGAATTTTTCTCCTCGGAAAGCGCAGTTACGTAACCTTCGAGTCATCTATCAACTTTAGGAGCTATTTTCAAAATAAATCTTTTATTTTACATTCCAATCAAAACAAAACAGTAGCAGACGATTATTCCGAAGTTGTTAAATTTTTATCTCAAAATGCAAACGCCAAAAACAAATTAAAAAATCGTTTCCATAAAGTGAGAACGACCTTCTGTACTACAGTATATACAATACTTTAACACATTGTATCATTTAAACGAACACAAAATAAGTTAAAAAAAGGGCGTGATATTAATCAATGGAAGTAATTTAAGGAAATAATCTCTAGCATATATACATATATGATATACATGCATATATGCATATATTTCAAAAATTCGTGCGGAAATACACACATAAACAACGTTGGCGTCAATAAACATGATCCTCATTACGAAAGACAAAATGTTCCACTAAAAAGTAATCATTTTATTCTTACATTTAAGAAATGGAAAAAAATAAGTCCAAATACCTTGTAGCGTAGTGAAAATTGTTTCCTCATTTGTATTTCAAGAATAAAATGAAATGCACTGAAGCTAAATTTTTTTTATGATGTATAATTTTTAAATAAATTTAAGGAACAATTACTTAGTAGCATAAATGTCATATCTCTTTTCTAAACCAATAAACACACGCAGTTCTAACTCGTTATTCTTTCATAGCTATATTTTAAATGCAATTAAGGAATAGTTAATTAACAACGACAACTTTTTCGTCCTTCTACAGCAATAATGAATCAATTACAATGATAAATTCTGTTTTATTAACTATTTCTTTAATGTAACTGAGGAATATTAAGAGCAGTATTAGGAATAAAATGCATACATTTATGGTAAATTATTTTACAGTTAATTATTTTAATATATTTAAGGAATAGCTAATTAAGAGCAAAATCTTTTTGTACCATACATGAAATACATAAAAACGGTATATTAAGTTCCATTTATATGCAAATAAGTTATCTGCAATTATCATTAGATTGTATTAGCTACAGCGAGAAGAAAAATAGTTTACCCTAAATTAATTATTTGTTAAATAAACACGAAATAAATAAATGTAATCAATAAAAAATTACATTGATTACATTTATAAATAAGTATAAATTTGATTTGAGATTTAAATTTTTTTTAATTATTTATTTTTTAAATAAATGTAAATGTCAATTTGATTACATTTATAAATAAATGTAATCAATAAAAAATAAAGGGCATTTTTTCTGCTTTCTCTATAAAAAATGTATTGTAAATTTCTTTCATTAATATTACCTAAATACATTTTAAGAACAGTTTACTATGGATAAATTTTTTTACTTCTTTCATAGTAATAATAAAGTATACAGCAGTTATAAATTCTTTATTCTTCACTTCTTTAAATAAAAGCAATATTGAAGTGGGGGAAAAATCTATTTTATTTTAACTCTAAAAAAGTTTTTCATTATTACTTCTTAAATACTCGTCTTTATTTAACAAATAATTAATTAAGGGTAAACTATTTTTCTTTTCGCTGTAGCTAACACAAATAAATGATAATTACAGATGACTTATTTATGTTTAAATGGAACTTAATATTTTACAACAATGCAGTTAGTTATATTTGCAGTAGTTTCGAAAGCATCAACTCGATATCTTTTTGCAGGGGACTGCTTCTTGAAAAAATAATGGTAGAGAATAAAACATAAGAATATAGTGTGTGAGCAGAAGGTTATATTTCAAAATACATTGCATATTGTCTAATAACCCAAAATTCTAATAACCCAAAATACTGTTTTGTCTGAGTATGGAGACTTAATTCTACCGAAAATAACTGCTTATTGTATTACTTCGAAATTTTCATGTTGAAACTAGTGACTTACGTACACCACCGCAGCAAAAAACGAAAATTTGTAAAACTTTGTAACAGGATTTTAAGCTTGCGGTAAATTCAGCATAAAAATATTAAAAGAATAAAATCAGATATCATGATAAATTTGAACAATTAATTTTTGTTAGCGAAAGAATTCAAAACGGTATTAAATTATATTGTTTTGCATAACACAGCTATATAAAAAAAAAGTGCATGAAGATACTTACTCCTTCCTATTACTTCATGGAGAGAGAGGGCTAAGGAATATAGTAGCAAATACATTTTGAGATTTAAATTACTGTGGCGTTCGCAAGTTATATAGCTGTAGTCAAAATCTTGAAAACCTGAACTACCTACCGCGCCATTTTGATTCCTTGATAACAGCAGAAAATGGTGCTTAACACTTAGGTTTAAATATATTACATGTATGAGCTACTTTGATTGTGCTTTATTTTTTAAAAATAACATTTGTTTTATTTAATTGCTCACAGCTAAGTTTTTAATAAATAGTTTTTATAAATATAACTATAAAGGAAAGTTTTTTTGCGTTTTTCCCTAATATTAAAAATGGAGAATCTCCAGTAGAAAATAATTTTTATTTCTTTGACAACATTGAAGCAATTTCTAAATCTCTTTGGTTCATTAGCTTTCAAGAAAAGTGGTTTTTAGTTATCGTGGCGCAAAATGTGGGTCGCTAGCCACAAGGGGGTTAAAATAAATAAATAAATAAATGGAGGGGTCTCGGATAGTCTGAAGTAAATTTTTATTATACTGAATTTTTAATTAAAAATATGCTTTGAATTTTCTATAATTACATATCAAAATATTTTTATTTTTTTGTTTTAAAAAATATATGATCCTATTAAATTAGGTGTTAAACAGTCTGACAATAAAAACTCCATTCCAAAATTTACAGTTCATCGATTTTTAAAATAATTTGCCAACATTTGCATATTTCTTTTTTCTATTATTTTCTTAAAATTTTACTAGTTTTTTTTTTTTAAAATTGCTACTACAGAAAAAAAAAATTCATTCGGGTCAAGTACTTTTTTTATTTAAAGAATGAAGGTGTGAAAGTTTGCGAACCACTGGTTTATAGTGTGTTGTATCATTAAAAAAAATTTTTTTTTGAGACTTTAAAAGAAAGAAAGAAGAAAAAAATCTTGGTTTGAGAATTTAAATATGCTCAAAGGGGTTGGTTATTCGTAAAAAATATTTCAGGTAGTCTCATCTAACGAAACTACCGCGGGTTATTAACTTAGGATTACTTATCGTTTTTTAAAAATTTTATTTTTATTTTATTTTTTTAAGCATGGTGGTACTTTTCTGTTTAACTGTTTACTGCTACTGGGTTTGCGCGCTGCCAAAAATTATAACTCGCGACGCAGGAGAATTTTTTTCTCTCCGGAGGGCCGTTGTTGAGGAACGTAATCCTACGTTAAAATTAATTATTTTTTCTTCCTCTATTAAAGTCGCCATTGCTTTGCAATATATATTGCTTTATTGGAAATTTTGGTGATTTTGAAAAAGGTCGAAACGCAAACAGGCCAAATTGATGCTTTTTTATTTCGTATGAAAATGTTAAATTTATAATATACTTTTAATAGATTTTTAAAGCGTTTAGTTGTTGTTGTTGCTAATCACCCCTAGCTGAAAGTGTTCCAGACCAGGTCCATACAGGCTTTGCTACCTGAGGAGTGCGGCTCCGGTTTACAATAATACCACAACGGTCGGAGACAGGGCCCGATTTAGAAAATTCTTGACTATAGGCACAACTCGGGATGGGGGCCCCCTAACATTGATGTGCACGTAAAATTTCCAAAATTGGCACACAAAAGAATTATCATGAATTATTGTGAAAGTACCATTTTACCAAGAATTGGCTATTTGAAGCGTAGAAGTCTAGAACATTATCAAATAACAAAAAGCAATACAACATATTAACTTCATCATTAAAACACTAATACAATGCAACCAGAAAAACTTATTAATCCCTTATATACACTACTAGCACTTCGCTAGAAAACCCGCACTTCGCTACGGAGTACATTCAAATTAAATATAACGGTCAATGTATGCAATTAATGCCAAAAAAAATAAATATATATATTTATAATAAATACGACGATCAATGTATACAATTGATGTAAAATATATATACAGTGGCTCCCAAAAGTGTTCGTACACTTACGAATTTCAATGAAATAGGGGTCTATCCATTGATTAAAATGAATATTTCAGAATGGGAATTTAATAATAAGATCTATAATCTATTCTTAACAAAACTACATGAAATATTTTGAAAACATAATAAAACTTTATTTTTAAGAAACCAATAATCCAAAAGTAACAAAAACTTTATCTCACAAAAGTCATGGTACACTTGTAAAAAATCTCTACATATTAGTAAATATTCTAATTTTTCGTTAGATTAATATTTAGTAGGATATCCTTTAGCATCCACAACAGCTTTGAAACGTCTGGGAATAGATTGCTTTAGTTCTTTTGTAATTTTTGCATCAATGTTCATCCATTGTTCCATCATAATTGTTTTTAGTTCGCTTTTCGTGTGAATGTCGTGTTTTCGTACTCGAACCTCCAGTTCTCTCCAAATATGTTCTATTGGGTTTAAATCTGGCGATTGAGGTGGTGTTTTCAAAACTTGTGGACAATTATAGAGACACCAGATGTGAACGTTGAGAGCCGTGTGCTTAGGATCGTTATCTTGATAAAAAACAAAGTTGTTTCCAATACCCAAATTTTGAGCTGATAATTTTAAATTGTCTCTTAAAATATTTATAAAAACAGCATGATTCATTATGCCATCAATAAATACCAAATTTCCTAGTCCTGATGTTGACATGCACCCCCACACAAGGATACCTCCACCGGCATGCTTAACTGTTCCTACTAAGTTCTTGGGATTAAGTTCCTCATTTTTTTCTTCTCCATACAATTATACACCCATCAGCACCAAAAATGTTCATCGGCAAATAAGACATTATTCCAATAGGTTTGGGGCTTATTTATCATTGATAGTGCGAAAGGAAACCTAAACTTTCTGTTTTTCTCTCTCACAAAAATTTTTCTATAGGCAGAACGCCCATGTAATCCAGCTGTTCTGAGAACTCGTCAAAAAATTTCAGGTGAAATTGAAGTAGAAAATGTTTCATTGAATTCTGCAGAAACTTTTACAGCACTCAAACGTGAATTTTTCACAAATTTTCTAATTATAAATCTCTGATCACGTTTTGTTAACTTTGTCGGATGGCCTTTTCTTACCTTGTTTTCGATCCAATTTTCTTCTTTAAAGCGTTTTTTCACATACTTCACAGTAAAATGGGATAAATTAAGTAATTTAGCAATATTCCGAACTGATTTACCACTACTATGGTGAAAAATAATCAATTTTCGAATGCTCTTTGTTGTTTCTTTACGACTACGAGCCATTTTTAAATAATAAATAGAATATTACGGAGTAGGCAAGCAAAAATTAAAGACAAACGATATTTTAAATGCCACCACAATTCAAAAATAAAAATAAAGCGCCAGACGATAATTTTAATTATAAATTTATCCGAAAATATTTCAGTATACGATGACTTTTGTGAGATAAAGTGTTTGTTACTTTTTGATTACGGGTTTCTTAAAAATAAAGTTTTACAATGTTTTCAAAATATTTCATGTAGTTTTGTTAAGAATAGATTATAGATCTTACCATTAAATACCCATTCTGAAATATTCATTTTAATTAATGGATAGACCCCTATTTCATTGAAATTCGTAAGTGTACGAACACTTTTGGGAGCCACTATATATAAAAAAATCGTAAGGGATATTTATTGTTTTTTGGATAATATCCAATCGTTTGCTGCATTAGAAAGAAAAAAAATATTTTTTTGTCCATTTAGTTGTTATGCACGTGACGATAAATTTATTTAAAGTACCAGAAAAAGAAATCACGTGATCAGCATTTAATGAATTAAATTCTAAAAATTAATCTTTAAAAATTCACCAAAAATCAGAAAATCGAGGTAAAGGTTCGAAAAAGATTTCATTTTAAAGGAATTTTTATGATCTCTCTCGTGATATAAATTTTATAACCCTCAAATTATTCTTTTAAATGCAAACTTAAAAAAAGTTACAAAAACAGCTTAAAAATTTAATTTTAAAAAATCTAAGAAGAATTTTTCAAAATCTTTCTTAGTGCACCCCTACACCATAAGATGAATCGCCATGCAAAATTTCAGCCCTTTAGGTCCGGCGGTTTGGTTTGTGCGTTGTATGTCAGTGAGTCAGTTAGTCAGTCAGTTACGGAACTGTTTTATATATATAGATAACATACATATGATGAACTATACATATTTTATAACTATACATATGATGAACCTATCAATCAAATTTGAAAGCATATATAAAAAATTGCTATTAAAAAAGGTAAATTGGGAAATTTTCCTTTTTAAAATAAAAATTGGGGGGGGGGCAACATTGGGGGTCACCTAGGCCCGGGCCTACTGGGCCTAATGGAAAACCAGGGCCTGGTCGGAGACCGTTTTAGCTAGATGCCACCTCA
Organism: Dolomedes plantarius; assembly: GCA_907164885.2. Lineage (NCBI taxonomy): Eukaryota > Metazoa > Arthropoda > Arachnida > Araneae > Dolomedidae > Dolomedes > Dolomedes plantarius. The sequence continues at coordinate 31,237,574 of OU015503.1, read as the reverse complement.
ATTTTGACAGAGCACTTTCAGAGAAGACATCAGGGAGGAACACTGTGGTCAAACATGGAGTTTTGTCTATCAGTGACTCGTGGTCATGCGTAAGTAAAATCAATACAATGCGGTCAATTTAGCGTGTACTTTTATTCTCTTTTCCGTACAGAACAAATTCTTTCCATTAGTAGCCAAGGCGTTTAAAATTATGTTTGGGATATACAGAGTTAAATGCACATAACTACGCAAATAGTTAGTATGAAACACTATGTTTGTGGTGGTTATAATTTGTTACTTGTTATAAAAGAATCGTGTAAAATTAAGGGAACTAGTAATCGACTAAAAAAAGGGGTACATTGTAGGAGTTGAAATTATAATTTTCTTAAAAAACTCATTTATAAAACGAATGTAATCTAGTAACAAAATAACTCTTTTGCAGAGCATTTGGGTTATTGGCTTTATTTAGATATTTTGGTTTCTTCTTTTAATTCCTTCATTTTGTTAAAGAAGTCTCAGATATATGTTTGAAAATTAAATGAGGTCAAACGTTTTAAAAGGGTATGGATTCTAAATATTGTTTTGTATATTAAAACGACAACATTAAGGCACCTAGGTATTCCAGCTGATGCACCAGGAATTTTGTTGTCAATTATCGTCAAGTGAAAACGCCATTTTGATCGAATGCTTATAGATGGCTCCTTTACTCTTTGATTCTGGGTCCTACGTTCTGGGTCCTTCTTTGGTCCTACGTTGAAATGGCTATTTTGGTGCGAAAATTCGAAATGTGTTTTATTGCTCTATTTCAAAGGCCAATCTCTTAGGATTCTAAAACTGCTTTACTCTTATTCGTACAACCATTGGATGAGAATTTATGACCAATTTAATACACCGAAAACGATATTAAAAGGCATCTTTAAATGCATTTTCTAGAAAACTCATTTTTCAGTTACTTTTGTTTTGTTTTGTTTGCTTTGGTTTGGAGCGCTACGGTCAACATTTTGTTACACAAGGGCTAATTAGACCGGGACCTACAGTTTAAAGCCGATTCCGAATGGCTACAGATATCCATGCCAAGAGTGGGACTCGAATCCACGGGATCTGACGTAAACGAGAAAGCTAATAATTTTAAAAGTATCAATGTATTTCAACGAAATTTTGTAATAGTGTTTTACATATTACTAACTATGTTTTGACTTAAAAGCTAAGTTAGATGTATTAATTTAACCCTCCGGCCGGAACATGATTATTTTCCCACTATCAATCTTACAATTGATAATTAATGCGATATTGGACATTGCAAATCTGCAGCCAACTCGTTGCAATGTGACACACAAGCCTGCCTGTGAGGCAGGTATAGAATATCTCTGTCCCAGATATTCCTAACTAGAAATTCAGAGGATATTTGTGGTTTGTTATATATTATGGTAGCCACATTCGTTAAACTATTTCTCCTTAATCCTTCGCCAGCTGTTGTAACTATTTATTCTCTGTATACTTTAAAACATTTACCATTGAAAGAATTAAAGAATTGTTTAGGAAATAAATAATTAATTTTAACTTAAAGTTTAACTTATAGAGTATAGGTTTAAATGTATTTAGAGTATCTTAAAGATTAAAATTAGATTGAGGCGCGTTGTGAAAACCTCACATAACTAAGAATTTAATTTTATCCGTAATAGCCAGGTTCTAAGGGTGTTGTGAGTGCCGTAAAAGAAACTGTAATTAAACCTAAAATAAAAATAAAAATAAATAATTTTTTAAAAAATCTAAAACTTCAAAAAAGGAATTAACGACAAGACACGAACTTAGGGGTAATAATTACAAATTTTATTTAAACATTAATTTCCTACTGTTTACGGTGTAATCACAAAATAAAAACTAGAACTTAACTTGCAAAAACGGCACAATTCCTCGATGAAACATTATTAAAAAATATATATTCATATTAAATACAAAACATAATAAAATAAAGTTAAAAAATTGTTGGCTGGTGAAAAATTATAAAAAAATTACTTAAGTTAAACTATAACAATAAGAAAATCAACTAAAAATCATATTACCGAAAACGACTGCATCTAAAAAAAAATTAAGAGAAATTAGAAAGAAGGGCAATATAGGAAAGTTTAAGGTTTGGGAGGTAGGGCATGCCCGTAAGAAGGGAATTAGCTGGCTCTTGAACTCTTCATGACCCCCGTCAACTTGGAATCGAACTCAGGCATCTTTTTCTCGGCTGCCAGCTTCTATTGAACAGAACCAATTATCACAGGTTATATTACGGTTCTTCCTGTAGAGGCATTTAAGAAAATCAGTCTTACTCAGCCTTCGTTTCAAAACAGGTAACATAAAACAGGGTTTGGCCGTAGACGTACCCAGAACCTTCATAAACTCAAATCTTGAAAAATTTTCAGCCTTACTGTACATTTTATACAAAATGTATGAAAAATATCTGCCTGACATTCAGATATTTAAACATACTTTAATGAAAATATCTCTCTATTAGACAGACAATGTTCTAGAAAAATGGCACGTACCTGAATTCGTGACGCAATAAGGCCTAGCGTCACGAATCGCCCTTCCAAACTGAAGACAAGATATTGACTGAAGCATATGTAGACTCACAGTACCCAAGGTCGAAGGGTGGGGGCCCAGCGCTGAATAAAGAAACCATAGCTGTCTGATGTTCCCACCGAAGGGTTAAGAAGGAGGTACAGCGTGCCCCCCCCCCCCAACTTAACTTGAAATAAAGTAAAGCGTTAATAGAAGCTCAGTTAAAATCGGAAAATTGTAGAAAACTTTTAAGAAAGTTGATTTTCTCCCGCCTTTTCAAAGTGTGAAACTGAAGATTCCGATTATGTCTTTAGCCTTCACATAGTTTTTAACATTGATATGATCCATAACAAAAATTCGACGCCATATTAATTTTCTCATTTTATTTATATTATATTTATTTTTCTCATTGTATAACTTTTGAATACAACTCAAACATCAATTCTAATGTTATTCAATTTAAAAAAATCATAATATTTCATATTTTAAGGACCGTCCGATAGTCAATGCGCTGAGGAGGGGCCTAACTGAATTCAATACACGCCCCTCAAAAAGTTAGAAGCACGCCACATCTATGGTCGGCAACCTTTTATCCGAGGAGGGCATATTTCTGAAATGCGGGAGTTCATTTCTGAAGTATGCCCTCCTCGGAAGGCTATGGATGAAGAGGAGGAGGGGGAGGAGGGGGGGGGGGGGAATATTTAAACATGAAAATATTAATGCGACATAAATTTTTCATAGATAAATTCAAATTTGAATCTAAATAATCTTAAAATTGATAAATAATACGATATTGGACATTGCAAACCTGCGGCCAACTTGTTGTAATGTGGCACATAAGTTGAATTCCGAGTTCTCAGGCATTGTTGACCACATGAGTGTCGGTGAGGCTTGATCGGTAATTTGATTTTAAGGGGAAAAGGGACCTCCAGCCTCATTATTTTAAAATTTTCAATATTTTATTCTATATACAAAATAAGAAAAATTAATATTCTTTTATGCTACATTAGCTGAAAACCCGCACTTCGCTACGGAGTACATTCAAATTAAATACAATGGTCAATGTATGCAATTAATGTAAAAAAAAAAATAAACATATATATTTATAATAAATACGAAGATCAATGTATACAATTGATATAAAAAAAATATAGGTATATATTTATAAAAAAATCGTAAGGGATATTTTTAAAGACAAAATAATGTAGAAGAAAATATTCAAATTAAATCTAATAGTACATAATGAAGAATGTAGTACAGTTAATATAGTACAGTTTGAGGAACATATCTTTTACTGTATTTTAATATTTTTTGATAATGTCCAATCATCTGCTGCATTAGCAGGAAAAAAAATATTTTTGTCTATTTCGTTGATATCACGTGACGATAAATTTATTTAAAGTACCAGAAAAAGAAATCACGTGATCGGCATTTAATAAATTAAATTCTAAAAATTAATTTTTAAAAATTCACCAAAAATTAGAAAATGGAGGTAAAGATTCGAAAAAGATTTCATTTTAAAGGAATTTTTATGATCTTTCTCGTGATATAAATTTTATAACCCTAAAATTAGTATTTTAAATGCAAACTTTAAAAAAGTTACTAAAACAGCTTAAAAATTTAATTTTAAAAAATCTAAGAAGAATTTTTCAAAAATCTTTCTTAATGCATCCCTACACCATAAAAAGGATCGCTATGCCAAATTTCAGCCCTTTAGGTCCAGCGGTTTGGTTTGTGCGTTGTAATGTCAGTCAGTGAGTCAGTCAGTTACGGAACTGTTTTATATATATCGATAGAAGACACCTAGAATTCACAAATAAGTATTTTGGGGTAGAATTAGACATTTTCCAAAAAATTCCTTAAAAATGGAAGAATTTTTCAAAATGCTCCGGCGCATTCATTTGCCTCTGATTTTTTCGAATTTTCTAAGGATTGTTAATTGAAGATTTTGTCATAAAACTGTGCATCATTCTTTGAAACCACACATAATTTTCAAATTCACAGACCATGAAATAATGTAAAAACACGCAAAAACTTAAAAGAATTATAGGCAGATTAAAAATATATATACAGAGGCTGTTCGCACATTTTTTAGACGATTTTGGTAAGCGGTAATAAAAATTCGTTTGCTCCAAAAGAAATAATTGCAATTGTACTATGTTTTCAAAAGTAAAAATTATTGTCTGCGGCTTGAAAGTTTTGTTTTTATTCAAAATGGCGTTTTTAACAAAGCAGTGGTTCGAAGGCTACATTTATGCTCTTTCCAAAGAGAAATATGCATACTCCGTTATCCCAAAACGATGTGAGAGTCATGGTTTTGTGATATCGAAAGCGTCGATAGGTAATATCGTCAACATGAAAGGAAAAAAACGTCAAATTGGAGCCGCAAGTGGGACAAAAATTCCAAACAAGTATCCAAGGAAAAAACGGACATCTTCGACTATTGCAAAGGTACGTTGTTTAATGTTAAAAGAAAATCTCCCTAGTCAAAGGACAGTTGCAAAATCATTAAAATGCTCGGTGTCCACTGTAAACAAAATGATAAACGTTGATTTAAATCTTAAGAAAGCGAAAAAACGCAATTGCATCGTCTTCCAAATCATATCGCTGAACGCAGGACACGCCGCAGAATTCTATATGAGAAACACTTATCCAAAGAAAAATGGAAAACAATTGTCACAATAGATGAATCATGGGTGTATTTAAATGATTGCAACAAAAAAAGAGCCATTTATTATCATAAAAGGAGAGAAAAAAATTTTAAGTACATGGTTCAAAGAATCGAAAGAAAGTTTTTCTAAGGGATTCATGATTGTTGCTGGATTTTCTTATAATGGCAAGTTAAAAATAAAGAGAGTGAAAAAAATGTCAAGATTAACTCCAAATACTATCAGGAACATATTTTATCGCTAATTTTTCTGAATGAAATACCATCGCTTTACCCACAGTGCCATCAATCTCTGAGACTCCATCAAGACAAAGCTAGCAGTCACACATCAAATTTCTAAAAGAAATGGAACAAAAAACTGGTATCAAGGCCATACCCTTCACAGATATCCCTACTAAATCTCCCGATGTATCACCTATGGATTTTTGTGCTTTCGGACTTTTAAAAGCTGCATTATCCAAACGTCGTCCCAAAACCCTTACAGGACTCTGGAAAGCTGTTCAGGAGGAATGGGATAGAATACCTCTTCTGACACTTCAAAAGGCATTATTATCCTGGAAATTGCGGTGTCGAAAGATAGTTCAGAATAAGGGATGTCAAATAGAACATTTAAAACACAAGAGTTTTATGTAATTTAGTTTTGTGAATACAATATACATCGTCTAAAAAATGTGTGAACAGCCTCTGTATTTATGACTTGAGATTCCTAGAAAAAAATATTCAATGCTCAATAATGTTTATATATATATATGGTAAGCTTATATTAAAAAAATTAAGGTTTTTAAATGATATGGAATGCGCATGGAGCATTTTGAATATACTAGCATTTTTGAATAAAAAAATGAAAGCAAACCAAAATATTCTGCCAAAAAATTCTAATAGTCTTCAATGTTTTCAAAAAGAATATTAATTATTCCAATTTTGTAAATAGAGTTTAAAATTGAAAATTTAAAAAAAATCGAGGTTGAAGGTTCCTTGTCCCCTGAAGACTGCTATGTACTAAGAAAAAATATCGTATTTCCCTTCTTGCAGACTCTTGTGGTGGGAGGAGTCCAGTTGACAGTTCAAGAATTCCACCCTCCTTAGGATTGACATTTTGAGGGATTGTATTGGCTCTCTCTCTATAGGGGGGGGGGGGGGTTTAGCGCTGCCCCCAAATTTTTTATTTAAAATATATTTTTGTCAACTATTTACAGGTACATAAATGCTGATAATCAAATAAAATTGGTATTGTCAGATAGCCTGAACTTTTCTGCAAAGCGCTACAGGATTCATTTTATAAATTTCGTCCACCGAAGGAATTTATGAGCGTTTAAAACACACTATAACAGATTTTCCCCGAATAATTTAAATTTTAAAATATTAATTGCATTTTTTTAATAAAACGAAAAATGTACACAAATGTAAAATTTCTTTCTCTATGACGGAGTACATTTTTTTAAAAATCTTTGAATCCAAGTCGGCAATCCGTGGACAAATTTTCTCCATAGGTTAACATTGAGGTTAGCGAATCCAATGGGGTTAGTACATAGCAGCCTTAAGTATTTCATATTGGAAAACAAAGATTCACAAGCATATGTCAGCGTGCAAATGGAGTTCAATTTCAGAGCAAATTTTCCCAACAATGGGAAGCTATTTCCATTCACTGAATTCCAGATTTTTCCACCGTTATGATGTGATTTTAATTCAGTGTTATTGCTTATATTTATGATTCCCAAATCCAAGTCCTCCTTATTGGAAATATCAAAATATGTCGCGATTTTATTGGTCACGTCGTCCTTTGTATGAGAGAAATGATTAATAAAAAACGTCAAGAATGCCTCCAATTCGTAGAATTCTTCAAATCTGATATTAAATTCTTCCAATAGGGAATCAAAATGTTTGTCAAACTGATAGGTTGTAGCATTTCCATCGCAATAATTTTCTATCACCATTTTTAAATTTGGGAAATGTGATAAATTATTTTTCTCCATATGTAATTTCAAGAGTGCCAATGTAGCTTTAAATGCATTTATCGTACTTATAGAAGCAAGGGGAGAGCGACGCCGTCGAGAGATCAGGCTGGTCAATTTTTGTTTTTCACTGTTTTGCTATGTAAGGTTTACATAAGATTCGATTCACAATAATCGAACTTTTAGGTGAATAAAGTTAAAGAAGCCGCTTAAGATATGCTAATTGCGGCATACGCGGTTGGTATAAATACCAAGCAGCTAGATTAAAGAAATGAAGTGAGAAAGGAGCTAGGAAGGGTCGAAGGAAGCGAAAGGAAGTGAAAAGAGTTTGCGAGCAGCCGCTCGAGGCGTTTTAGCTAGGTTGATGCTAACCTACGCTAGTTCGTGTTAGACGAAAGTTATTTAGCGTTCTGTGGACTAAAGTTTACAAGGCAGCTCTGCTGGTTGACTTTCAAAGTATCTGTGAGTATTGCAAAGTGCATTTTTCATTGCATGAATAGTTATACCAGGAAATATATTGAATTGTATAAATGTTATATACCTCGAACTAGTAGTACGCATTGCTTACGTTGAAAAGAAATTATATATGTGCAAATATTTGAATAAACGTTGTTGTGTAAGAACTGTGTTTGAATGAAATTATTTAGAGTGCCACTTCAAGATATACATACCCAAAGTTAGGGTAGAAGTGCATATATTCTCTATAACTATTTTTATTCTCTTTTTTACTAAATTTATTCATTACACCTACAAGTGTTTGTTGTTCAAATATCTAGAATTTTTCAATATTTGAATGGTGGACTCTTTAACACCCCTGCACGGCCTTTTTTTTGCCTGTGGCCTGTTTTTGAAGATATTAACGAATTTCAATGAGTTTTAAAAACTCGATGACGAAAGAAATTTAAAATGAGCCTATCCACATCCTCTCCCTCTAATTATACCTCGTTTAAAACTTATTACGCATACACGGCTCGTTTAGTAGAATTTTTATTTCAATTATATAATCAGCGTGCATTGTTCCATCACCTACAATAAATTAGGAGATGACATCATGGTACCCAAAAAGAGTTTTGTAAATTCTCTGCTCTACCATTCTGATAAGGAACTTTAGTGACAGATTAACACGAGAACTACACATTTGTAATTCTCGTTTTTATTCTGAGATATTTGATTTGGGCTTTTCTGGAAATTCTATTTGATTTCCAACACTTTCAAGGACCTGGTAAATGAAAATAAAGTTTCCTTGATCTTCAGAATCCCTGGAACTTTTATAAGAGATGGTTCTCCTTTCTTCAGCTTTTTAACCCTTTCACTGGCTCAATTCAAAAGACTAATTCACCTATCCTGGCTCCTAACATCTCAACGGTTCTACCCTTCAACCGGCCCAATTCCCCTCGTGAAAAGTTTGTTTTTACTGCATAGCATTTCTTTCCCCCTTTTCAAATATCGGAAGTATCTTTTGCTTGTCACACCGCGGCCCTCCTACCTCACATCGCGGCCGTAACAAAAATCTTCCACCCCCTAGAGTTTCTCTCCAAATTGCTTAGGGGCAGCAATCCCCCCCCCAACTGCTTCCCCAACTGCAGGAGAATTCTTATGCCCGTATCACACTAAAGATTTAGCACAAGCTTTTAGCGCAACTGTTTCACTAAACCTGTTCTACCTGCAACTGTTGCACTAAAATACTGTGTGATAGAGTGTTTTTCTATCAATCTTTAACTGCAACTTTTCCCATTCTACATGGGAAAAGTTTCACGAAAAGCTTGTGTTGCACATAATTGTCCAATAGCAGGGCAGGTTTTTGGCTCACGTGACTCGCGATCGAGCAAGGAATAAAATATGGCCGCCAACATGGATCCGTGGACTAAAGAAGAAATTTTAAATTATTTCATCGACGAAGTTACAATTCGTGAAATCTGTGGAACCACAGTCATGACTATTACAAGAACAGGACGTTAAAGCGGTTGACTTTTAAAGAGATAGGGAAGATAATGAGTGAGAAATGGCCTCATTACCAATCTTCTTTTACTAGCGGTAAGTAAGATTTTGCATGTCTTTTATACATTTCTTATCCGTAACAACTTAATAATTATTTATAATATTGCCACGTTTGATATAATTTCAAAATAATTCTATTTAATTGTGGATCTTTCGGAACTTTTCGGATCATTGATATGGATTCATATCAATTGTCATTTTTATCGCCAAACTTCGCCAATGTTTGTCAACAGAAATAATCTTCGTGCATAGGATATTGCACTGAAACAAGTTACAATTTTTTCTTCTGTATTCGGAAAACAATCAATCAGAATTTTTAATCATGTAGTAATAACTTCTTATTTAACAAAGTTAATTGTATTGAAAGCCATTAATAGTCTACCCTGCTTTACCATTATTGTTCAATAATGCAAGAGATATTTTTAATGCTAAGATTTTAAGTATTGTGGTTGCATTGATTTACTGTACTGACACTAGTATTTATCGTAAGCTCAATTTACGAACTTATGGATCACTTATGATAGTAAACATTTAGTTTACATGCAACCGAATAACAACAATAATAACACTTACATTTTTGTTTAAATTTTTGAACAAAAATAAATAAATTTCATTTTGTGTTTAAAGTTTTGTTAAAGAAATAAAACATTCTTAAAATTTGAGAGTTTTATAGTTTGTGTTTTGAAAGAGAAAAATGTTTAACTTAAAATTTTGTTACGAGTGCTTAAAAAAAAGAAAAAAAAATTATTTTATTTATAATTATATATATAAAATTAAGTACTATTTTATATTAGAATAATGTTTTATATTAGTTTTTATATAATGTGCAATATGTATTGGTGTTTAAGTTGTATTAAATCTGTAAATATTTATCATCAGCAATAAGTTGACAATTTTGAAAATATTGGATATATATCAAAACATCGGATATTTTCGATATTTTGGAACCCTGATCACAGCTCTCATTTTTTAATTTATTATTACATTTCAATATTTCATTTTGATGTCTATTTTTTACAGGATACAGAAAGTGAATTTGGGGAATTTACCCAAGAATCGGTTACTGCAGTCAATGAAAATGCAGTAATGAATAGCCCCCAGACCAATAAAAGGAAAGTGATAGAAACTTCATTAATTCCCCCTAAAAAAAAAGGGAAAGTGTGGATAAGCAAATATCCAGCACGTTGGAGCAAGTTAAGAAATTAATGGCATCTATAAATGAGGATAAAGACAATGTCGATGATGCCTTTTTTAATTATCTGAGATGTACATTTAAAAGTTTAAAAGAAAAGGCAAGAGTTGAAATCCAAGGTGTTATCAATAAAAATTGCATGGCAGACTTGAATAATAATAAATAATTTTTTAAATAAATTTTTTACTTCATGTTTCATTTCATTGATTTCATTGACCATAATTTAATTTTACAAATAGCTGGTATGTTGCATATAACTGGTATTTATAGGTATTTTGATATTTGAAAAATATATAGCAGTAGTATACAGCTCAGATTCAAAAAATTATAATAATTGAGAAAAAGTAATAAGAAAGAAATTATTTTCCATTTATTTATTTATGATACTATTCCAAAATTTATTGATATATCTGAGAGTTAACCTTTTCGTAGATGTCCATTTTTTTAATATTGTGTTAGTATTTTATGTAATGTAATGTAATTATTCTAATATTTTGAATATGAGCTGTACTAAAATCTGAATGTAATTTATCTGAATTTTTTTTATTTCACACTTTTTTGTGCTAAGAATGTTACTAGAAACTAATCTTTCCATTTGTACCACAAAAGATCAGATCCATATGGGTAACCCAATTTATATGGGTACAGAAAAAAGAAATCAAATTATTTTGGTACTTGGCAAAGTTATGTCTAACATAAAATAATAATGGTCGTTCTAACCCCTCTTTTGAGACTAAGTTTTCGTATGCTGTTTTCATAATTGAAACCAGTGTAGTTATTATTTACAAGTTATACAGAACAAAAAAATTTTCAATCTTAACTTTGAACAAGGTACATTTATTAAAAATTAAATTCAATGTAAATTGCACATTTTCTCTTGCCATGGAACAGGTTCCACATTCTATTGAAGTCAGCAGCTAATGCTTTCCATTCAGTTTCATTACTGGGGCAATTTAGATAATCATCTTTTAAAACTGTAAAAATTGCCTTTCATACTAGTGGCAAGATTCCAGAAATGATGTTTTGAGCAATGCGAAAGTGAAAACTTAATGATTGCTGCGTTTCACCTGAAAAATAAAGATAAATACTGTCAGTAAAGAATCAGACACAGGTAATGCTTAAAAGAAAAACATTTTAGCAATTCTCTTTTAATGATCCATAGGTGTATTTTTTCATCTAAAGATCTGTCTTAGTAATTTTGTTCAAAACAGAATAGTACAGAAAACATAAACAATAAAACATCAGTTTCTAATGTGCCTAACATGCCAAATCTAACATCTAATTACCGTAGGCTGTCTGTAATCGACACAGCTTGGGACCAATGCTAGTGTGGATTATAGGTCATTCTATTGTTTATGTTTTGAAAATTGTAAGTAAAACCAATCAGTTTTTTTTACAATTAATGACAAATTAAAATAACAGAAATATTATAATAAATATTGTACAATGATTTTATTTGAATTTATTTAAATATACAATTAATGATTTTTTAAAAAATGTCACAATATATATTTTTACATGTTATCTATTGAATTGTCAATGATTGGCATTGAAACTTAACATCAAATTTCAATGTTTACATCTGTTATGATGTGTGGATTATAGGTGCTTGCGAATTAAAGAGAGTCTACTATATTATATTAATTAACTATCAAATATAATATTTTCAATTTTTGCACAGTAAGCACCCACATAATAAAATGTTTATTTTAATGCAAATACATTTGTCAATTTCATGATTATAGATTTTGTGTGACCAACTTGGACACTTCTGGGGTAATTATCGATCAGCAACAAATTTGATTAAAATAGATTGCCATAATATATATTATATAAATCAAAGTATTAAAACCGAAATACACTAGAATATGTAAAAGTACATGTGTTAGTATCGACCATATTTATACTACCTAAAATAATTAATCCTACTTATACTTTATTGTATGCAACTGTGTTTATATTCTACAGTCCTGCCCATCATATTCATTAAATCATGATAATGATAATCTTGTACTAGTCTTTAATATCAATATTAAGATTTAAAAAAAAGCAATGTTTATAAAAAGTCTATATCTTTACCTGTAGCTAAATATCTGAGAGTGAGTGCCAAACGTTCACCAGGAGGAATACTGTCTCTCATTTGTGTATTTCTTTTTTGTATCAAAGGTGATACTTTTTCAAGCCTAATCCACCTTCTATAGCCTTCAGTATCCTAGTATTAAAAAAATAAGATACGTTTAATTTTTCATAATTGTATTTCATGTAAAGAAAATTTCTATGAGCAAGTTATTACAGCAACCTTTTCAAACATTTCACTAAAACCAAACGGGGGAAAAAGAAATAATCCTCTTTTAGGGGACTTAAAAAAGGGTCAAATATTCTGCATAATAATTCTATAAATATTATTTCTATAATAATTTATTAATTCTAGCAAAATTTGAAAGAAAATATCTTACCTGAAGTGCCAGTTCCCTCATCAAATTCTCATAACATCCTAGTTTATTTCTTTTTTTTTAACCATTCCCTTGTCCAAATTTTTCTTTCAGATTTTTTTCTTCTTGCAATTAATGCTGCTGTACGGCAAATTATTGTAGCACATATCGTTTTTTTAGATGATATGCTCATAAAATTGGATGGAGCCATGATTTGAATAGGTTATGTCCGACTGAGCAATCGATTCGTAGTACATGCGCTAAGAAATTTGTATGCTATGCCTAAAGCCTGATGGTCGATAACAGGATTGGTACGGTAACCCGTCCGCTTCGGTTTGCGAATCCGTTTGTCAAACTCCAGCAACCCTTCACAGACACTCCGCGAGGAGAAAGGCTTCACGAAAAGCTTAAAAGTTTCACCAAATTCTTCAGTGTGATACGGGTTTTAGAATCGGGTACGTGTAGAATAGAAAGACAGAAGGCTTCCTCTTACCCGTGACTTTGTAGCGTACAGAAACTTTTGTCGCTTTCGTAAAAATGCAATCTATGATTTGAAATTTAAATAAATATTAACACGCTAAATATGATAATATAAATATATTTACTGACATATACAAACACAGAGATGGATAGATTGATGTTGAGATATATGTTCGGTAAAAAGCATTATACTATATATATGTAGGAAGGAGTTAGTACTCCTTCCTTTAGAAGTGAATCATTAGACTTAATCATTTTGAACATTTAATTAAACTAGACGATGTTTACAAGACAAGACTAACACTTAGTATGAAATTAAAAAAAAACAAAGCATTAACATAGCTATTTGACTCAAAACGGCAAGCCTGCGGAGCGACACATCCGCTTCGTAATGTCACTAGTCCATCACTGTGTTTGCGTGCCAAGTCCTTCGCTCCGAAGTAGTAGGAGTGGAAGTTGTAGTAATAGTTCAGTTGTGTTGCCAAACTCATTCTCACACGGCCGTTCTGACTTTCCAGACGTCCGCGGCTGGGTTGTAAACAATAATTCTGAAAAGATAAAAAAAAAAAGAGCAGAAAAAGGAAAAATATTTCAAAAAATCAAGCAGTGTTCAACACAGTGGTATTGGTGTTCAGTTTCTGCACCACTGTTTCATTTTGTCCGCTGCAGTTGATGTTATGGTTGGACCATCGTGATGTCCTAACTTTCGAACTTCGTAACGATCGTTGGGGTTGATGTTCGTGATCTCATATGGTCCGAAGAACTTTGGTCGGAGCTTTAATCCGGTTCCAAATTGAGTTCGTTGTATTGCCACTTTGTCACCGATCTTGTATTTACAAGCCGGTTTACGCCGTTTGTTATATTGTCGTATGTTTTCTTCCTGTAAACGGAGGATATTTCGTTTAGCTTCGATACGTAACGCTTCTTTGTCATCAAGAATTCTTTGGTGGTGTTCCTCGTCAAGAAGATTTTTAATCTGTAGATCCTCTTGTTGTTTCATTTTAACACCAATTAAAAGTTGAAAGGGTGTGAATTTTGTACTGCGTGTGGTGGTACTATTTAAGATACGTTGCAATCTTGGGACATATTTAAACCATTTGTCAGGTTCATCTAGAGCTAACTTAGTTAAAACGGGAATAATTGTGCCATGAACACGCTCAACCTGACCGTTGCCACGTGGCACACCTGTTGCTATTGAAATGTGTTCAATTGACTGTTCCTGGCAGTAACTTTGAAATTCTGAAGATGTGAATGCGCTACTTTTGTCAGTAATGATTTTTGAAGGGTTGCCAAATGTAGTTTGTTGCAAGGATAATTTGTCTAAGGCATCTTTCGTAGAGGTGGACTTCACGGGATAGATCCATACAAATTTGGAAAAGGCATCAACTACTGTAAAAAGATACTTATAACATTTTTTTGTCGATGGTAAAGGTCCTAAAAAGTCGCAATGGTAACATTCAAGGGGTGCATCACCTTTTGGAATGGGGTGAAGGTATCCTTCTTGTTTTCCAGATTTTCGCGAGGACAAAATGCAAGGAATACAGTTCGAAATAATTTCTTGAACTAATTTCTTAAGTTGAGGAATGAAAAATTCACGAGAAACAATTAATTCGGTTTTTTGTGAAGCAAAATGACCTTGTGAATGGGCGTTTAGCACTATTTCTTTCTGCATCATTTGTGGTACTACTAAAAGTTCGGCATCCTGATGAAGTTTATAAAGAATTCCGTTTTTAACAAAAAATTCATCAGAAGGTGTAGATTCAAGCATAGATTTAATTTGAGATATAAATTCATCCTGGTCTTGGGCATTTTTCACCTTTTGAGTGATATCATTTGAGGTAATTACAAGAATGGGGTTACGACTTAAAGCATCAACATGTTTCATCTGTCTACCGGGTCGATGACAAACTTCATAATCAAAGTCTTCTAACATCAATGCCCATCGAGCAATTTTAGCTGGTAGGTCTTTTTTGTGCATCGTTTTTTGGAAAGCATCACAATCGGTGATAATTTTAAATTTTGTTCCCAACAAGTAGTTTCGAAATTTTTTTAGCGCTTCAATAACGGAAAGAACTTCCAGTTCATAACTATGATATTTTTCTTGTTGAACTGTAGTTTTACGGCTAAAATAATGAATAGGATGAAACTGTCCATCATCGGATTGTTGCAAGAGCACAGCGCCAAAACCTAAGGAGCTGGCATCAGTGTGGAGTTCTAATGGGTATCCCTGTTGAAAAACATGAAGAACTGGGTTTTGTGAAAGAATGTTTTTAAGTTGTTGAAAAGCTGCTATTTGTTCAGAGTCAAAATTAAATTCTACATTATCCCGAAGGAGGTCACTTAATGGTCTAGCAATCAGTGCATAATTTGGAATGAACTTTCTGAAATAACTTGTTAATCCAAGAAAACTTTGAACTTGTTTAGGGGTTTGAGGTTGTGGGAAATTTTGAACAGCTTGTGTCTTGGTAGGTGAGGGTTTAACTACTCCATTTTCGATAATGTAACCAAGAAATTCTATCTTTCGCTGTAAAAATTGACACTTTTTAAAGTTCAATTCAAGGCCATAGTCTGCAGCTGTTTGGAGAACTAGGCGTAATTTTTGTAGACCTTCAACTTCATCATTAGATGGTATGAGAAGATCGTCCATGTAAACAATAAGAACATTGTCGCGAATGAGATTTCTAAAAACTGTGTAAACATATCGTTGGAAAACACTGGGACTGTTACATAAGCCAAATGGGACACGTAAAAATTCGTATTGTCCTTCATGAGTCACAAAAGAAGTATATTTAGTGCTATTAGGGTCCATAGGTACATGAAAGAAACCATTTTTGAGATCAAGTGAAGTGAACACCCGAGATTTTCCAAGTTTGTCTAAAGCTTCTTCGATGAGCGGTAAGGGAAATTTATCTTTTATCATTTTTCTATTCAATTTGCGGTAATCAACACAAAGTCTATAATCTCCACTTTTTTTCTTACATAGAACAATCGGTGCGGCATAATCGGAGCAACTTTCTTTAATAATTCCATCATTTAACCAATCTTGAATTTGGCTTTCTACAATTTTCTGTTCCGCGAAAGGGAGTCGTCGAGAACGTTGAGCTACAGGGATTTCATCTTGTAATAAAATAGTCATCTTAATTTCAGTGTCTTGAACTTTATGTGGTTTGTAGGAAGTAACGATATTTTGAACTTCCTCACGAGTTTCAGAATTCAAAATGTGTGAAAGATCAAATGGAAAAGCTTGATCATCAGAAACATTAGCAATATTAACGAAGGTGTTATTTTCAGGAGTTTTGCATAAACGAATACCGTCTTTATCAAATGTAAATTGGGTTTGCTGTAAAAAGTCGATTCCGATAATCACATCAAAAGGAATCAAGTCATCCTCTAGAACATGTATTTTAGCAGGTAAAGTAATGGTTTGAATTTCGATGGAATCCTGAAAGAATCCGATGCTGTGAACTTGGTTTTTGCCAATTCCTGAAAAGGGAATGTTGGTGGGCTGCAATGGTGGCGAACCAATTCTTCGATAGGTTTTCTCATTGATGAGGGTTGCCTGTGACCCAGTGTCACAGAGTGCTGTCAATTGAATTCCTGCAAGTTGAATGTCAACATGCATGGGATTTTTCGATGAAGTTTCAGGAGAAAGTGCATTTACAGTTTTATCAGAAATAGGTTTTTGAGAATCAGGTTTTGGTTTAGAATTTCGATAACTTTTAGGGCAATTAGCATGAACATGACCAAAACTTTTACATCCGTAGCATTGTTTACCATGTGACTTATTCAAACATTGGTTGCTTTTGTGACCTCTCAAGCCACAGGAAAAACATACTGGCTGTGTATTTGGGCTACGTGTATTATCGACTTTCACATTGAGGTAGGAAGCATCAATTTTTTTCTGATTATTTTGTCTGAAATTTTGTGATCTGTTAAAGATTTGTTCATAAATTTTCAACTTTTCCTTAAATTCAGGGACGGATTTACAACCGTAAAGAATAACTTTATTGTTTGTTGAATCAGGAATTCCGTTTATGACATACTCAAACAGAGAGGAGTCATTGAGAGAACCTTTGTGTGCCAAATCTCTTATAGCTAAGAAATATTCTTGTAGGGTTTCAAACGGTTTCATACGTCGAGATTCCATTAATTTATGTAACTGAATACCGTTAATTTTGTCCGAAAATTCGTCTAATAAATGGTGCTTCAATTGTTCCCAATTTGTAATTCCACGAATAGACCTAATTAAAGTTTGAGCGGGACCAGTTAAACATTTTCTAACAAAAGTAATTTGGTGAATTGGATTGTTTATCTGATATAAACAAAAAAGTTCTTCAACGTCAGATATAAAATTCTCAACACTGTAATTATCACGAGATGAGAAAGGTTTTATTAAATCAACAACGTCTTTCAGACTAAACAACTGGAAAGAGAGATTCGCAGTTTCAACTGAAGGCAATGAATTTTGATCTGATTCACCAACGGAAATGTGTGTATTTTGCTTATTCGAAGATTCTTTTGCGTCAATGGTGGGGGAAAAGGGAGATCTATTTTCCTCTATAACGCTGTTAGTTTGGGATGAACGTGCATCCGGAAGTGAGTCATCATTCACTTCGCATTCCGAAAGATCAGAAAATTCTGCTTTTAATAACGATAAATCACTAAGACTCATAAGAATGGTATTGGCACATTTGTCTGGGTCAGTTGAAAATTCTAAATGAAGTAGATTACAAATAGAAATCAAGTCTTTAAGTGAAAAATCTTTAAGTACTTTCTGTTTCGTTGCTTCTAACACGAATGGCTGTTTAAAACCTGTAAATTTACGTAATCTGGTACGATTTTGTCTGTCGCCGTCTGTACCAAAAATTAAACGATGTAGAACCTTTATTTGATTCGTACTACCAATTTTTAATGATTTTGCAATATTGGGGTAATCGTTGAGAGTAGCCATAACTATATACTAGGTTCAAACAATTATAGTACACAAATATACAAATATTCAAAACCAAAATCAATACTTATAATACGTAGGTACTCAAATTCAAAAATAAAATTTCAAATCGAAATTTCCTCAAATACCAATTCAATAATAAAATATTGATTCTCAAAATATGCATCAAGGAAATAATATAATATTCTTCAAACTGTATTCAAATTGCAATCATTCAAAATATATGTTATGTTGTGGTTTGTTCAAGGAAACAAGATTCTTCAAGTTAAATGTCGAAATTTTCATCAAATCATCAAATAATTTCATCGAAATAGAATTCTCTTCAAGAAAACAGAAGTGATAAATTCAACGTCAAAGACCATCAAAAATGAATTTAGCATCAATTAAATTCTTGCATCAAAAGAACGTTGAAATATTTTCAGTTTTCTTATAATTATCATCAATAAGATGAGAATTCCATTAATCTTCAAAATTTTCTTGAACAAGCTTCAAAGTATGCATGAAATAATTACAATATGATCAGAATATACTCACAGTTCTGGTTTTCGGTTCTCGTCATCCCATCAGAATATTATCAGAGTCCGTGGCACATCGCTTTCGTTTTCGCTGGCGGTATCCAAAACAGAAATCACGGAGAACAGTAATCCGGTAATCATCAAAAGAAAATAGTTTTTCAGTCCAAGCTAGGGATATTTTTCGAGTCCGAGGGCCGAGCACCCATGTAGGAAGGAGTTAGTACTCCTTCCTTTAGAAGTGAATCATTAGACTTAATCATTTTGAACATTTAATTAAACTAGACGATGTTTACAAGACAAGACTAACACTTAGTATGAAATTAAAAAAAAACAAAGCATTAACATAGCTATTTGACTCAAAACGGCAAGCCTGCGGAGCGACACATCCGCTTCGTAATGTCACTAGTCCATCACTGTGTTTGCGTGCCAAGTCCTTCGCGCCGAAGTAGTAGGAGTGGAAGTTGTAGTAATAGTTCAGTTGTGTTGCCAAACTCATTCTCACATATATTATATATATATATATATATATATATATATATATACTAATCATTATTTTTTATAGATATTTAAATTCATAATTGTGTTTCATCTAATTTTCCATGTAGAATTCATCTTAAAACACGTCTTTATTTTAGTTTGTAAGTTATTAAAGACCAAAAACTGCTATTCAGAATAAATATTAAATCAGTTTAAGTCAATTTATTACTTAAAGGAGCCAGTTAAATGTTCTTTAGTTAAGATTATGCAGTTAGAGTCTTTTTTAAATAATTCTAAAATTTATGACTGTTAAAAATTTATTATATCCTTTATTTTCTAATTTAATCAAAATTCTAATACACTATTTTTGACATGGCGTGTCATATGTTAAGCAGATTGATAAATATTGTTATTTATCTGCATTAAGATATCTTGAGATATAAAAATAATATTCATAAATAATGGCAGAAAATGTTTCTGCTCTTTCTTGATTTGATTCAATTTGCAAGTGTTTCGGTAAAAAGCATTATTTTACAACGAATCTTTAAAATAATGCTGTTGTTAACGAAAGATCTAGTTTTTTGCATGAAAGATCTATTTTTTATAATATTATATACACTTACTAGCATTTTACCCGTTCTTCGCACGGGATCTGATTGCGTTGAGGGGGGTTATATCGGTCCCCGCCCCCCTATTTCAAGAAATAAATTTTTTACACCCACTGCAGTTTGTAATATATATATATATATATATATATATAGTTTGTAATATATATATATATATATATAAATATAGTTTAGTCATCCCCTAAAACCTATTTATTCCCCAAGTTTGGTCGAAATCTGTTACAAATTGCATTAATCAGGATTGGAAGGGAAGAAAGAAGTTCGTAAAGTATTAAATAAGTAGTTAAATTAAAAAATTTAATTTTTTTTCACTGCGTCATCTCACTATTTAACTTGTTCGGACCACATATGAACAAAGCATGCAGTTTGTAATATATATATATATATATATATATATATATATATATATATACATATATATATATATATATATATATATATATATATATATATATATATATATATATATATATATATAAATATTCATACCTGATGTTCTTTTATGCACATCAGCAATAATAACTATTATTCCACAGATCCTCTGTCATTTTAAACAGAATTTGAAATTATCGCAGATCGAAAACAAGGTATTGAAATTATAATTGGAATATAGTATAAGGCTGTGAAGAATATAAAATCTTTCTTCTGATTGCCTTTGAATCTATTAGTCAAGAGAAGTACCGGCAACACAGAACTTTTTTTTCAGAAATATAAAAGTTTTCCTTTACAGATGATCCTTTATTTTACATACTTATCACAAACGGGATTCGAACCCGAGACATCAACTCAACTATTGATGATAACTTTAAAATGCTATGAAAATTTGGCAAAAGTATTATGTTCAATTTCTCCCAAACTTCAGATATTTTCTAAACAAAACATTCGATAATATAAATTAAACATTAAATATTTCAGATTTTAAACCATCTCTTATAATTTTAAGTTAATAAAAAATTCTAGAGAATTCCATTAAATATTTCATCTCACTAGCATAATATTTTTCACATGTTTTCCCATAATATTTCCATGATATGATATTTATATTTAGTGCACAACACCATACAAACTTAATTCTTAACTCATTCTAAACAAAAAGAAAGTCAATCATATTGAGGTGGTATATAAATTTTATTACTTCATTGATTTCAGGAACCAAAAATTTAAACTTCTATAATTACCATTTTGTTACACAGAAGCTACATTTTAACAGTCGTTAAAAATATTTACACAATCTGCAACAGTGCAAGTAGTAAAAAAATATTATAAGTGTAAATTTTATATAATTAAAACATAATAATACACAAATTATTTAAATGTGTCATGTTACAGTCACATTGTTTTATCCTATGAATTTTATATTTCATTGTTAAACGAATTACACTCACACAAAACGATAAAAGAATATTGCAGTTCACACACAGAATTACTTATTGTTTCATATATGTAATGAAATTTTGGAAGGTAGAATTATTTTAACAAACCAAAATTAGTTTGTAGTGATAACTTATTTCATTTAATTTATAAGTGCATTTCATTCATTTACTGTATAATAGATGGCACCACCATTCAGTGTCATTTTATGTTGCACGACACCGATAGGTGGCGTGGCAGTATTGTATCCCGAGAATTTTCTCGATGCTCGCGAACACTTCGCTTGCTGCTGTATAACCGAAAGGTGATGTTCGGAGATTGAATAAATATTATTTTGTTAAGTTTTAAAATCTGTTTCCATCAATCTAATTCAGGCATCTAACCTGATAATAATGGTGACCTGGCAATACGCCCAAATAAAATAACGGACGCCTGGGTTTATTTACGCCTATATCGAAAGACAATATTTTCGCTGACCACGTGCTCACCAGTCTTCAACTATGACGCAAGAAGTCGGAGCAGTGAAAATACCGGTCTACAATTTCGCTGATCCTTCACTATGGTTCCTGATGTGCGAAGCTACGTTCGAATTAGGCACTCCGAAAGCTATATCGGAAAGCAAGACAAAGTTCAATTACAAAGCATCTAATTTACCACCGGAAGCAGCTACCGTGGTACGGGACGTTATCGTCAACCCTGACAAGACCGACCCTTACGGTGTGTTGAAAAGGGAGCTGATAAGAAGAAGCGGTGAGTCATCCCATCAAGAAATCCGGAAACTTCTCGTCGGTGAACAGCTGGGAGATCGCAGACCTAGCGAACTGCTACGCGTCATGCGGCGGCGCGCCGAATCTTACAACGTGCCGGAGGAATTAATGATGGAACTTTTTCTACAACATTTGCCGACGCCCGTACAGTCAATCATCGCAGCAGTAACACCGTAAGCCTAGAAAAGGCAGCGGACATCGCTGACAGAGTGATGGAAGTGACACCTATGCCGGTAAGTGCTTGTTCTGTTTCCTCAGTTCATTCCATTGAAGACCGATTGCTTGAGGAAATCAAAAAAATTAATACGCGGATAAATGAAATTTCGTTGCGTAGAGGTCGCAGTCCTCATCGCAACAGTGCGTCGCGTGCTCGTAGTAAATCACGATCCAAAACTTTCGCTAACTGTTGGTATCACCATAAGTTTGGCCATAATGCCAAGAAATGCGTTCCCCCGTGCAATTTTGAAAAAAACGACGACGGCCGGGTGTAGAGGCGACTACCACCTTGCCATTAAACTCTCGTCGCCTGTTCGTGCGCGATCGGCGTACCAATGTTAATTTTTTGATTGACACAGGAAGTGATGTTTCCATCATCCCTGCTTCAAGGTTACAAAAAAGAAACGCATTACAAATGACACTTTCGGCAGCTAACACCTCGCCAATTCAGGTCTATACAACTCAAACCCTTTCTTTAGATATTGGTCTTAGGAAAATTTTCAAATGGACATTTTTAGTTGGGAATGTATCCACCCAATAATTGGTGCTGATTTTTTATATAATTTTAATCTAATGCCTAACTTAACCTCCAAAAATTTAATTGACTGCCAAACTAATATTACCTCGCCCTGCATACTAAAGAACAGTGCGATTCATTCAATTAAAACTGTATCAGGCGATAGTGTTTATCATAAATTATTATTGGATTTCCCCGAAATCACTACCCCCCCTCGTCCAGACCAAGAAGTTAAACATTCGGTTGTGCATTATATACAAACAACTGGTCCTCCTGTAACAGCAAAAGCACGCCGTCTCGCACCTGACCGTCTGCGCATTGCTAAGGACGAAATTCAAACCATGATCGAACTAGGTCACATGCGTCCTTCTAAAAGCAATTTCGCATCACCTTTGCACATGGTGCCGAAGAAAGACAGCGCTGAATGGAGACCAGTTGGAGATTACCGAGCACTTAATGCTCAAACAATTAAAGACAACTATTCAGTTCCAAACATTTTGGACTTTACGTCTAACTTACATGGTACAAAAATATTTTCGCACATAGATCTGATTAAGGTTTATCACCAAATTCCAATCAACCCAGCAGATATCCATAAGAGTGCCATAATAACACCTTTTGGATTATTTGAGAGTACTCGAATGCAATTTGGCCTCTGCAATGCTGCAGCAAGGTTTCAAAGGTTCATTGATGAGGTAACTATTGGACTTCATTTTGTTTATGCCTTTGTTGATGACATTTTAGTCGCTTCAAAATCTCCAGAGGAGCATATCGAGCATCTCCGCATTGTATTTGAGCGTTTACAAAAATATGGACTCAGTTTAAAACCCTCTAAATGTATTTTTGGCGTGTCATCAATTCAATTCTTAGGCTATAAAGTTTCTGAATTTGGAATTGAACCCTTAACAGATAGAGTGGACTGCATATTAAAATTTCCAAAACCAAATACACTAACACAATTGAGACAATTCTTAGGGCTTCTAAATTTCTATCGGCGGTTTATACAAAAAGCAGCACACATTTTAGCACCTTTAAATAAACTGTTAGAGGGAATTAAAAATAAAAAGAAATCTAAAAGACCCACTCGCAATAATCAGCAGGATACACTTCAATAGAATGAGGAGGCTGAACAAGCATTTAATGATGCAAAAAGTGCTTTAGCAGAAGCAACTCTACTTCACCATCCTATTCCAGGTGCAAAATTAAGTGTATGGGTTGATGCCAGCGATTTTGCTGTTGGCGGTTCTCTTATGCAAGTGCATGAAAACAGATGGGAGCCAATTGCATTTATGTCTGTGAAGCTTTCAAAAAGTCAGCAGAAATTCTCTACTTATGACCGAGAACTGTTGGCAATATACACAGCTGTAAAGCGATTTCAACATATGCTAGAAGGTCGCAGCTTCACAATATACACGGACCAAAAGTCTCTCATCTATGCTTTTAAACAGAAACCTGAGAAATGCAGCCCTCGTCAGTGGCGGCATCTTGACTACATATCACAATTCAGCACTGACATTCGCCATACTAGTGGAATCAACAATACAGCAGCTGATGCTCTATCTAGAGTAGAAATCAGCCCTATCTCCAATTCATTTTTTCTAGATTTCAATGCTTTCGCAGATGCCCAAAGAATTGATCCTGAATTAAAAAAATTGCGGACTGAAAATTGTACTTCTTTACAATTTAAATACATCCCCAGTCCAGTGACAAATACCAAACTTTTATGTGATGTCTCTACAGATGTACCTCGACCATTTGTACCAGAAAATTTTCGCAGAACTCTTTTTGAACACTTTCATAACCTTGCACATCCAGGTGTAGCAGCAACTACACAACTAATTTCATCCAGGTATGTTTGGCCTCAGATGAAGAAACATCTTAAGGAATGGGTGAAAAGCTGCATTGCATGCCAGCGATCAAAAGTGATCAGGCACACCAAGACACCTTTAGGCACTTTCGCATCACCTGATGCAAGATTTTCTCACATCCACATCGATTTGATAGGTCCCTTACCTCCATCAGAAGGGCAGACCTACTGTCTGACAATCATCGATAGATTTACAAGATGGCCTGAGGTAGTGCCTATTGCTGATATTACTGCAGAAACTGTATGTCGTGCTCTGTTCAGTGGTTGGATCTGTCGTTTTGGATGTCCTTCCACCATAACAACAGACCAAGGTCGACAATTTGAGTCCCATCTCTTTCGAGAGTTGACAAATATGCTTGGCATGACCAAAATTAGAACAACTGCCTTCCACCCTCAGTCGAATGGTTTAGTGGAACGTTTCCACCGTGTCCTAAAGAGTGTTATAAAGGCTCATGAAAATCCTAGATGGACTGAATGCTTACCTGCCATCTTACTTGGACTGAGAGCTGCTGTGAAAACAGATATAAATGCATCCAGCGCTGACTTAGTGTATGGTGTTTCACTCAAACTTCCAGCAGATTTGTGTACAGAATCTTCACCGAATAAAATTTCACAAAACAATTTCATCCAACAATTGCGGGAAAGGATGAATCACATCAAACCCATCCCTACATCCCATCATGTGAAATCCAAGGTTTTTGTGCACCCAGAATTAAACACTTGCTCTCATGTATTTCTAAGAGTGGATAAAGTCAGTCCAGCCTTGTCACAACCGTACACTGGTCCTCATGCAGTACTTTCACGAGAGACCAAAAACATCACCATAGACTTAAATGGGAAGAAAAGTTGTGTCTCACTTGATAGAGTCAAGCCAGCTTTTCTATTTAATGACTTACCTGAGACTGATTACCCTGAAACCCAACCAAACGAAAAGAAATCACCAGAAAATCCTGAGACTGTAAAAACTCAAGTAACTAAATCTGGTAGACGTGTAAAATTTAATAAGAGGTTAATAACAGAAATTGGTTAGAACATTTTGTATATATTCATTTTGTAAAACATTTGAAAATTGCATCACATATATTTCATTTTTGTAAACATTTTGAAAATTGCATCATATATATTACATTCAAATTTTGACAGGTATATACATATTCATATTTTGTAAAGTAAATTATTTCTCTTTAACCTTTGCAGCATTTTGTATTCAGGGACATATATTAATTATGGTATATACAAGTGAAATGTTTATTACATTCAGATATTACCCAGACTGTTTTCTTTACATATTAATATGTCGAATTTATATGCCATATATATTATTTTTTTTTTATTTTTTTTTAAAACTTATTTTTAACATTTTGTCGTTCCTTCACAAGTTCATCACTGGAGGGATACTATTGTAGTGATAACTTATTTCATTTAATTTATAAGTGCATTTCATTCATTTACTGTATAATAGATGGCACCATCATTCAGTGTCATTTTATGTTGCACGACACCGATAGGTGGCGTGGCAGTATTGTATCCCGAGAATTTTCTCGATGCTCGCGAACACTTCGCTTGCTGCTGTATAACCGAAAGGTGATGTTCGGAGATTGAATAAATATTATTTTGTTAAGTTTTAAAATCTGTTTCCATCAATCTAATTCAGGCATCTAACCTGATAATAAGTTAATATTAAATTTTAGAATAAAGGTTATAACATAATATTCCATTTTTGGCATGATCTCAAGGTTAGTATAAAAAGTGACACAGTACCCAAAATCACTGATCAAAGGTTATGCTTGAATATATATGGTTTATTTACACTACTATACATTTTATATACAATAACACTTAAAAAAAATTCATTAAGCTTTCTTCAAATTATTTAATCCTATTCTAAATTTCTTTCAAGTTAATCATTCAATGCAATTTTTCTAGATATTCACCAATGTTAACCTCAATATTTATCACAATTAATTTCAACAATAAATATTTGCTAATAGATACACACATCATTGATAATCAATTCCATCAGTAATAAAATTCCTCATCATAACTTTGTTACTACCAATTACATTTATCAATAATCTTTACTAATAGTTATACACATCAATAATAATCAGTTTTGTCAGTAATTAAATTCCTCAACATAACTTTGTTACTACCAATTAAAATCATCAGTAACATTTACTTATAGTTACACACATCATATTCAAAATCATCAATCATCAATCATATTCAAATTCATCAGTAACTAAATTTCTCAACATAACTTTGTAATTAATGTTTTAATTGTTTTCAATCTTTCTCTCAAAATCTTAAAATTTTAGCAATGCCGAAATTAGAGTTCCAAATGACACTTCCCTATCATTAATATAAAATATTCTGAAACAAACCTTGGCTGACATCGATGACACCACATGTATACACATGAGTTTCAGTCCTCGGACTCATTAACACTCATAGGTATAAGGATAATAATCCGTTGCGTCATAATTGGCAGTCCACGTAGAATATCAGTAAACACAGTCTGGAAGTCACCACTCAGTTCCTGGTCCTTGTGGAAGGGTGCAGTCTCACGGCTGGCATGGGGTTGATCGTTGTCGTCAAGGAAACAGGCTCAAACTCTTAGCGTCAGTTCCATATCATTGGGAAAGGGTGCAGAATCTCTCAGCTGGCATGGGGTTGATCCTTGTGGATGAGGGAACAGGCTCAAATCCGTGTCATCTGGTAGTCAACTATTTTGTCATGCAAGAGCGACATGGTTTCACCCTTGCTTTTGGTTTCGACTCATTTATTCTATATGTTTTCGCGACAGTATACTATTTTCTTTCATATTACAAATGAATAATTATATCGCTAAAAATTTGTTAGTTCTTTCTGATGTTACAATTATAGATTCAATGATCTTGTAATAACCTTAATACATAATACCATATTTTTAAGTGCTACAATTTTTTACAACAGAAGATCGATAATAGATCGCAATATCATACACAATTGCTTATTTCTTATTATGTGAAAATATGATGTAAACAAAGACGTATACTTATTTTGAATATAGAAATATATGTTAAACATTCTATTCTTTTGTATGGTATTTTTCAAAACAGGGAGCGGGGCACAAAGCTACATCACAAATTTTACAGCAATATCTAGTTTCTTTTCTTATTTTTTTGCCATTTTCATTTTCCGTTTGGCAACAAATAATGCATCTTCGGGAAGGATTGATCTTTTTTTCTGTTTGTGGAATATATGAGGTAAAAATGTCTTCCTTGAAACCTTAGGGCAGAGCTAATTTTGCATGAATGGATAGAGTTATTTTCTGATTCAGAAGAAATGTTTTCTTCCGTTATTCTCTCTATTAATTTCAAACGGAAGTTCAGATTATTAAGATTCTCTCCATTTTTTTTAAAGAAGGAATTAATTCCAAACGGAAATATCTAAAAGGTGCCTGAAAATTTTTTTATAATATTTTTTCTGTTTTCTTATTATCCCATAATTTGGAATAGATGCCTCCATTCTGTCCACACCGCCCATTGTATGGTTGTAATCCAGAACTGCTACCGGTTTTTTTATAAGTTTTCCCATGTTTTGTTATATTTTGCATTTCTGTGGAATGGATCGTGCTTAAAATGGCAACAGATCTTTTATCATGCCACTTCATTATCAAAGCTTTCCCCCGTTGATAAACAATCAGCTCACCCTTTTTCATTTTCTTATTTTTGATTTCGTCGGGCACATCCCTTCTGTTTGTTCTAAGTGTTCCATAGATGTCTGTTTTCCTTGAAATGAGAATTTCTGCAAGGTCCGTAAGGTTTCCGCAAGGTTCACTCGGAAAATTATGCTTTCATTAATTTGCTTCCGACCATTATCAAAAATCAATGAAATTTTAAGGAAACAGCTACGGGGATAATCAAAATTGTGGAGATAACCTCGGATGTGGCGCTCTAAACGCCTTACACCTGATAATTTGGGTAGGTAGTTCATCGTGAGTTAAAAAAAAAGAAAAGAAACAGCTAAGAATTTCTCACCAATCCCTCCAACGCATTAATTTACAGATTAAAACAAGATGTCAGAAGATTGAGATGAAGAACTAAACAATATTTTGTTACACGAGGGTTAATTAGATAGACCGGATCCTACTTTTAAAGCCGATTACGAAAGGCGGGAATCATCCATGCCAGAAGTAGGATTCGGGATCGAAAGACCGAGCCCTACCATTCAGCCATCTCCAAGTATGAAGCACTGTACAACATTAAATAACTTTAAAAAATTGTATGGAAAGTAATAAAATAATAATGGAAAAGTTTGAAATGTAGCCAAATTGATAAAATAAAATATATTTAGACATTATTTTAGTTATTAAAATCGTTACTTTAGTTATAAAAATTATTAAAAGACGATTAATTAAATTTAAATATACATAATTTAAATATACATGTTTTAAATTAGGATTTAAATCACTTGATTTTTTAAAGAAATCATTGATTGATATCAAAAATACCATTTATTATATATTTTTACATTATGGTTCATTCAAATGTGATTTTATTAGCTATGATGGCTTTATCTAGAGTGTAAAGTAAAAGATAAAGTAGGAGGGAAATTCTATTATTGCAATATCATATTTTATCTATCATTGCGATTAGTAAGAGTTTTGTTGACATAGGATTAAAAAAAATCATGGTTTCCTGTATTTAATATAAAATTTATTATATGTAAATACTAATACTGCAATGAAAACTTTATCGTTAATCGTAATAATAATTTAATCATAATTTAAATTATTGCCTTTGAAATTTTTAACTTGTTAATGTTTAAAAATATAAAAAAAATCGCCCAGATTATGAATCTCCCAGATTATGATCATAGGGAAATTCATAAACGCCCTGTTCTTGTGGCCTTACAACAGCCAGCTATCCATTCCACACCCCTCATTCTTGAAAACTGATGTTACCGAACATATGACCTTTCGGGCAAGTCGATCTGCAACCTCCCCCCCCTCCAACTTACCAACGTCGCTCTATTCAGACCCCCATCCCGTGAATGCATCGGAGATGTACATGTAGGGGTCCTCATTCCCCAATTTCGGACAATTCGAAGTTGTAAATCAAGCATCTTTTATCGTTCCGAAAACGGGGGACGGACTCCGTGCAGTGCTGGAAAAATCACCAGCGCCTGCTCAGGGGTACGTCACTGCCCAAATGAGACGGCTAAGGTCGGACGTAATATTTCGTCACTGCCCGGATGAGACAGTTAGGGCTCGACGTAATATTACGTCACTGCCGCTGAAAGGGTTAAACACCCAAAATGATAAATTTAAGATACTACAAACAAACTAAGAGCCGGAAATAGCTCAAAAATTTTCTGTACCGTTAGACAGGTATAAAAACTTTAGATGAACTTGTTTATTAAAGGGACTTTTTTCAAGATTTTTTTTACTCAATATAGAAGCCATTCAAGTTATGATATTGTAAAGAAAAGTGAAATATAATGGCATACATATATTGGGTGATTCGCTCAAAACAGGCCCCGAATATTCTGCGATAACTCTCCCTGGGATGCAGCAATCTGAACTTAAAGAAAAGCTACATATCTTGACGTAAGTGTAATCGATTGCATTACATGCGATGTTGGAAGTGATCGCCGTTTTCTGCCAGACACATTTCGATGTGGCGCTCCGCGTTCCTGAATGTATTGGCAAGGATGTCGGGGAGAGTAGCAGCAATATCACGTTGGGTGTTTTCCTTCAAATCTTCTACAGTGCGAAGCTCTTTCAGATAGACTTTTCCCATAAGAAGAAGTCTAGTGGTGTCAGATCCGATGACCGTGGTGGCCAAAGTCCTTTGAAATTACCCTGTTGCTGACGCCGGGTGCCGGCGGTAAAGGTGGCTTGTTCCCAGGGCGCCAAGGTTCGTTGTGAGAACAAAGGCGTTGGTAACGGAGAGCGCGACTGCGAGTCCACTGGGGGAGTTGCATCATCTGAGAGAGTTGCTGTAGCACCATCTTAGTGTCGGTTGTCTCCACTTCCTTGTAGTCTGGCTGGAAACTGGCGATGGCCCAGGCTAAGAGAGACAATGGACGTTGGGGCCTCGACTAACGACACATGGTGTTAGCTCCTGTAGCTCCATTTGTTCTAAACAAATTACGGACCTGAGTAACTCTGTTTAAGTATGGATAACGTGCAGCGACGGACGTCTTGAGGTTCTGCGTTTGTTGAAGGCCAAGAAGGCGGGACGATGTATGATTCTGACTTATCTTGTTTCCGAAGAAGGACTTAATTTCCGCCACAACCCTAACCGATGTGAGACTCGTTGTTCCATCTTGCTGGAAGTAACCGTCCGTCAACTTCCGATCCTCCAGTTCATTCACGAACTGTTCAAAAATGTCCAAGTACGCATAGCTGTTCACGGTAGTGCCTAAAAAAATGGGTCCTATGATGCGTAACCAAACCACAAGCATTCCCCAACTTTTTGATCATGGAGCGGTGTTTGTTGAGTGACAAAGGGATTTTTAGCGGCCCATATATGGGTGTTTTGAGAGTTAACACAGCCCGACAAATGGAACCACGCCTTATCCAAGAACCATGTGATGTGATGTGCCATCTACTGAAGAGCACATTGTCCGTTCTTTCATTCAGATTGCTTTGTCCTAGCACGAGTTATTACAGAAAATTCGGGCCTCTCCCGAGTGAATAACCCTATACAACAATTTTTTAATCTCGAGGGATATGTAATAAAAATAATGCTTTTATTTATTCCATTCATTAAGGACAAGTAAATTCATGTTTAATGTATTTTCATTCAATTGAATCTAGAGTCAACAGAAATTTCCTTCAATGCAACCTCACAGGCTTCTGTCATATGATTTCAATAATTGATAAACCTGATTATTATTTGCACATACTGTTAAAGGGGTTAAATTTTTGAAAGAGGTGATTTTCTCTCGCAATATTTAAAAGATGGGCTTCTTGATAATATAAATTGACATAAAAGAAGTAATAAGATTATAGAATGCAAAGGATAATTTCTGTCAACACTTGTATAAAATCATAAATTATTTACAGTTATACTTATTGAGTTTTACAGTTTCATGTAGAAGAATGAAAAAAATTAACCGCAGAAAAAATTAATCACATTCTTACTTTTTCATCTTTTGGTGAAAGTTTTGGTGAAGTTGCTTTGAAACGTCTGAAGTAATATACCCATGCATACAAAAAAAATGTAATAAATCTATAATCTCTAGCATAATTTTTTTTCTACATTTTACTCTTGCTTTAATTTGTCAAATTGAAGGTCTTTGCGTCTGTTTAAGTTTCTATCGGGTTTCAGCAGCAAATAAAACAATTGTATTTTTTTTTTTAAACTGGGTAGAAAACTAGATTACAGCGTCAAAATCGGTTAGTGCAAATCACTGATGGAAAAGAAATGTTTGTTAAGAACTTTCAGTTTACGGTAGAACCTGCTGCTTTTCTTATACATATTTACAATTAGCTGGGCTTCGCCCGTCTAGCCGGTTGGTTTAGGGACCCGCTCCCTTCAGCAATAATCGTCAGAGAATGGAAACACTAAAACAACGAATAAAGGTATTTCAATTTTGTGGTAACGCATCCCACGTTCTGCAAACAGCGCAGGCAGAACAAAAAAATTTTCCTCCCCCCCCCTCCCGGCGAGAAGTTCCCTTCCCTCTACCCCTCCGCGTATGGGCGAAAAATTCTTTCTTCGAGAAGTTACCTTCCCCTCCCCGCCTATGGGTGAAGAAATAGTTCTTTGGTGTCCGGAACTAGTCGAAAATAAAAAAGTGACCTCGGGAAAAGAATTAATTAAAAAACAGAATTATATCCCTTATTTAAAACGAAAAAAGGTTGAAATACCTTTATTCGTTGTTTTTTAGTGTTTCCATTCTCTGACGATGATTGCTGAAGGGAGCGAGTCCCTAAACCAACCGACTAGACGGGGGAAGCCCGGCTAGTCTAATAAATAATTAAAAATCATCAATCGGATAATAATGAATCTTATAAATAATTAAAAAACGTTGACGTAAAATGGAATTTCCCTTTCCCTTCCCGAAACTGAAATTAATTTTTCAACCATGCTGGTTAAATAATCCGAGTTTGTAACTTCGCAAGGTCTGAATCTGGGACTCCCCTTTTGGGGTGGCGCCATCTGGCGGACCCCAGATTTGGCGCAAATAGAACCAAATATTGCATAAAAAATTGAATACAAATTTTTCTAGATTAATATTTAAAAATCGGGCTTCGAGATGCACGTGTGTCAAATTTCATGGCTGTAAGTGCCATAGATTCGTCTGGAGGCCGTAAATGTTTGTTAATGAAAATCCATTTAAAATCTAAACACAGTATAAATAACATAGAAAAAAAGCATGTGAAATGTTATACGCATGAATAAAAAGAAACCCAATATAAAAAAAATCTAAATTTATAATAAACTCCTGAGAATTCAGCTAGATTTAGCCTTTCATCATTGGAGCATAAAAATCTGAAAAGTAAAACATAAAATATATACATTTATAATAAACCACTAAAAGCTGAACAGGAAAAATGTCAAATATCTTTTGGAAAGTAAAGAATTTTGAAAAGTAAAGCTGAAAAGTAAAAATGTCAAATTGTTGAATTTTGTTAAACCAAAATCAATTTAAAAACTAAACACAGTATAAATAACATATAAAATAAAGCATGTGAAATGTTATACACATCTCAGAATTTACGTAGATTCAGCCTTTCATCATTTTACCACTAAAAGATGAAAAGAAAAAAATCTCAATTTTGTTAACCAAAATCAATTTAAAAATTAAACACAGTATAAATAACATAGAATAAATAACAGTATAAATAACACAGTATAAAAACTAAACAAAGTATCGCTTGAATTGAATTTAAGTAAAATGTAAATAATTCAACAAAAAAATGGTGGTGCCATCTAGCGGACCTTAGCACAGATAGAACCAAATAGTGCATAAAAAATTGAATAAAAATTTTCTAGAATAAAATTTAAAATTCGGGCTTCGAGGTGCACTTACTCATCGTCTGTACTACCTGTGTGCCAAATTTCATGGCTTTAAGTGCCATAAATTCGTCTGGAGGTCGCACACAGACAGAGAATCACTTCCTTTTATTAGTATAGATATACAGTAACGCATGGTAATTATTTTGTATTTTGACACAGATTGAGTCATGTGTATTGTATAAGTGGTAAGTGGTTGATTCGTGGTCAGTTGACTTTTACTTATAATTTTATTTCGTAATATTTTACTTATGATATTACAAATTTTGTAATATAACACTGTTTATACATATGCATGATGTTTAAGACCTTGATAAATATAAATAAACTTGACTGCATTTTCAATTCATGGCATTCTTAAATTGATTATTGGTTTTGGGTGGACGAAAATTTCTACTATACTTGTATAACAAATATAATACCAATACTGCTTATTTTTTAATATTATATTAATATAAATAATATATTACAAATTTATAAATTAAATAAGCTTAATTCAAATTTATTGATGGTATTAATATAATGACAACTTTATTCGAAACAAATTTGCTAGAACAGTATATTAAGTATTTTCAGACTGCCAAGAGACTGATGTTGCTTGTGATGTAAAATAATTTCATCAAAAACACCAATAATCATTCTGCAGTAATCATAAAACTTGTGCGCGATGCAGAAGCAAGTCGATCCCAGCAGTCTAACGCGACTGACACCCGGCGAGCTTCAACTGGTATGAAAATATCACTCCCGCAATTCGGCACGCATTCCTACGGAGTGATGTGGAATTTTTTTAAAAAAACCTTGTCATCGCTTCTGGCCTGTTGGTTATAATCAAAAGTGTAGTAACACCGTTGACTGGGTTATTCCAGGATGTAAGTCTACGACATCGTGCTGGCTCTTTAAGCCAGCAAAAAGGTTTTCGCAGATTTGTTAAAAGCTACAAGGCATTTCAAGATTCTTTTATGCATTGTAAAACGTAGTGAAAGGAAAAAAAAGAGTCAGCATAAGAAAAGGCCTTTTACATAAGTTTAAAAGATTGTTAGAAAAGGGAAACGTACGCAATAAAAATATATTTATGGTAGAGAGGGGAAGGTTTGGAAATAGCCGCCGCTCCCATATAAAGGCCCCCCATAAGAAAAGGCTTAGTAGTAAAATTAGATCGCGGTTAGTCAAAGGCCCCATGATAAAAGAGTTGCGTTGGACGAGGGTCAGTCGAAAAAGCCCCTTTAGAATAAGGAATGGGAATGGAAGGGATTGTAGTGAAATTTACGCAACAGTAGCAGTATTGTCGGATCATGGTCAGGAAAAGATGTTATAAAACTGACCAGGTGTTAGAAAATAAAATATAAAAAAAAATGTAGAAAGGAACAGGGGAAAAATGTGAAAGAATATGAAAATGTTTAGTATAGGTCCAATGAGAAGTGTGATTTTAATAAAAGAGAAATATTAGGGCCACTAGAAAAGGGTTTTAAGACGTAGGTGGAGTTTATATGGAGAAGAAAATACTGTGATTGGAAGGTGAAAACATGTATGCAAAAAGTTGAGATAAATATTAAGGGGTAGAAATGATACAGATGAGAGAGAAAAAGTTTTCAGAGAGATAGAGACAGAGTGTGCAGAGGATATAGAGGTGTGCAGAGGGCGAATAGCCTACGGGCTTGCCCTGTGGTGGACTCTCGAGTCCACCCTGCCCCTTTACCTACAACCCTGCGATAAAGATGGAACAATGTTAATGTTCCCGTAGCAACGCCGAATTGGGGTAAGTCAGTCTCTACATTTCTGTTGCCTGTTGACAGTACTATTTTAAGATTTAAATTTAAATTAAAATCCCGTAAATGATACATACCTTGTTTTATCCGGCGAGGACCCAAATTGTTATTTGAAAGATTATTAATCATTTTAATACTGTAATTTAACTGTTTATTTGTGTAATAAATTTTCGTTGTTAATTTTGTAAATATTGGTCCTCATCATTTATATAAACATTTAAGTTGTGTCTAATCTTTTCTACAGTATTTACACGCGGGGTAAATAATAAACGAACCTGTAATATTTTAACTTAAATATGTTAAAACCTATAATCGGTAAAACGTCCCAGCAATCGGGCTTATGTGGACCCTTCGCGGGTCCACGTCTCCTGGTGTGACCTGCGTAAGCGTTGCCTGGGTTATTCCAGGATGTAAGTCTGCGACATCGGGCTTATGTGGACCCTTCACGGGTCAACGTCTCCTGGTGTGACCTGCCTAAGCGTTGCCTGGGTCATTCCAGGATGTAAGTCTGCGACATCGGGCTTATGTGGACCCTTCGTGGGTCCACATCTCCTGGTGTGACCTGCCTAAGCGTTCACTGGGTCATTCCAGGATGTAAGTCTGCGACATCGGGCTTATGTGGACCCTTCGCGGGTCCACGTCTCCTGGTGTGACCTGCCTAAGCGTTGCCTGGGTCAATCCAGGATGTAAGTCTGCGACATCGGGCTTATGTGGACCCTTCGCGGGTCCACGTCTCCTAGTGTAACCTGCCTAAGCAGTCGCGTTTCCTCGATCACGCCTCGGTGGACCCTCGGGTCCAAGTGCGTCGCTTTGAGTGACTTGCCTTGGCCTCGGTTGGGATCGCGTCTCCGGTCGCAGATGATGGCATTCACGTAAAAGAGCTTGGATTACACCGGATTCTAAAAGCTAGGGCTGAAAATGAAGGAGGCATCAGAAAGTTTTTAATTCAACGTATAAACTTTGATGCCATTGATTATATTGATATGATTGAATGGAATGATGTTAAAGTAACAGAACCTCCTATGACGAGGCATATTTCTGATGACAAATTAAAGCAGTTTTTAAAGGAAGCAAAAGAATCTGACCACGAGAGTCAAGGTATTGACTTCCCTAATTTTTCATGTCACACACAAGCAGTAGAAAATATTGTTAAATTAGTTACCGAGTCATCTTTGTCCGTTCGTGGCACTTCTGCAAGAGATGCGTTGATAAAAACAAAAATACATTCTCAAAAAAATAATGCCAGAATTTGAAACAAAAAAGCAATTCAATGGGCCAGTGAAATAAGTAATGGAAACCATGTGTGATTACTATGGACTTTTGAAAAACATGAACTCTTTTTTTTTCAAAATACCGTTTTGCCTTTAAAGACATTACATTAATATTTTTCTAAATAAGTGTGATTTGTTTATTTTAAGTAAGTTCCGTTAATTAAGAATTTTTTTTTCATTCCAATGTGTGTTATAAGAATATGCTACTGTAAAATTAATTTGATGAAAATCGCGAAATTCTACAAAATCAGTTATTCTGTAATGGCATCTAAAAATTATAAATACTTAGAATATGTCAGTTTTCTGTAAAAATATCATATTTTGAATATTTTACTTACAAAAAATACATATTATTATTTTAATATACTATAAAAGAAATTTTTAAAAAATACAAATTTTATCCCTTTTTCATAAAAATATCCATTTTGAAGTCCTTTGCGGCACTTGAAAATATTTCAGTAGAGCATTAAAATTTTATATTCTTTGTTCTAATCCTAAAAGGCAACTTTTGTAACTTAGAGCGTATTGAACTTTAAAATAGGTTTATCGTTCCACCCTATTATGTATTTACTGACGACGACTGCTCAACCGTTTCATTTCCCGATGTCTGCCGCAGCGTTAGGTCAAGGTCAAGGTAGTAGGTTTTTCGGAGTTCCTAGCAATGCGAAGCATTGCACTGCTTTCACCTCCGAACGGATAATGAATTAATAAACTTATAGTAATTTTCCAAAGTAAACGAGTTGCTAAACATGAATTTAGAAAAATCACACGGCTGCCGCCTGGATTCGTGATCGGTCCTAGTTTTGGCCTACGAAGAAAATTTCGTTTCCCCATAGAGCAGGGGTAAACCAATAACTGTGTGCTAAAGAGCAAATACTTTGACGATGACTTTCTCTGAAAAGAAACGGAATGACAGCTTCCAGGCCTGAGATTGAGTATTGGATCACTGGTTCCATTTATAGGCAGGGCAGGGAACCAAAATCGGTTTCCTAAAAGGGAAGTTTTTGCAGTTATAAAGCAATTACTAGGATCGTACAGAAATGATTGACACAAAGGCTCTCATAACGAAAGTATACACGATGCGACAGGGAAAATCAGTTAAATAGACACAAGGGGGCGTGAGCTACGCGGAATGCATAGATGACGCTGGCCGCAGACGAACGGCATGAGACAACGCCCATCCCTTTCGACGCTATCATTGACAGCATGGACACCAATGATGGAAGGTGACTATCACAGTAAGCGTTTGACAGCGTGGTTCCTATGATAGGAGAGGATACAAGGTAGAGAGATCCATCGTCGCATGGTGTCGGTGTTCTAGAACGAAGCACCCTCAAGGCGTACAGTCTACCGCTGGTTGGCCAACTTCAGCAGTGGTGTGGAGACCGCGGCCAAAAGTGTCGGCACGGGACGACTAGCAACATCGCATACAGCAGTAAATGTGGCAGCCGTGTCGGGTTTGATCATGGCGAAATGGCGCATAACTTTCAATGAGATGCAGGAAGAGACAAGACTTGCGCGAGAAACATTGCAAGTGATTGTGCATGGCGATTTGGAGATAACGAAGGTGTGCGTACAATGGGTGCCTCATACAATCACACCACAACAGAAGACGAAACGCGTCGACATCTGCAAAGAACTTCTTGCACTACACGATGCCGATCCGGATGACATCTTCGCCCGCCTGGTCACGGGGGACGAGTCATGGTTTTTGCCCGACACACCCGAAAAAAACGCAGAAGCATGCATCAAGCCCACGTCCCAAGAAGCTTAGGCTGTCGTTACAACGAACAAACTGGCAAGTCTTCTGGGATGTCCAGGGCATTTTCCAAGTGGACTGACTAGAGGCTGGACGAACCATCAACAGCGACCGGTACTGTGAGATTGCCAGAACGCTGGGCACGTGGCAAATGGGCAGGGCGCGTGTGCTGCTGCAGCACGACAACGCACGCCTCCACACCAGCCGGAACACCCGCGCCACTCTCGCGGCGTTGGGCTTCACTCTGTTGCCACAACTTCCGTACTCACCCGATCTGACCCCCTCGGACTATGCCTTGTTTGACAAGAGGAAGGACGCAGAGGCCAACACGTTCAATCGTCTGCGGGATTGCATGCAATTGTTCGTAGGTGATGCACCAACACCCCCACAGAACAGTTTACCAAAGCCCTCCGAGACCAATGGCATAAGTGCATTGACTTGGCCAGGGATTATATCTAACTGATGTACTATCTGCTTTTTGTTAATAAATTGTATTCTGCCATGTGACAGCATTTGTGTCATTCATTTCTGTACGACCTTAATATGTTAAGATAAAAGAAAGAATTAAAGGAAACTTGAAAGATGCAGAGTTATGTTTTAAAGTGTGTAGTTGATGCCGCAGAGTTAGCACTGTTGGCCTTTTTATAGGCAATCCACTCTACATATTTTCCGTTGCCAAACACGGTTTGCGAAGAGTGACTGTCAACCCAGCCACGTCCTCCTGCAGACGCAGCGTCTCGGTCGTGTAAAAGCGGGAAGAATGCTGCTGGTTACGTATTTTCCTAACAATGTTCATACAGAAAAAAACTTACAGAGACAAATGTTTTGAATACCCTTAAATCTAGCAAATTATCTAGCAAGAAACAATCGCCTCTTTTTCCATTCTGAGATGGCAGGTTGGTCGTATATCTTACAGAAACATGGGAAGACATTTCTCCATTTAATAATACCCTTATTATGGATGATTTCTGATTTTGATAAATTGAATTGATGTCAATTAATTTCCAGTTATTAATATTCATGCATTTCCGAAATTTTTTTGAAAGGAAACTGCTATTTCTATTTGATTAGCATCATCCCTATCATTAGTTTAAATTTTATTAAATTGTTTTAAAAATACAGATGAATTTATTAAAATTTATAATTTTGCAATTCAAAAAGTTTACCAAAAGTTGTGGATCATCCCTTAGCCTGTGCACTTTAAGCTTGCTGAACCCCTCCTGAAGCAATGCAGTGGGCCCACATGCATACACCATGTCTACCATGAAACCTGAAATTCTTTCTAAAATGACAGTTTCAGTATAAATATTTTAATGTTTTTACTAATTAACTGTTATTGGAAAAAACTGGAGGGGAAAGGCTAGAAATTTTAGGTGTTGAAGATGTTTCTTGAAAATTTTCAAAAGTTAAGCATTTGGAGCAGATATGAGCAACATGGACAGATCCAGATTTTTATTATGTTCACAGTTTACCATAAATATTATCACCATTTAACCAAGAAGTAAGCTCTCTCCCTTTAACAATGTAACGATATTTTACTTTAAGCGACACATGCAGAAGGTCACAAAATGGACTGGGACATTAACCATCTTGCTTTGCTTTTAGTTTCTAAAATCCTACATCAAGAAAAGTCTATAGCAACCATAATTTCCTTCTGTCAGTCCTGTTGTAACTGAAATTTTTTGGTGATAGGGTGAATTAACATTACTTATTAGGCAGCCCTAATTAATTAAATTTAATAATTAAAGTTAAGATAACTCTTTCCAAACATTAATATCAATTCACAATTAATACTAGGTTTCAATTAAATTTAAATACAATATTAGCAATATTACTCACAATTAGTGGTTAGTACATTTGAAGAATTAGGATTGAGGCGCGTTGTGAAAACCTCAATTAGTAGGAATATTAAATTTTTTTAATCCGCAATAACACAACACATATAATTAACTTTACACCAGGTTCTTTTACTGTTTAATCCACAGTGGTGGATATGAGCAAAGATAAAAATTAAATTAAATCAAAATTATAGAAAAATTAAAGATAACTACTTCATTATTATTGAAGCACACCTAAAACAAAAATTACTTCTCCTAAAAGAAAAACTTAACTCAAATCTGCTGAAATAAAAATATTCAAAGCCGCTGAAATAAAAAATAATTTAAACTCAACACTGGCAAAAGCGACAGACAACTGATAAAGTTTAAAGCAACAATTTATTTAGACATTAGATGATTCTCTCTTACAATGATTATAAAAGTTACAATAATCTCCCCCATATTTTAAATTTCTTTTTCAAATTATTCAGACGATCAAAATTGTAATTAAATACAATACAATTCTGTTTAAACCGAATCTAATGTCAATATTACATAAATAATTAAACAGAAATCAATGAAATGAAAATTAAGTGGCTGGTGAATAAAAAAACCTTACTACTCTAATTGTAATTGCTAGCATTATTAATAAAATAAAATAAAATAAAATGAGTCTTAAGGATCCTGCTGCAGCGTACAAACAATTAAAAAAACAGAAAGGTAGAAATTAAGGAAAGAAAAGAAAGGAAAGTGGGTTTCACCCATGTCGAATACGTGGAACTCCGGGGTCAGGCTGCATCATTCGGCTCAGGGGCAACTTGGCCAAAAAACTCGCACCCTCAGCATTTTTAATCAGAATTTTGAATATTTGCTTCAAAATTGCCGCTTTCCCAGGTCCGCCGCTGTACTCCTTGTGGTCGTGCGCAGCGCGCTGTAGGCAGGAAAGGATTTCGATCGGGCTCGATCAATTTGGGACATAAACTTCCATGAAAAAGGATGCAGGCCACAAATTTCACCTTTTGGATCTGTAGTCTAATTTTATTTTCGATTCTCCTTTCATAAAAATTCATCTCCCGTCGCCGCCATCTGCATGAAAATGTATTCTTGCGCGTCGCTGTCCACAACTTTTCTTGTGAGCCGGGCCGATGTCTGTTGACCCCCTCTGCATTCCAAGGGCTTGCAAGATCACTCCCCCGCCTGGGTTTCCAAGAAATTTCAAAAGCAAAAAGATGGCAATCCGTGGTTTCGTGATTCAAAGATCTGTGCTTTCGTATTATCAGGCCGAAACCCGTAAGAGATAAGGATATGATAGCCGCTTTCAAGAGAAAAACTTTTAAGTAAAATTCACCAGCCAACAAAGAATAACTTCACCTCAGCCACTTTACAATCATATTTAAAACATTAAATCACCTTAAATTCAGTAGAGGCTTAAAACATTCTTTAATTGAATCTATCTTTTATTCAGAGTTACTATATTAAAAATCGTGCTTGTAAACGTTACTAAAATTAATAAATTTTTTATTCTTACAATAATATTAGCACAACAGTCCAATAGAGTTCAGCCTGTTTAAAAAATTCAGAGACTGAAAAGTACTTGTCAGATAAAACAGGACATGTTAAAAGGTAATTAAAATTCATAATAAGCCCCGCAGAAAGCAGTCTGTGGATGAGACTACATCAAGGCGGTGTAGGTGTCCTCTTCAGTAGTCATGGGATATTAAAATTCTAAAATTTGCTGTAAAAACATGTCTTGATAGGTTCTTCAGCACTGGGCGGGTTAATAGTTCCCTACATGATTTTCCTATGGCCTTGATTGGCTTTAGATCAGCCATACTAAACCTTTTTTTCACTCAAGCCACATGCATATGTATGCTACGTTATGCAGGTTGAAAATAGTACACCATACCTCATCATACAATAATTTAAAATATAAAACTCAAAAACTAAATGTATGCAAATGTTTATTTAAAAATGACTATAATTTTTTGTGTTGAGGCAAACTTTTGACAATTTAAGACAAATCAGGTTTATACCTGCTACAAGCTACTCTCAATATGTCATCAACATAAGAATCAGTAAGCCGATTTCTATACACATTCTTTGCATATTTCATTTTTGAATAGGATGATTCATAAAGATATGTTAATGCGAACAATGTAAGTAACAAGTGGCACATTTTTGTACAGTTCTGTATTTTTCAGGCATTAATTTCCAAAAATTAATGGGGGAGGAGCACATGCCTCCCAACTTAACTTGAAATAAATTAAAACGTTAATAGAAGTTCAGTTAAAATCAGAAAATTGTAGAAAACTTATAAGAAAGTTGATTTTTTCCCACTTTTTCAAACTTTAAAACTGAAGATTCTGATTATGTCTTTAGCCTTAACATGGTTTTTAACAATATGATCCATAACAAAAATATGATGCAATATTTTTTTTTTCATTTTTTTTATATTATATTTATTTTTTACATGCCTCCCAACTTAACTTGAAATAAATTAAAATGTTGGTAGAAGTTCAGTTAAAATCAGAAAATTGTAGAAAACTTATAAGAAAGTTGGTTTTTTCCCACTTTTTCAAACTTTAAAACTGAAGATTCTGATTATGTCTTTAGCCTTAACATAGTTTTTAACAATGATATGATCCATAACAAAAATTTGATGCTATATTTTTTTTCATTTTATTTATATTATATTTATTTTTCTAATTGTATAACTTTTGAATACTACTCAAACAACAATTCTATTGTTATTCAATTTCAAAAAATCATAATATTTCAAATTTTAAGGACCATCCAGTAGTCAATGCGCTGAGAAGGGCCATAACTGAATTCAACTTGTGCCTCCCCCCCCCCCCCCCCAAAAAAAAAAGTTAGAAGCACGCTACGCCTATGTTCACAGACCCCCAAGGCATCCATGGACCACAGGTTA
This sequence comes from Dolomedes plantarius, assembly GCA_907164885.2. Classification (NCBI taxonomy): domain Eukaryota; kingdom Metazoa; phylum Arthropoda; class Arachnida; order Araneae; family Dolomedidae; genus Dolomedes; species Dolomedes plantarius. The sequence goes on along the minus strand of OU015503.1, from coordinate 31,194,460 downwards.
AGAGACCATATTTTAGATTGTTTTGCTATTTGTTATGTGGAAGAATCTCTTTAGAACAGTGAAACAGATCCAAGACTCTTAAATAAAGAGCTTAAGATGTCAAGCCTGTAACACTAAATTTACATGCCATAAACTAGAGTTTAGTTAAGGAAATTTTTTATAGGGAGAGGAATTAACAATTCAGGCATACAAAAATATATGTACACACTATTTCTTGTGAATTAAAATGAAGAACCATTAATGGTATTAAATAACATGAATAATTAATTCTTGTACTACTACAAATAAGTAGAAAATAGATAAAATTGTGAGTCTAGCTCTGACATAAAATGCAGTTTTAGCCTATGTCTTTGTTTAGGTTTAGTTTGGTTTGGTTTGGAGCACTACGATCAACTTTTTGCTACACGAGGGAAATATGTCTTTGTTTAAAACAAAGAAATATATATAGAGAAATTTATTTAAAAAGAAAAAAATACAAGGAAAAGAAAACTTAAGGAGTAAAGAAAATTAAATTTATAGGAATTTTGAAGTACAACAAAATTAGCTCTCTTGGTCAAATATGTCATATTCATAAAACACTCAAACCTGTTTTTGTGCGGTGGATAGGGACCACATAAAAAATGAATAATAATACTAATTAATTTTTTAAAAATCGCTTGAAATAACTTAAACCTCCCATTTAGTTAATTTCTTAATTTATATTACTTTTTATTCATATCATGTATTTTCATGGACATTTCCTTACATATACCCCCCCCCCCCCACACACACACACAAAAAAAAAAAAAAAAAGATGGTGCAAAAACAGGTTTGGGTCTATATATAGAAACAAGGATTGCTAATAGCAATTAAAAAAGCATGTTCAATTAATTCCTTAACTACTTGAAATTAGTAGTAAATAATTAAAAGTATGAAACTGGCTTTGACATTAATGCTGTTTTTGCCTATGTCCTAATTTAAATCAAAGAATTAATTGAGAATAATTTTCACATATCCCAAAACCAAAGATCTAAAACCTAAAAAAGGAAGAAAAGAAACAGAATAAATAATGACGATTACATTTATTGAAGTTTTGAAATGAGATAAAATTAACTGTTTGTAAAATTATGCAATATTTATCACATAATATATTTTAGTGAATCTTTATAATCTGATATAATTACGGAATAAATATTAAACTAGAAAATATGATATCTTAAAAAAAAGAAGGCAGTAAAAAAATAATGACGAGTCTTGAAAATTAGGAATACAAACATTATTAATGCCTCATATGTAAAGCAATTAACTGGGTGACATAATAAATGTAAATGGGCACTCGTTATGATTGATTAATGATGTAAAGGGGAAAAAAGATAAAACTCTACATAATAAACATGTTGTTTACACATTAAAACAATTCAACTTTTTAGAGCTACAATATAAATGAAGACAAATAAGCATTTTATTATACATATCGCATACAAAACAAATTTTGTGTTAATCAATGGCTTGAACTAATACAATAAAATTATAAGCAGAAAAAAAAATGTTTTACAATTTTATGTACATAATAAGACACTTCTGCTAAATTAATTTTACATAAAAGATTAACTCTCTGTTAATGTATGATGTTATTTAACAAACAAATAAAAAGTTAAGAATGATGAACACAGGGGAGACATTTCCACAGAAATTTTCTTTCAAAAAGTGTTTTAAATGGTGTGAAACCATGGAATTTCATCTTGAGATTCAATCCTGTAAAATAATAAAAACAAAAAATTGGAAAAATTTAATTTCATTAGAAGTCACCATATTCATATCTTACTTATCTATATATCATGAAAGAAAAGTACAACTGGACTCATTTAAATAGTAGTGTGAATTTAAATAGTAGTGTTTTTTTTTAAAAAATTATAAATTTGTTTAACAGGAAGGGGAAGAAGCTACAGCAAATTCTTCCAATGCCATCTCTTGAAATGAAATAGACCTTTGAATAATCCCAAATGAAGGTTCAATTATAATTAATTAAAATGATAGTTAATTGATAATGACTAAAAAATTAACTTTGTAATATATCTTATTCAAAATCTATAGATGGTAGTTAAGTATATAGTATATTTTGAACCCATAAATAAAAAAAATTTAAAACTAAAAAAACATAATTCTCAATTGCTAATTAATGACTTTCAAAAGGATTGTTTGCTTTCATTTAAGAATATGCATAAAAATTAACAGAAGGGGGGGGGGGATATGGAATATTTCAATAACAAACTTCACAGTCAAATACATTTATAGTCAATAAAACTTGTTTATATTATTACTCTTATTTACGTTATTAGAATTAAAAAATACATTACTAGAATTAATTTTTTTTAATTATAAAACTATTAGATTTTACATTACATATCTAGAACAAAAGACTGGTATGGATCTTAAAAATTTAAAATCTTAATTCTCCAACTTTCACTCAGAAAAGAAGTTATAAAATCCTATTAAACCTTTCCTATTAAACTTACTCAAATTTCTCTAACATGTGGGAAAAAATAATTTCTAACAGCAGAAATTTCAACTATCTTACATAAACACAATAGAAACAATAGACATACTTTTTACATTAGTAATTACACATTCTTGCGCGGCCTTCCTCGTTTTCGAGGCAAAGAGTTTGTGACTTCAGACCCTTGGACAGGTGTTGAACTTTTACTTTGCATGGATTTTTCTGTACTCCTGTATCGAATGGGTGATATAATATCAGATGTATTATACTTTGAATTAGGCTTTCGTATACGCTGAGGCAAAGATTTCTGCTGAACACTTGGTGAATCTGTAATGATATTAAGAATGCATGTTTAGAACAGAATTTAAATTTAAATTTAAAGCAAAATATACCGCAAAAACTCACTAAATCAGTCAAATCACCTTTAAAATTACACTCAAGTTTAAAGGTAACAAAACTGGCTTTCCAGTTAGAAGAAAAAAACAGTGATGCAACAACCTGAAAATAATTAGCCTGCATTTAAATGTAGTTTAAAATATTTTTTTTTTAATATATAGCTAATATATATATATATACTAGCTGAATACCCGTGCTTCGCTACGGAGTACATTCAAATTAAATACAATGGTCAATGTATGCAGTTAATGGCAAAAAAAATAAACATATATATATTTATAATAAATACAATGGTCAATGTATGCAATTAATACACAAAAAAAAATTATAAAAAAATCATAACTAATATTTTTATAAACAAAATAATGTAGAAGAAAATATTGAAATTAAATCTAATAGAACATACTAAAGAATATAGTACAGTTTGAGGAACATTTCTTTTACTGTATTTTAATATTGTTTTGGATAATGCCCAATCGTCTGCCACATTAAAATGAAAAAAAATGATACTTTTTTGTCAATTTATTTCGTTGTAATGTCCATGATGCAAAATTAATTTAAAGTATCACAAAAAGAAAAGAAACCCTGTGATCAGCATTTAATAAATTAAATTCTACAAATTAATCTTTAAAACTTCATGAAAAATCAGAAAATGGAGGTAAAGTTTCAAAAAAGCTTTCTATTTAAATGAATTTTTATGATCTTTCTCGTGATATAAATTTTATAGCCCTCAGATTATTTTAAAAGCAAACTTTAAAGAATGTTACAAAAACAGCTTAAAAATTTAATTTTAAAAAATTAAAGAAGAATTTTTAAAAAATCTTTCTTACTGCACCCCTATACTATAAGAAGAATCACCATGCAAAATTTCAACCCTTTAGGTCCATCAGTTCGGTCTGTGTATTATCTGTCAGTCACTCAGTCAGTTACAGAGCTGTTTTATATATATAGATTACAATAAGACAAAAGCAGGAGTTGATGTACTCGATCAAACGTGCAGCTATTACACAGTATCCCACATGTCCCGAAGATGGCAATCTCATTGGTTTTATATATATATACCATATGTTTTATATATAATACGCATGCTTGATTTTGCACGAAATTTTTGGAAAATATTAGAATTCGACTATAATACGCTCCCATAACTTTTCAATATTTTAGTTAAAAATTGGACAAATATTTATTAACATAAATAAAATTTGTAATAAAAAGAAACAAAAACGTCAAATTTGGTAGAAAAAAACTTAAATTCTTGATTCAAAACAAACAATACTGTCAAATTATCAGTCTTAATCACTTTCACTAGATTACAGCTCATCTATTGTTGTTGCGTCCATGTCATAATTATTGTTGCCGTCGTAATATACACTCAAGAGCCAAAACATTATGACCACCCCTACATTTTGCAATGAATTCGCCTGGATGACGTGGAAGTGGTATTTAACTGCTGCTGGAGAGTCTGAAGAATCATTCTTTCACTTACTTCTGTGTGTGATGGGAAAGGCTGCGGATCTAAGCGACTTTGATAGTAGGCAGATTGTAATGGCTCGAAGGCTCGGAACAAGTATTTCCGAAACTGCACGACTCGTGGGTTGTTCGCGACCTACAGTTGTTAGTACTTATGCAAAGTGGATGAATGACTTTGAAACCAGTAGTAGACGACACGGTGTTGGACGTCCACACGCTATCAAAGAAAAAGGTCGTCGGAGACTGTCTCGCATGGTGAAGCAAAACCGGAGCCAGACAGTGGCTCAGCTGACAGCCCAATACAATGCAGGGCCAAGTAGAATAGTATCGCAGCACACTGTTCAGCGGACACTGTTGGATATGGGGCTACGCAGCAAACGTCCCACTCGTGTGCCTTTGCTGACCAAGCGTCATCGCCAACTGCGCCTGCACTGGGCCCAGGAACATCGCGACTGGTCCATGGATCAGTGGGAGAGAGTTGCCTGGTCAGATGAATCACGGTTTGTCATTCATCACGCCGATGACCGTGTCAGGATACGCCATCTTCCAAGCGAACTGTTGCTCCCTCAATGTACAGTAGGTCATACACAGGCCGGTGGTGGCGGTATTATGCTTTGGGGGCCGTTCTCTTGGGCGTCTCTGGGACCCGTGGTTGTGATAGAGCAGACCATGAATGCTACAGGGTATCTGAACATCATTGCGGACCAGTTGTACCCTTACATGGCCTCTGTTTTTCCAGCTGGAAATGGAATGTTCCAACAGGACAACGCCCCCGTGTCACAAGGCTAAAATTGTGTTGGAGTGGTTCCAGGAACATGATGCTGAATTCCAGTTAATGTCCTGGCCGTCTAACTCACCGGATCTCAATCCGATAGAACACATTTGAGATGTCATGGGACGGCAGCTCAGAGTTCAAAGACCACCAATTCGCAATATCTCGGATTTGCGTGACCGTTGCTTAAACATCTGGTACAATCTGTCTCCGGCCATCTACCAAGGACTTGTGGTGTCCATGCCAAGGCGGGTTGAAGCTGTGTTGCGCGCCAAAGGTGGGCCAACTCGTTATTGACAGGTGGTCATAATGTTTTGGCTCTTGAGTGTATATCGCCATCACCCTCCTCATTTGGCGATACGAACTGTGAGTTCCTTGTGTTTAAAAGGAATACCTGCTTAGTAAACAGGTGGATGAATCCCGGAGTGCAGATTGTTAGTAAAATAGACGCCTTCGTGACTCAACCGAAAAATCTTTTTTTTTTTTTCATCAGTTTCTCGAACCGCAAGGCATAGCGGACGCGAGACTATGACGTAGTTTTCATCCGTAGTTCATAATAGAAGTTTCACGCATTTTGCCGGAAGGCGGCGTCTTCGGCATACTTCGTATGCAAATACGCAGCCGTGACGTTTGTTGGCCAAACCAATCAGCAAGCACCTATTAGAAGAAGAGGAATGCAGATCTTCGCCGAGAGAGGTATAAGAGGTACGGATCGGAGCGAAGCTCGGCGGTTGTCTTATTACCTGAAAGTCTGCAATTGAGGGCGTGGCCCAGGCATTGCAGTTGCGACCCATTTCCTATGGAAGCTCGGCGGTTGTGCGATTGTTCGGCAGCTGAGCTCAATTGAGTGTGGGTAGTCTGGCTTTTGCCGTGCGTGCAGCCGAGCCGATAGTTATGTAGCTCGTCTCTTCCTCATCCGTTTAGTTTTTTTTAGGATGATAGTAGTATCGCTTGTAGTTAGGCAACATGGCATAATAAATTAATAGGAATGCGAGACCTTTTATGATTTATAAGTCTTAAATGAATGTTGCATCTAATTTATTTTTAAGCATGTAAGGCTTTGTGCTGAATACTGTATTTTCGTTAATCTTTTACCAGATATTCCTTTTTAATAAATTAATTTATTTTAAACAAACTTGTCATCATTGCTTCACAATTGTCTTCAACTCTACATGTGCTACATGCTCTGCTGAGCCTTTACTCTGCTAACTTTACAGTATCAGAACGTACTAGACCGTCCAGGACTAACAGGGTTATGGGCCCAGAGCCCATGTATCAACCAGCTCAGAGTTTTAAGATAGAGCGCATTTGATATCGCAGAGCATGAGTGTAGTATGACCCTTCAATAGTTTTAGGAATATTTTAGATGGGGGGGCCCATACGATGACAAGTATAAAAGGATAACTTTTTTCAATTTGTTATACCAGTATAAGTTAGAATGGCATTAGTTCAAGCGAGTATACAGAAGCTACATTCATCTAACTATGGCAACTGGAGTGCCGACGTTAAACACTTGTTACTAGAGAAAAATGCGTGGGGTATAGTCACCGGCACTGAAACTAAAGTAGAAGATGACCCAAGTAGGCCTGAAGTTACTGCGAAAGAACGTAAAGATTTCGAATCGCGATCCAGAGCCGCACTTGCTGTTATGTATTTAAACGTCGAACCTCAATATCGCCGTATTTTAGAGAGCATTGATGATCCCAAGGAGGCCTGGGAAACTTAGCACACCTTTCATCCCGACAATAGAAGTCGACATATGCAGCTTTTTTCAGAAATCATTGCATGTCGTATACAGGAAAATGAAGAGGTGGATATGTTTGCTTCCCGCTTAATGAGGCTCGCTGATCGATTGAAAGCAATTAATCAGCCGATTAACGAAATATATTTAAGTTTTCACCTATTACGGTTTTTACCTTCCCAATTCGACAGCCTTGTGCAGGCAATCTTTCGTTGGCCAGATAACAAATTTATTTTTAAAGAGATTTTAACAGAGTTAGTAGCAGAGGAAACTCGCTTAAAGCTTCGCGAGTCTGACCGACAAAACGAATATGAGGCTGAAGTACAAAACGTCCAAAGACGAAAAAGGTACAGGAAAATAATTTGCTATAGATGTAAGCAGCCCGGGCACACTAAAAACCAGTGTCGTTCAGATGCCGCTAGTTCAAGAACTTCTCGAGCCGAAAAACATCCGCAAAAGTCTTCGACACACCGTGGTAACTCCTGTTCAACAGCTTCTAGTACCTCTAGTTCTAGAGAATGTTCCCCGAGAGAAAGATGTATCCAAGAAGGAGCTCGTCGTTCCAGAACCCGGAACAGCAATTTTACCGGAGCCAGAAGCAGAAAGCCAGACCCAGATAAGTCACTTTTTTTCGTTACTCAAGCTAATTACAGCAAAGCTGACGGTGATGAGGGGGCTTGGGTGTTTGACACCGCCGCCTCTCATCATTTTTGTAAAGATAAGGGACTGTTCACCGAATTTACACCCACCACAGATGAAAATATGGCTGTAGCCATTGACGGAGTAACTTTCCCGATTATGGTAAAAGGGACTGTAAAACTTAGGTTTGACCCCAGGTTTTAGGCTTTGGGGATGTAATGTATTCGCCAAAACTAAGGCGAAATTTAATTTCTGGTTCTCGGCTAGATACAAAAGGTGTAACATTTAAAGGAGGTCAAGGCAGGATTAAAGTTACTCAGAACGGGCAAACGATGTTTAGAGCATTTTTAAAAAACGGTATTTACTATTTACATCCAAAAATTGCCAGAAAGGTAAATAATCACGTGAGATTTGAGTCCTCGGCAGTAAATAAAAACGATATGGAAGTTTGGCATAAACGTTTTGGGCATGTCTGTCCTAAGTTTATAGTCAACACATATAATAACAATTGTATGAAAGGTTTACCTAAAGTAAAAGAAAATAACTTTCATTGCGAGACTTGTAGATTAAATAAACACAAAAGAGTGTCTTTTAAATCCTTGAAGGGTACAAATTCCAAACACCCACTGGATTTGCTTTATGCTGACGTCTGGGGACCTACACAAACACCCGGTAGAAATGGGGAGAAGTATTACTTAGCAATAATAGACGATTGGTCCAAGAAGGCATCAGTTTATCCCATGCGTCACAAATCTGAAGCTTTTAAAACTTTTAGAAACCATTTAATACGTGCAGAAAGATTTTTAGGCCGTAAAGTTAAGGCTCTACGCACAGATAATGGTGCGGAGTTCGTAAATCGGGAATTCAAAAAGTTTTTTTCAGATCACGGGATAAGGCATGAGTTTACAAACGTCTATACCCCGGAGCAAAATTGTCGGGTGGAGCGCTTTAATCAGACTGTCACTAATGGAGCTAGGTCAATCTTAGATGAAAGTAATTGTAGTAAAAGTTTTTGGCCGGAAGCAGTTTTATATTTTACCTATACTTGGAACCGGCTATGTCACAAAAATCAAAAAAGAACGCCATTCGAATTGTACGGTGGATCTCAACCGTCTGTGAGACACCTTAAGCCGTTTGGTACTGTATCCTACATTGGTATTCCTAGGGCCCGTAGATTAAAATTAGACCCGAAAGCCAAAAAGTGTTATCTAGTGGGGTATGCTTTTAAAACTAAAGGGTATAGGATTTGGTTGCCCGATTCTGACAAAATCATTGAAACCATAAACGTATCATTCAATGAGGACATTATAGGGCGTAAAACACACAGTGGAGCAGTAGTGGAGCCCAAATCAGGAGACCCATATCAATCCGACCAGGATACAGATGATGAATATTTTGACTCAAACTCCGAACCCCAGTATTATTTTTATGAACCTGCATATCAAACCCGAGAATCGTCATCTGAAGATGAAGGTGAACCTGAGAATCTAGTGAAAACAAAACCTCTACATAGAATTTCAGAATCCTCTTCAGAAACTGAAAGCGATTCGTATGAAAACGCCGAAAAACCTTTGAGGGAAGCCACATGGTTTCGTGAAGTTTCACGAAGAGCTAACGGTTCACGAAATGATATATATTATTACGAACTGGGAAGTTCTAAGCGTTTGAGATCGGAAAATGATATCAAGAAATATTGTAGTGAAAACGGCATTTTATTTGAAAGTCCCATATTTGATTTTACAGGGAAAAATATTTTTGAAGGGGTTGTAAGAGGTCAAAAGGGAAGCTCGTGTACTTGGTCAAGCTTTAGTGCAACTCCAGACACGCATTCAGATTTAAACTCTTTTGATACAGACACCAACCCAAAGATAAGTACCAGCCATTCCAATGCATGACTAGATATACAAATCCCAAACACATATAAACAAGCTCTGAAATCGCCGCAAAGCGTATTATGGGAGAAAGCAATGAACGAAGAAATCCAAACAATGCATGATAGAAAGGTTTGGAATTTAACTAAACTACCTGAGGGAGTACAGCCACTTGGTTGCAGGTGAGTATTAACTGTTAAGAGAGATGAGTCCGGAAAAATAGCTAGATATAAGGCTCGATTGGTCGCTCAGGGCTACAAGCAAATAAAAGGGGAATCGTATGATGAAACTTTTAGCTCGGTGGTGAATTCGGCGCAATTCGCTTTTTCTACGCTATTTTAGTTTCATATCAGGGATGGACCCATTGACAGTGTGATATAAAATGTGCATACCTTTATGCCCCTCTGAAAGATAGAGTTTACATGACCCAACCTCCAGGTTTTGTGGTGAGTGGAAAAGAAAGTTTAGTTTGCAAATTAGAAAGAGCTTTGTACGGTCTACATCAAAGTGGACGTGTTTGGTTTTTTGAATTAAACAAAGTTTTGCTTGATTTAGGTTTTGAAAAGCTGGAATGGTGTAATAGTGCATATGTCCTTAAGAATACTGTTGTTTTATTGATTTATGTCGATGATACAGTTGTTTTTGGTTTGAGTAAAAGGCATGTAGATAAAGCAGTAAATCTGCTTAATAAACACTTTGATTTGAAAATTTTGGGTAAAACAAGAAAGCTTTTAGGAGTGGAGTTCGAGGAAGGGGAAAATAGTCTTTTAATTCATCAATCGTCTTACATTGATGAGATTTGTAATAGGTTTAAAAGGTTCAATTTTTCGATATCCTCACTTCCCATAAGTAAAGGCATGGTGTTCTCCAAAGCTCAATGTCCTCAATCTAGTTCAGAAATTAAGGAGATGTTGCAATACCCATACATAGAAGTGTTTTAGGATGTCTTTCGTTTGTAGCTAACCGTACCCGTCCAGATATTTCATATGCTGTGAACATATTTAGTCAATTCCAAAACAATCCCGGAATTGTGTATTGGGACAGCCTTTTAAAACTACTAGGTTATGTTTGCTATACCCGAGACCATAAACTTAGCCTATCATGTAATAAAATCAATCTAATAACTTTTTCTGATGCGGATTTTGCCGCCAATCGCGATGATAGAACTTCAATGGGAGGACAATTACTTTTAATAGATATAGCACCTATAGCATGGCGTACTTTCAAAGAAAAATGCGTAAGTCTTTCTACTATGGAAAGCGAATTCGTAGCCATGACAGAAGCTGTGAGAGAACTATTATGGTTCGACCGTATTTTAAATGAATGCTTCAATAGGAAAGTTTTTGTAGATTATAAAGTGAAATCTAGTTTGCTAGTCGATAACATGGCAGCTATAGATTTCGTGAAATCCCCCATTGAAAATTACCGTACAAAACACATTGATGTTAAACTGTTTTTCATTCGCGATTTAATCTATAAAAATATCTTTGAAGTTAAACATATTAGAAGCAAAGAAAATCTTGCGGATGTTTTCACTAAACCTTTAACAAAATATGACTTAAATAGATTTAAAGAGCATATTTTTAATGACAAAGTTTAAAGTTTTCTTGACCATCCTCCTTTGAATGAATATTTTTATATATAAAATGATTGTTTTTGAGAACTTTTTTTTGTAACAAGTTAAAGTTTTTGAGAAGTGTTTAGACTTCCGAAATCTGTTTTTAAATTTTTGTATTAATGTATAACTTTGATATACAGAGGCTGTTCACACATTTTTTAGACGATTTTGGTAAGCGGTAATAAAAAATCATTTGCTGAAAAAGAAATAATTGCAATTGTACTATGTTTTTAAAAGTCAAAATTATCATCTGCGGCTTTTGTTTTTATTCAAAATGGCGTTTTTAACAAAGCAGTGGTTCGAAGGCTACATTTATGCTCTTTCGGAAGAGAAATATGCATACTCCGTTATCCAAAAACGATGTGAGAGTCATGGTTTTGTGATATCTAAAGCGTCGATAGGTAATATCGTCAACAAGAAAGGAAAAAAACGTCAAATTGGAGCCTCAAGTGGGACAAAAATTCCAAACAAGTATCCAAGGAAAAAACGGACATCTTCAACTATTGCAAAGGTACGTTGTTTAATGTTAAAAGAAAATCCCCCTAGTCAAAGGACAGTTGCAAAATCATTAAAATGCTCGGTGTCCACTGTAAACAAAATGATAAACGTTGATTTAAATCTTAAGAAAGCGAAAAAACGCAATGTGCATCGTCTTCTTCCAAATCATATCGCTGAACGCAGGACACGCTGCAGAATTCTATATGAGAAACACTTATCCAAAGAAAAATGGAAAACAATTGTCACAATAGATGAATCATAGGTGTATTTAAATGATTGCAACAAAAAAAGAGCCATTTATTATCATAAAAGAGGAGAAAAAAATTTAAGTACATGGTTCAAAGAATCGAAAGAAAGTTTTTCTAAGGGATTCATGATTGTTGCTGGTTTTTCTTATAATGGCAAGTTAAAAATAAAGAGAGTGGAAAAAAATGTCAAGATTTACTCCAAATACTATCAGGAGCATATTTTATCGCCAATTTTTCTGAATGAAATACATCGCTTTACCCACAGTGCCATTAATCTGTGAGACTCCATCAGGACAAAGCTAGCAGTCACACATCAAAATCCACTGTAAATTTCCTAAAAGAAATGGAACAAAAAACTGGTATCAAGGCCATACCCTTCACTGATATCCCTACTAAATCTCCCGATGTATCACCTATGGACAGTGGCGCCGGAAGAGTCAAATATAGAGGGGGGCAAAGTAAAATAGATTAAAACCTTTACACCTTTATTATTAAAAATACATATATACGGTTATAAAAAATACACTTTTATGTTATTTTCTAATTGGAGAAAAGTAATGAGAGATTTCTTCTGTTTTGAGAAAATCTATAAATTACATTTTCAATAAATGTGTCTTTATTTTTACTCACAGATTCTCTGTGAACGCTAAGCTTACAGAGACCAGAAAGTCTCTCTTGAGACAAGGTTGATCTCAATTAGGTTTTTACCCGTCGGAGCGTACTAAAAGATCTTTCAATTGTTGTTGTGGTAGGAGGTAAGGCTAAAAATACTGTAACGCTTTTTTGATGCAAGGAAAGAACTGGCAATGTTTATCTATTAATTCAACAACCTCGAGATCAGTCTCAGTATTGTTACTTTTGACACCCACATTTCTTTCCAAGTTTCGGCTTCACAATTCAAATTTTCAATTTTATACAGTTTTGAGATGTTATGAATATTTGATTTTAGCTAAAGGTTTCTGCCTGTATTATTAGTTGCGGGTGAAAAATAGACAGAGCAAATGCACTATCCGTCTCTTGGGAAAATCGGACTTCAATGGACTGTATAATTGAATCCAGATATGGAGTAAATAAAGAAATTCGAAAATAATTTTCAGCACTATCAGTAGAGTAGTTAGCCCTTTGCGTTTGCGTTGCAGCTAATCTAGGTATTTTAATATCAATGTCAAATTTTCTTCCGTCCAATATACATTTTTGAAATATATCTTTAAAGAAATTCTCTGCATCAGCCCTGTGATCTTTCAGAATAGATAAAAGTAATTGAATATGTTTCTTCGCCGATAAAAGGTTTATTGTTTTTGCTTGTAAAATATTACAAACAGGCTCCAGTTTGTCACTATAGTGTGAAATAATATGCAAACACACAATAAATTTAGGAGTGGAAATTGTGCATAACAACTGGTTGGATTTCGATCGTGTACCTCCATTTATTCCCATCGTATATGATAAATGTTCTAGGGCGTTTCTTATTTCCTCAAAATGTTCCGAAAATATTCTAATAGACTTATACTTGGCAGACCATCTAGTTTCACAAAATAAGGGAATTTTGGGTACATATTTTCTCCAATATGGACTTTCGCGGAAAAAGTTAATGACTTTTTTTATAGTAGCTACTGAATTTTGTACATCCTGGATTTTATTTAAGTCGTTGACCACCAAATTAAGTCTGTGTGAAGCACAATGAAAAAGAGAGCTTTGTTATATTTCTCACGAATTATTTTCTGCACTCCGTTTTCGCGGCCTGCCATTGTTGCAGAACCATCAAATCCTAATCCTACTACCTTTTGCATACTTAAGCCATAATTTTCGCAAGTTTGTAATATTTCTGAGGATATACCTTCTGCATTCATGGAACTAAGTTCAGTAAATCCCAAGAATTCCTCACGTACTGAATTAATATTTTTATCCACGAATCTTACTCCTATCGAGAGCTGCTCAACACCAGAAATATCAGCAGATTCATCAGCTAACAATGAAAAACCTTCACTGGCGTTCACTTCTGTAATAATTTCTTCTCGAATAATATCACCACAAATCTTAATTCATTATGAGTCTGGTGAGAAGTATATTTAGCATTTTTTGCACAATTTTCCAAATGATCTTTTAATACTAAATCTCCGCTCTCGACTCTAAAATTTAGGAGATCATCAAAATTTCCAGTGGTTTTACCACGGAGAGGTAAATCGTGGGTACCACAAAAAATTATAGTGGAAATGATTGGCATAAGTTTTTCTCGATTAGACTTAACTTGTTCCCGTTCATAGCTACTGAGCTATTCAGTGACACAAGTACTTTTACCCTCCATAACATGTCGAAAGTTTACAGCTTTAATTGTCGATGAACGATGCCACTCCGAACACATATGTTCTTTTGCATTTTCATGGAAGTCTTTGTAATTCTTGAAAGGTTTTACAATGAAAGATCCAAAAAACCCTCTTCTTAAATTCGGTCGAAATGTAACACAAGTTTTACAAAGTCCACCCTTAAGTTTACTGGAATAAGCTAACCAATCGTAATTTTGTAACCATTCGTGACGAAAAACTCTTTTTCCACCTGAGTCCCTTTTAAAATTGTAACTTGAATCGGGAACAAAATGTCGAGTCAATAACGCATATCTTGTTTCATCGGAAATAGAAGCATGCTTTTCAATAAAATCTCGTATATCTAAAGGATGAATATGAACAGTACGATTTTCACCAACACCAGATAGTGACGTTGTATTAGATTCATGATCAACATCAGAATGTAATGACCCAAAACCTTCACTCACTACTGCTAAGCTAGTAACTATGTTAGTAGATGTACTAGGTTCTACTTCTAGTGGTTCAAGAAGCTTCGATATGTAATTACTGTCAGTTTTTTTCTTAAAAAAACTTTCTTATATCCATGATTTCTAAATATAAAATACCTATTGATATTTTGGTATGTTCAGCAGTAAAAATAAAATATGATTTCATAAAATAGGAAAAATCGTTAAGCAGAATAGTAGAAAACTCCTAGGTTTTATTTCACTCTAATCCTTTGCCAGAAAACAAAAATTTAAAAATGAACTTAAAAAAATGATACAAATCATCTACTTTGAAATTCTACGTAATTAAACTACTGAAAATATTTTTCATTGTATTTTGAACAACAACACCTATTATCCATATTATTTAAAAGACGACTCTTACCTTATGTAAGCAACGTGTTGTGTCCATGTAAGAAAACCGTTAAGTAAAACCGTGTACGCGTTTCAAATGCATCGGATTCAAGATTCCCTTTCGCGATGCAAAAACATTGTGTAGGGTTGCTTTTGAATCGCAAAAGCAAAGTCTCGCATTGCCGTTTAAACGCACTTGCGTACCTGAAATTGGCGATTAATCGCTCCTGCATATATGGAATGAGGTTTATCGCGCTTGCTTTAACGAGTGTGAGGTTGCAATTTAGTATTCAGTTTTGTTAGGTTTTATAATTTTAAATGAAAATTCAAATATTTTACGAGCGCTAGCTAGGTAAAAACAAAAAATTCAATTTTCCAGGGGGGGGGGGGGGCAAGTGCCCTCCCTTGCCCCCCCCTTTCCGGCACCACTGCCTATGGATTTTTGTGCTTTCGGACTTTTAAAATCTGCATTATCCAAACGTCGTCCCAAAACCCTTACAGGACTCTGGAAAGCTGTTCAGGAGGAATGGGATCGAATACCTCTTCTGACATTTTCAAAAGGCATTATTATCCTGGAAATTGCGGTGTCGAAAGATAGTTCAGAATAAGGGATGTCAAATAGAACATTTAAAACACAAGAATTTTATGTAATTTAGTTTTTTGAATACTATATACATCGTCTAAAAAATGTGTGAACAGCCTCTGTATCCTTCTAGTTTTCACTATGGTGATAAAATTTTTGAATGTATTAGTGATTATAATTTTTAACTTGAATAATTTTGTGTATGTTGAACTGTTTCAAGAAATTTTCAACTACTGAAGTATAATAAATGTTTGCTTACATTCTATTTTTTAAAATTTTTGTAAGAAGCCTTTGTTTCAGGCAAGTTTTCAGGTTATATAAAAGACTGAAATTTCTTGTCACACAGGATGTTCCATCACATGAACTTTGGAGCTTAGTTTAACAGTGATGTATGATATGTCAAGACTATTACAAGAATGTTAAAAGTAGTGCTTCATTAAGTAATACAAATTTTTGTTATTGATTGTACTTAAATTTTGATTTCATGATTGAATTGAAAGCATAGTTGCTGAAGTTGTTTTTCTTGAATTTGTTAATTCATAATGTATTGCTTATATGTAGTATATTAACTAACTTGGTATACTGTTAACGACGCTTTAAAGTTTAAAGGAAATTTATTCATTTTATGAGTTTAATATGATTATGAGTGACAAAGTGGGGGGCATTATTAATAAAATAGACGCCTTCGTCACTCAACCGAAAAATCTTGTTTTTGCATCAGTTTCTCGAACCGCAAGGCATAGCGGACGCGAGACTATGACCTAGTTTTCATCCGTAGTTCGAAATAGAAGTTTCACGCATTTTGCCGGAAGGTGGCATCTTCAGTATACTTTGTATGCAAATACGCAGCCATGACGTTTGTTGGCCAAACCAATCAGCAAGCACCTATTAGAAGAAGAGGAATGCAGATCTTCGCCGAGAGAGGTATAAGAGGTACGGATCGGAGCGAAGCTCGGCGGTTGTCTTATTACCTGAAAGTCTGCAATTGAGGGCGTGGCCCAGGCATTGCAGTTGCGACCCATTTCCTATGGAAGCTCGGCGGTTGTAAGATTGTTCGGCAGCTGAGCTCAATTGAGTGTGGGTAGTCTGGCTTTTGCCGTGCGTGCAGCCGAGCTGATAGTTATGTAGCTCGTCTCTTCCTCATCCGTTTAGTTTTTTTTAGGATGATAGTAGTATCGCTTGTAGTTAGGCAACATGGCATAATAAATTAATAGGAATGCGAGACCTTTTATGATTTATAAGTTTTAAATGAATTTTGCATCTAATTTATTTTTAAGCATGTAAGGCTTTGTGCTGAATACTGTATTTTCATTAATCTTTTACCAGATATGCCTTTTTAATAAATTAATTTATTTTAAACAAACTTGTCATCATTGCTTCACAATTGAACTCTACATGTGCTACATGCTCTCCTGCACCTTTACTCTGCTAACTTTACAGTATCAGAACGTACTAGACCGTCCAGGACTAACACAGATGAACACGCACCAGTGTTGCGACAATGTCTTACAGCTGCTGCATGTTCGTTTATCCAATGTTTAAAACTACTTTTTTTTTGTACTCTAGTATAATACGCACCTTCATTTTTGCGGACTAAAATGTGAAAAAAAAGTGTGTATTATACTCAAGATTTTACGGTAGATAAAAGTTGAAAAGTAGAAAAACTTCCAATAAGAAAATTTCATGATTTAGCCATTTAGATTTAGTTACTGTTTCTCTGTATTAGTATACATTGATAAAAGATCTACAGTATTTGAAAGATAAAAAAAAAAAAAATTGTATTTTCAAATAAACATCAATGAATTAAATTATAATATTTGATTAATGCTATAAATATTATGACAGAAATTACATAAAAGTTAATAAGGGTAGAAATAAATTATATAAAATTTATTATTTAAAAGCAATAGTTAAAAATGTATTTCAAAATGATAGATAAAGGTAACGGAATTCAGTTTGTGAATGGTTATTTTAATCGCCAAAGTAAATATATATTTCAGTAAAAACAATCATCACTAGCAATGTATTTATGCAATGAGCTATATCATGTTATGTATTCAAATGCTGCCAAATATTTATGCATTACTAAAACTCTAGTTAACCTGTAACTCGATAAATCAAAAATGGCTCAGCATTAATGTATCTAAAAGAAGGTAACCTGAAAAGAGTATACACATAATAAAAAGAACTGATGGTACTTTTACTTATGCTAAACAACATACTCATTATTAAGTTTAAACCACCGTGGTTTTTGGAATTAAAAGGTCGAAAAATTCTTTACTGTCATTTGTTGATTGAAAGAGATATCTTTTTGTGGCAAAATTTAGAAATATATTCCAAAGTATTAAATACTGTTATTCTAAAATTTATAAAACAGAACATATTGTTATAAATCATAAATTTTTAAAGTAATAATAGCTAAATAATATCCTCCAACCTAAAAATATCTTCAATAATAATTGCATGCTAAGAAATTTCAAATATTCTTGGGCATACACTTTTTTTCTTCTTATCTTTTCAGTGCCAGATATTTGGCTCTAAGATTAGAAGATAAAAGTAAGGGTATGTTACATAATTACCACACTAGGGGGTAGCCAGAGAAATTCATTCATGAATCTATCCTATTGGCAATCCCAGACATGAGTTATTCACTCAATAATTTTATATTTTTATTTTTATTTATTTATTTTTTAATGTCCTCTTACCTTTTGTAAGCATTTCAGACTGTATATCTTTCGATGTCTTCTTGACCTGAAACAAAACACATTAAATTACATAAAGAGACATTAAATAGATGAATGGCACATAACAAATTTAATAAGAAAATTAAAAATACACTGTGCACTTCTCATTGCTTTTTGTTCAGGGGTTAAAGTGCGTGGAAATTTAATAAGAAAATTAAAAATGCAATGTGCACTTCTCATTGCTTTTTGTTCAGGGGTTAAAGTGTGTGGAACAAATTTAGCACACACTTTTGTTTTGCCCAAATCTTCATGCAGGATGGTTCAAATTGTTTCTTTGTTGATGTTTAAAGAGTCTTCCATCATTCTCAGTGATGCACAGCAATAGTTTGTTACGAAATTTCGTACTTTCTCAATAACTTTAGGTGTCCTAGATGAAATTGGTCTTCTATTACGCTGATCATCTTCGACCGTATCTCTTCCGTCCAAAAAATGTTTGTGCCACACAAAAACATTTGATCCACTTAAACAACAGTCACCATAAACTTGTTTCATGAGTTGGAATGTTTCCGAAGCACTTTTACCAAGTGTTGCATTAAATTTAATGACAGCTCTTTGCTCCATCTTAAAACATCAACATGAAAAAAATTCACTTCTGCAATAAACGCTCGCCTTCTCTCAACTACTTATAGAAATGCACACAACTTGTAAGCAGTGTGCCAGCAGACAATGAACGTTATGACGCATGCGTATTTACAATCACAGTGCCATTACAACCTGCGCTCTGGGACGAATCTTAGAACTTAATTGATGCACTGTGCATCAAATAAGTTTTAAGACTGGGTCTGTAAAAAGAAATGGAAACAAGAAATTAATACCTGTTTTGGTTTTTTATTCAAAATAGGACCCTCCGGCTTCAATGCACTTTTTACAGCGATTTATTAATGAATCGAACGCCTGTTGTAAATCACTTTATGGAATGCCCTGCAAAGCACACGTCGAAGCTTCTTGTATGGTCAGAATATCCTCAAAATAACACCCTTTCAACTTCATTTTAAGTTTTGAGAATAAGGAGTAGTCACAGGGTGCTAACTCAGGTGAATACAGTGAATGGTTTAACATACAGACATTATTTTTTGCCAAAAATCGACGAACAATAAGGGAGGTGTGACTGGGTGCATTGTCATGTAACAAACACCAACTGCTTTCAGTCCTTGTGTAGTCTGGACTAATGCGATGAAATCTGGCCATCAAATGCTTTAAAACAGCTAAGTAGTATTGACCTGTAATTGTTTGTCCAGTTGGAACAAATTCTTTGTGGATAACACCTTGAACGTGTATGTATGCCTCAAAATATTTCATTAACAATTTAATGAAGAGAAATGTAAATGACCAAAGCACAGCAAAAAGCAATAGGTAAATCCAACCCACATTTACTATGGAGCACTGAGTAACAGAAACAATTCATTTATAAGAATTCAATACAATCAGCAAAAGCAGCTATAACTCAAAACCACAAAGCTAGATAATCATAAATTTTTAACAAAACTTAGTTTTTCATGTTAGAAATGCTATAAACTCCAGGTGGATATGTTAAACACCCGCAGTATAGTCCCCAGCAATAATGTTTATTTTAGATGGTGATTCTATATATTTTAAATAGAATCAGCAATTTGAAAATACCACAGAAAATTATCCAGAAAAAATGAACGTTTTAAAACAAAATAACATGTGTGTTGTTGTTGTTGTAACTTATGCCCCCTGGCCAGAGCATTCCCCACCAGGCCCATATAGGCTGCATGCTGAAGGGTGTTGCTCCAGGTTTTAATGACATCCCAAGGGTCAGAGTCCAATTTAGCCAAGTGCCATCACAAATTTGACCAAGCACCCCTAGAAATGACATCCAGGGGTCTCATACCTTCTCCCATCCACTGACATCATAGGACTTTTTGGTCTAGAGCATTAATGTGCTTGTATCTGGCTCAGACACAAAGGTATTTAAAGGCATTCATTAGGATTAGAACTAAGCACCTCCTGTCCGAAGCCCAACACACTACCACTAGGCTACCTCAGGCCAAAAATAATACATAAATGCTTCATATAAATTGTATAACTAATGCAAACAATTCTGTCTTGTCATAAACTAATCATGATTTTTATTTCATGTGCTCAAAATTACTTTTATAATTTTATTTATTAAGACTCTTTTTATTAAAGACTAACAGATATTTTTATAAACAAAATAATGTAGGAGAAAATATTCAAATTAAATACGACGGTTAATGTATGCAATTAATTTGTATGTTTAATATCCATAAAACATAATAATTTGAATTAAATTCTTAAAAAACTTCCATCTCAATGAGTCTAGTGTTTAAATTTTATCTTTTACCATATTTTAATATTTTTTTGTCAATTTATTTTGTTGTTATGCACGTGACGCAAAATTAACTTAAAAGTATCACAAAAAGAAAAGAAACCATTTTTTTTAATGATCTTTTTCATGATATAAATTTTATAACCCTCAGATTATTATCTTAAACACAAACTTTAAAGAATGTTACAAAAACAGCTTAAAAATTTGATTTAAAAAAATCTAAGGCAAATTTTTCAAAAATCTTTCTTAGTGCACTCCTACACTATAAGAAGAATCGCCATGCAAAATTTCAGCCCTATAGGTCCAGCAGTTTGGTCTGTGTGTTATCTGTCAGTCAGTCAGTCAGTCAGGGAACTATTTTATATATAAAGACTAACTGAATACCTGTGCTACGGAGTACATTCAAATGAAATACAATGGTCAATGTACGCAATTAATTCCAAAAAAAATATATTTATAAAAAAATCATAACGGATATTTTTATAGACAAAATAACGTAGAAGAAAATATTCCACAG
This sequence comes from Dolomedes plantarius, assembly GCA_907164885.2. NCBI lineage: Eukaryota > Metazoa > Arthropoda > Arachnida > Araneae > Dolomedidae > Dolomedes > Dolomedes plantarius. The sequence goes on along the minus strand of OU015503.1, from coordinate 31,173,431 downwards.
AAATACAAGTCAATGTATGCAATTAATTTGTATGTTTAATATCCATAAAACATACTAATTTGAATTAAATCCTTAAAAAACTTCCATCTTAATTAGTATAGTGGTTAAATTTTATCTTTTACTGTATTTCAATATTTTTTGTCAATTTATTTCCTTGTTATGCACGTCATGCAAAATTAATTTGAATTATCACAAAAAGGAAAGAAACCACGAGATCAACATTTAATAAATTAAACTAGCCGCTGTGCGACCAGCATGGTCGCTTTTAGTTTCATATTTTCTTTAGAAAACAACTCAACTGAAAGAAACATACATAAGGAATGTTACCATTACCTGTCATCATAAATATAGGTTGTTAAGTGGTAGTGGGATCTCACCCAAAAAATTTATAATCATTGCAAAATTATCTATAAGGCTGATTCTAAAACATCGTGATTAAAAAAAATGAATTTCCAGAAATTTGTTGGGAAAATTTCTTCCCTTATAAAATGGAGTAAAAATTCAGCAAGTAATAAAAAAAATGTAGATAATTAACTCTTACTAACTATTAAGGTATTATAATGCAATTATGAATATTTTACTATGATATCCCTAAAACTTCTTGATATACACAGTTGAGTATTTCAGAAGTAGGAGATACTACACTGACAGAATCAAAAGAACGGACTCTAAATAAACTTACATACAACTGTCCATGACTAAACATTAGATTTGATAGGTCTAAACATATTTTGTCAAAAGTTTGGCCTCTTACATACATTTAGAAACACCGATGGAACAAATGAATAAATTAAAATTATCTTGTGAATAAATTAAGATTATTCACGAGTAAAATGCAGCAATTAAATTGTACCAAATTACGTGCTATCATCGAGTCGCTACACACATGTGGTTGGCCGCTAATGTTTACATCTGGTAGTCACAGCCGTTGCCATTCGGAGTGTAGAAATATAGTCGATTTTTGTGCCGCATACCTAAGCCTTTTATATATATAAATTAACGCGTTTTATATATATTAAATTCCAAAAATTAATCTTTAAAAATTCCTACAAAATCAGAAAATGGAGGTAAAGATTTGAAAAAGATTTCATTTTAAAAGAATTTTTATGATCTTTCTCTTGATATAAATTTTGTAACCCTCAGAATATTATTTTAAATGCAAACTTTAAAGAATGCTACAAAAACTGTTTAAAAATTTAATTTTAAAAAATCTAAGAATTTTTCAAAAATCTTTCTTAGTGCACCTCTGCACTATAAGAAGAATCACCATGCAAAATTTCAGCTCTGTAGGTCCAGTGGTTTGGTCTGTGCATTATCTGTCTGTCAGTCAATCAGTTACGAAACTGTTTTATATATATAAATGGGTCAATGGGAAAATTACTGCTATTAGAAATTTTCCTTTATGAATTGTAAAATCCCTAAGTGCATAAGTTTTCACAATTATTTTTTCTAGACATCCTTCCAAACATAAACATACAAATTCTATATGTGTGTATGTGTGTGCACTATCACACATGGTTCATACTCAGAAAGTAAAAGTTTCCTCATAATTCTTACAGTTTTCTATTAGATTTGGCTTAACATTCCACTTGATGGTTATATGAAAAATCACACTTTGATATAGGTTATAATAATTACTATTCATTTTGTGTATTGTATCAGTTTAAATAAAGAATTTAAGAAAATGCAAAAACTTCCATTTTATATTAATTTAAGGTTTTAAATTTTAATAAGAAAGTTTTTGTATTTTTTAATTGTATAAACTCAATATTTTTTGGTTCTAATTTTTCTTATTTATAAAGAAAGAAATATTAAGAATACATAAAAATATGCTCAACCTGTTTCTCCTTGTTACTTTCAACTTTCTTTCTCTTGGCTCTAAGTTGCATGACTTCTTCTTCCACTGCAAAGGAACATAAACTAATATTTATAAAAACTATTTTCTATGAAAGAGAAAAATATAGACATTTTTTCTAAGGAGATTTACTAATTAGTGTTTTAGAATGTGCTATAAATATTTCAGTCAATATCAACTATTAATAACTATTGTTTAAAAAAATCCACACTCAACAAAAGTAATTGGCTAGAACAAGAACCAATTTGCTTATACCCATTTCTAGAACAGTTGATAAGTAATAACACTGAAATTTCTTTTATTCTACAATTGATTAATTTTCTGAAGGGCTTAAGGTCAATGCTCTATGGCAAAATTTCAATGAACAAATAAAATTTTTTAATAGAACTAAGCATGTAGTTAGGGTGCACAATATTTTAAACAGAAATGCTCAATTTTCATCAGTGAATAACCCAGAACATTAGACTGCTCAATTATACTTTTAAAAAATAATTGCAGAAAAAAGGTGCAATTAAGATGAAAACTTATGAAATCCATAGAGAAGAAATAAAACATATTGTTACGACCACACCAAAAACACAAATCTGTAAAATCGCAGTTTTGAGAAAATTGCATTCAAAGTTTTGATGGTTCGGGAAAAATCTAAATATGACTCAAAGGTTATTGTCAGTTTATGATTACGATCTTAGGGACCCCCTCTATTGACACTGGACGTAATTGCCAGATTCGATTACTTTTAAAGCCATTAAAATGCAGTTAGGAGGAAATGGACAAAAATGCAGATTTGTGTCATTGGCATGGTGGTAATGATATGTCAACTATGCAAACCCCAAAAAGTTAATCCTAATGATTCATCAAAAAAGAAATATAAGCAAATTTTTTAGAAGGAGAGAGACTGATCTTAAACCACCAACTTCATTATAAACAATTTGGTTCCAGTTAACTTAGGAGAATATTATAAAGTAGCAAACTCAATACAAAAAAAAAAGGAAAATTAACATTAAAGTCTTACAACTGAAAGAACTTAAAAATTTTATATACCCTTTTTCAAAGATAACCTCTTTCTTTTTTCACCAGTTTCTTCATCAGATGAAAAACTAATTTCATCATTAAAAGATGAGAGATCACTTGTATGAACTGAACTTACAGAGTCAAAAGATATGTTTCCCAAATCAATGTTATCTGCAACAGACACATATAGTTATAGAAACACAGTAAAATTTGCTGAAAATTCAAATAAATAAGAAAAAAAATCTGATATCAAGAAATTTTAAATAATTATTTTAACTATAGATATAAAAAAATTCTATAAATTACCAAATAAATTAATTCCTTATTGATCCAATTTAAAAAGGTCTAATTTTTAAAATAGAACATTTTTACAGCTGCCACAAATGTTAAACACCATAAAAAACAGAACAGTGACTTTAGGAAATTGAAAGCCTGTTCCACACTTTTCAGCATATTTCATCTTAAATTGGATATTTTGCAATAATAGAAAATGGAGAAAATAGTCTAATCGAATATTAATTACCATTATCAGGTTCCTCAATCTGCTCTTCCTTAATACTTGAAACTACTGTATTGATATTTTCTCCAACATCTGATGTGTTTTCAAGAGGCATTTCAATGACTTGTTTACTAATATCATCAAGGTTTTGAGCAAAGTCTTGAAATAAATTTAGTACACTCAGTAAAATAAAATTTAAAACAAATTGTAGCAAACAGATCCATGCACCTATTACTAGGCTAGTAAATAATTGGAACAAAATATTGAATTTGTATTCAAATCACTCTAATAAAGCATAAACATACTCAACATATCCATACGCTAATGGACACCTAAGAAGCGATTAAAGGCATATCTGCACATTAAAATGCAGACACATAGAATGCATCAGGTATTACATATGAGCAAGATAGCTAAGCAAATTTTTAGGTTGTCATTGGAGGATTCTATGACATACAGTGCTAAATACATAGATTTCTAGAGGAAACAGAGGAGGGATGACACAACAGTACCAAGACTTTCTGAACTATAGCTTTTCTTCTGAGATTACCAAAACCAACTGCACCTAGTGCCATCAAAAGACGATAGTTTAAACTGAGTTAACCATTAACAACGTTTCAGAATGAATTGAATAATTGTAGCAAGAGACAATTATTAATAAATCCCAAGAAAAGTTGTCCCTGTCTGCAGAAAAAGCTGTCAAGGTATCCTTACCCACAAAAATTCCTACTGGTTCCCATACAATCTTGTCTAAGCTGCATGGCATAAGTTATAGTAGATAAGATGCACACAAGCCCTGTATTAATCAAATGAGAATGCCAGGAAAAAGCTGCAGTGGTGCTTGTCACACTGAGAGCAGAAGTCTGGAAGAAGGTCTTGAATGACTAATCCAGCTGTAAACTCAAATCAGTTAAACAGATTTGAATGTGATGGATAATGTCATTAGGTAAATCCTTTTTGCCTTATTGTATTATATCACCTGTGAAATTTAAAGAGCATCATGGATAAGGAATGCCATAATGGTTGCATTCCTTATACATGATGCTCTTGTTCCTTACCAGCAGAAATAAAAGTTCTTGTTGCTACTGAGTCATCAGATTGTAGGGTCTTAAGATATAACTAAAAGAGTTAAATAAACACTTTGTTTAAGGATTACACACTATTTATGTGACAGAACTTCTGAAATTTGTTTATATGTGTGTCTGCCTAGGTTCTAAGGAAGCTAATCAGACATTTAGCAATAATTTTCAGCGAATTACAATTCATTTTAAACTCAGTCATAACATCATGGACACTTTAAACAATCAGAAACTTTATAATATAAATAGATCAAGAAAAGAACATGAAAGACAAAAAAAAAATGGTTTGTATTTTATGTAACATACAAGCCTATGTATGTACTGTACGGGACCACTTCATAAAATATTTTTATCAATCCCATTTTGCTACACTTATACCATTTATATATATATATATATAAACAAACACACACAAATACAGAAAGAGCTTATATGTGTGTACATGGTATAAATCCTATAAGTATATGTATATATGCATGCATAAACTTACATTCATACATTAATGCAAAATGCATGCATACTATCAAATAGAAATACTAAGAATAATTCACTAACTATTAAATACATAAACTTTAAAAAGGGAATATTAATTATAAATTGAATCATAATATGTCATTTAGTAAAAAAAAACAATTTTATTTTAGATGTGTTTATTACACAGCATGTGATTATGTTTAAATTGATTCAAAATGTAAACAGAAAAATTAAATAACTCAAAAAGACTGAATTTACTCTGTTAACCAGAAAAAAAACAATAGAATGATGTAGAACTAATAAATAATTTACATCAAAGTAAAAGAAATTTTAGAATTTAGTCTAAATAAAAAGAAATATTATAATAGGAACAGACAATGAAACTTTTTATTCAAGTAACCAAGAAAGAAGACATGAAGGCTACTCATGTTTTAATAAAGTTACTCTGGGTGAAAATATACTGTAGATAGAAAGAAATTCAGTTAAAAACAGAAACAAAAACCTTACAAGCCATATGATATTAAAGACTGATTAAATATATGTTAAACGGGCAGAAATGAGTAAATAATAAAAATCTTTCATACATTTGCTCACATCCTTAAGTTTATCAAGCATAGTTTTCACATTTTCATTTTTCTTTGCTTCTCTTAGGTTTCCAACTGGCTGTAAAGGTTGGGCATTGTTAGACTTCTCTTGGACAGAACTATCTTGATCTGAATATAACTTAAGTATTATCTTCAGAACCTCTTCCTTCAACATGCTAAGAAAATCAGTCTGGAGTTTTTCTGCGATGACAGTATCTATGATATTATCAGCTGATACAGCTAATAAATTGATTCTGTAAAAAATTATACATTTATTTCATTAAAAACAAGATTTACAGCTGATACGAAAGTTCAGTATATACCCCAGTTTATTAGAGAATGTGTTACCAAATAACATACAAGTATATTAGAGATATTCAAAAGATATCTAAGTGCAGGAGTGTTTTTGGATACAAATCTTTACCCAACTCTATCACAGAAAATATATAGGAATCAATGGGGGAACAAACTACTCAAGTTTTGAATACTGCTCAAAGGCAAACTCATCTTATTTCCACCCATCTTTAAACTTTGAACACCCATCTCCACCCATCTTTAAACTTCGATAACAGCGCTTCTTTTACCAACAGAACCAAGCTAGACTTTAAACAAAATATTGCTTCTGAAAAATGGGATTTTTAACATGAAATTAACTTTGTACTGAAATCCATGAATGCAACAAATGAATGTAAAAGTTAGCAAGTATTATTTGGAGGATTGTAAAATGCCAGCATTTATTTATATTTAGTATCAGATCTTTCAAAAATTATTTATCAGTTAATCATAATAATGATAAAATTAAAAACTATACTGACATACAAATTTTAAAAAATTCAACAAAAATATTAAATAAAAAAATTTTAAGTCTGCCTTCATGCTTTAGATGATCTCAACGACAACTTATACATACATATATATATATATATATCAGGTTGTAACGAAAGTTTCCGCCACCGCAAATATTGTCTTTGCAAACAGTTTGCGTTGGCTTGTTTAATCATATTTTGTCAAACAGTTTTTAGCATTTAAAAGAATGAGACTTGCTTTAGAACACTGTGTTGTGAAATTTGTAAAAAAATATCGCTATCATTAAGTACCAGGTGTCTGAAATGGAACTATCACACTACCAGAATAGAACCATCATTTACTTCCAGTTCTGTTGCAAAAAGTCAGCTAGAGAATGTCACTGAATCATGTGTACAGCTTTAGGTACTACTGTTGTATCAGATGACACTGTGAAGGTTTCGTACTGAAAGTTCAAAAACAAGGACTATGACATTCAAGAAGCAGAGAGATCTGGCCAGCTTACTGATGTGATGAGGACCTGTCGGCAGCGTCGCAAAGCGCAATTTGACCAACAAAAAGATCATGCTTTGTATCTGGTGGGATTGCCATGGTATTATCCACAAAGAGTATCTGGAAAAGGGTAAAACCACTGACAGTAAGGTGTACAGTGAGATGCTAGTCCGTGTTAATTCTGCTATCAAGGCAAAATGTCAAGCTGAGTTCCGGCGCAAGAAGGTACTGTTCCATCAAGATAATGCAAGACCACATGTGTCTGCATTCACTGGCTGGACTCTGTACGGACTTGAATGGGATCTTTTGCCACACCCACCATATAGCCCAGATGAAGCTCCTTCGGACTTCTAGCTTTTTTCACACCTGCAGCTACATCTTGATGGTGCTATCTTCCATTCTGCACAGGACGTCCGAAATGAGGTTGATCTGCTTTTTGACATGCGGCCACCAAGTTTCTGGGCCGAAGGCTTTGAAAAACTACCAAAACGTTGGCAGAAAATCATAGATTTAGGTGGTGATTACTATCTGCACTAAAGGTATTGCTTTCATGTTTTTTTCCTAACTTTATTAAGAACTTTTTTTGGCGGAAAACTTTCGTTACAACCTAATTATATATATATATATATTAGCTGAATACCCATACTTCGCTACGGAGTACATTAAAATTAAATACAACGGTCAATGTATGCAATTAATGCCAATATATATATATATATGTAATAAATATAACAATCAATGTATGCAATTGATGTAAAAAAAAACAAAAAATATATTTATAAAAAAAATCTTGACGGATATTTTTATAGACAAAATAATGTAGTAGAAAATATTCAAATTAAATCTAATAGAACATACTACAGAATATAGTACAGTTAATATAGTACAGTTTGAGGAACATGTCTTTTAATGTATTTTAATATTTTTTTGATAATGTCCAATTGTCTGCTGCATTAGCGAGAAAAAAATATATTTTTTGCCAATTTATTTCATCGTTATGCACGTGATGCAAAATTAGTTTAAAGTATCACAAAAAGAAAATAATGTACATCAGTAAGTCAGTCAGTGAGTCAGTTACGGAACTGTTTTTTATATATATATATTTACTAGCATTATTGCCCGGGTAGATATTTAGATATAAAATTTTTCATGCATTCCATCAAAAAAATACTGGTCTTGCACCCCCTGCTCTTCATGTTCATCTGGCCAGACAGAATGCGCTTAGCGCATTTCTACTGAAATGATATACAAACTATAAGAAAGATAGAAACTTTGAGCCTGCGAACCTTCGTCTGATTATGCATCTGATTTTATTGAGAATTAATAACACAGTGTTGTGTGATTCGCATGTTTGCACTGAATAAATTTACTGTTTAATTATATTTGTTAGATACTGATTAATTAGATTTGTTTGATCCACTGTTTAATTAGAAAGAAGTTTTATAATTTACATTTACCTTTATTATTTATTATCCCTTAAAAACGCTGGTTTTTCCAAAAATGCTGCTTTTTCGTAAAGTGCAAGATGCGTTATCCCCTTTATTCAATCAAAGTAAGGAGGGATTCCACATGAAGCCTATTTTCCTTACTTTGGTGATTCGGTTTTTTATTGTTGACAGGCCAAAAGCCATATAAAAAGCAAATTGTAAATCGGTTTTTAATTTTCCCAAGGCCAAAAACCATAGGAGTGTGTATCCGGGGAGGCAGGGCCAAAGGTTGTTGCACGTACACTCTTCTCCCCTGCAGATCAGAATTTGACTGATAATGCAGTGCCCAGCTAGCGTGCAGAAATACTCTACTTGTGGTGAAGGGGCTGTATCCATATTTATGTGGTACGTGCACCTCTTAAGGCACAAGAAATCATTAAAAAATTAATTTTAAAAAACTATTTGAGCCCCAAATTTCATTTTTGCTGAGTTAACTTTCTCAGGTCCTAAACATTAACTGTGCCGAATTTGGTCCCGGTGGGTGAAACAGTCTAGGATTCTATAGTGGACAAACAAACAAACAGACAAGCTCTTTTATATATATAGATAAGTTGTCATTGAGATCATCCAAAGCATGAAGGTAGATTTAGAATTTTTTTATTTAATATTTTTGTTGAATTTTTTAAAATTTGTATGTCAGTATAGTTTTCAATTGTACCATTATTATGATACAATTGAAAACTATACTGTCTCTTATCTTAATTATTCAAAATTTTATCTTTTGACCCTCATAAAGTTTCTTTTTCTAAAAAGAAGTATTTGCTTACAAAAATTAGACAAATGATATTTAAAAAAGAAAAAAAAATCTAAATCACTTTAATTTTCTAAAGTAATGTCATTTTTTAAAATTTCTTGTTTCAGTCCTATTTTCTTGATTCTTTGCATGATAATTCTGACATGATAATTTACCTCAGCAATTTTTTCTTGTAGACTTTCAAAGACATTTTTATTAAAAAAGAAATTCTTTGGACATGCAGTGACTTTAATTGCCATTACTGATTTAACCATTAATGAATTTGTCTGATAGTAATGACATTGAGTCAGTAACTATGGAAAGAGAACTAAAAAATTAAATTTAAATCAAAAACATATACTAAAATCTAATGTAACTTTTAGAGAATAACTAACACTGAAACTCTAACTTACTTTTTACATTATAATGGATAAAATAAATCATTTGAATAATATCTAAACTTATACTATATAAGTCACTAATGAGCTGAGTAGAATTTTTGCCACAATCAATCTTAACAGTAATTGTATAAGTTATAAAATCACTTTCAATAATCATTCTATTTTCATTTCCAGTATCTATTATGACCAGGACATTCCTTTCTTTAAATACTCAAAAAAATTTCAGCAATCAAAAGAAACTATAACTTTCTTGTGATTTACAGATTTACTAAATGTTAGTAAAAATTAAAAAGGAATCCTTCTAAATACAGCAGAATCCTGGGTAAAGAGACATTATCACAATAAAATTACATACAGCTTTAAAGAAATATTAAAAAACAAAACCTTTACTTTAAAACACTGCAAATATTTTCAGAACTTACTCTGCAAATTGCATTTTTATCTGTTGGGACTGCTCTTCTACTGTATGATTGGATTCTGTAGCAGTAAAAAATTGTTGTTCACCAAATCTTCTCAGTTGTTTGAAATTAGACTATAAAGAACATCACATTTTAAAAATCAAACTACTTTAAGATATTACTTACATGAAACTTGTAGATGACATTTAATAAGATCAACTGCTTTTGATCCATAATAGAAAAAAAATTGATAACTAGTCTCAATATTACAGTTCATTAAAGAAACTAGGCATTAGCTGCAATTATCTATCAAACAAATTCTAAAATTCTATTGTGATTTGTCCATTTGCGTATGATTTCACCATGCATATGTGATTTATTCAGATATATAATAAAATTCTCTCTACTATGCAAACTATATATATTGATAAATAACATGAAAGACAGATTGGTGCTGATAATGATATAATATATAGACAAATATTTTTAAATCATAGCATGCTAATTTTGCTATGTTTTTGACAAAAATGAAACAAGATGGAAAAAATAACAAAGAGGGGGAAACAAAGTGATTGAAAGAATGCAGTTCTTAGCATACAGGATACTGAGCGATATTATCTCTGAATGTTGTTGCTGCACAAACCTGGTGCTATGAGTTTTGACGATTTAAAAACTGTTCTTGGAGTAGTGTGTGAGACGTTTCAAATGGCATGTAGACAGCTTAGGTTTCTTGAAGGAGATGAACACATAAGCATGAAACTTTAGCTGATGCAGCAAGGACCCACATGCCACGTTATCTAAGAGTGCTTTTTTGTATAATTTGTGTCATTGGAGAAGTAGAAAATATTCCTGAACTCTGGACTCAACATACTCTCTGTGTAAAGATTTCATTCACAGGTATTCTGAAGAGACTGGGCCTCAGTATGCTCCAGCTGAAATGAATATACTTCTCAAAGCTCAATATTTGAGTCTGGAAAACTTAAAACTTCCACTTTTAAACTCAGCAATAGATATTCTTTACCCATTTCACTACAATGTAGTACAAGAGCAAACCAAAGTCCATATTAACACAGAAAAAATGAATGTAGAACAAAGATTTGCAGTTGATAGTCTACTTGCTGCAATATATGGAAGTCAAATGGCCCAAAGCATTTCTTTTTAGATGGATCTGCAGGCACTAGCAAAACTTTTATATATATAACATTACTGCATACAATTAGAGGAAGAGATGATCTTGCTACTCCTGTTGCATCCATAGGGATAGCTGCAACTTCATTACCAGGAAGAACTGCTCACTCCATCTTCAAAATACCATTAATTCAGAATGCAACCTCTACGTGCAGTTTGAAACCAAATACAGCCAAAACAAAACTATTATTGGAAACAAAATTAATATTGTGGGATGAAGCTCCAATGACCCATATTCATGCCTTTCTAGCAGTAGACATACTACTTCAAGATCTAATAAAATGTAAAAAACCTTTTCGTGGAAAAGTTGTTCTCCTTGGTGGGGATTTCAGACAAGTACTGCCTGTTATATTAAGAGGCTCAAGATCTCTTACAGTTGTCAGCTGTTTAAAGAAGCACGGATTTTGATGTGTATTTCAAGTGATGATCCTCAAAGAAAATATGCACACTCTAGAAACTGAAAGATAATTTGCAACTTGGCTTTTACATGTTGGAGAAGCTAAATATGGGAAAAAAGTTACACTTCCATCTAAATGTATCCTCCCATTCAAGATCCAGAAAAACAACTGTATAATGATATAGATTTTGCAGCTGTGACTCATCAACAACTAAAAATGTGTGCAATTCTGACAGTTACAAATGAACGGTCAATAGAAATTAATCAGTGAGTACTAAATTGGTTACCAGGATCTGAGGTTGTTTATGGAAGTGTAGATACAGTATTAAGTGAAAATCCCAAACATATGCTTGCATACCCTGAGGAATTTTTAAATAGCTTAACTCCAACAGGAATGCCACCTCATAAACTCATGTTAAGGGTGGAGCTATTGTCATGCTTTTGAGAAATTTGGCTCCTTCTAAAGGTCTATGCAGTGGCATACGTCTAATAATTACTAGTTTGCACCGTAACATCATAGAAACAAGGAAAATTGAGAGTGATGACAGTGAAACTTTCTTCATACCTCGAATTAATCTAATTTCATCAGATACAAATAAGCCCTTTAAATTTTAGCATAAGCAGTTACCTATCAAATTAGCATTTTCTATGACTATAAATAAATCACAAGGACAAACTTTTGACAAAATACATTTAGGAATATCAAATCCTGTATTTAGTCATCGACAGTTGTAAGTAGGTTTATCTAGAATCTGTTCTTTTGATTCTGTCACTGTAGTATCTCCTACTTCTGAAATACTCAACTGTGTATATCAAGAAGTTTTATGAACATCATAGTTAAATATAAATAATTACATTATAATAACTTATTAGTAAATAAGAGTTAATTTTCTACACTTTTTTTTTTGGCTGAATTTTTACTTCATTTTATAAGTGAAGAAATTTTTCCAACAATTTATTATTTCATATGATTAAATGTAGATATCTGAATTGTGAACAATAGTGCATACAGAGAGTGGTGTAATCTACACTATATTTTAGTACTTGCTGAATTTTTACTCCAATTTGTAAGTGAAAAAATTTTTTCCCAACAATTTCTTGTTTGATGTAATGATAAAAAGTAGATATCTTAATTTTGAAAAATAGTACATACACAGAGGGATGTAATTTTTAAAATCATTGATGTTGGGTTTCTCAGTCTTATTTTTCAATTCCTACTATTAGTTCACACTCTACCTATATATATATATATATATCTTGTTCAAATTTTCAATCATTAATAAAATACTTTTTATTCATCCACTCAAGTTCAAATACATTTTTTGAAACTTGTAGTGGATGACACTTGATGTTAATACATTTTTTTTCAAATATTAATTCATTAATTAAATTTAATTAATCGATTTTAGTTTTAGACCTAGAGCGTCTTTTGCTCTTGAATAGTAATTTCCCTCTTCTTACTCTGTAAATGGTAGCACTGCGGTAGCGCGGGCTCCTCCCGTCCTGTAGGTATCGGGATCGAATCCCCAACCTGACAAACTTTTTCTCTCTCTTTCCCCCCCTCCTAATCTCGCACAGCAGGCAAGGTTCTAGCAGGCAATCCTTTTTTTCAATTCCTACTATTAGTTCACACTCAAATTTTTCTTTGTTGACCTAAGTAGGAATTGACTTTAAAAAATTTTGTTTTTATATTACTTGTTAACTCTGTTCTGAAGTAATGGAAATTCACATTTGTTTTAAATCCCAATGTTTTAGAATCAGCATTATAGAGAATTTAGCAATGATTATAAATTTTTTAGCTGAGCTCCCTCTACCCCTTAACAATGTATACTTATGATGACAGACAATGGTACCATTCCTTACATATGTCACTTTCAGTTGAGTTGTTTTGCAAAAGAAAATATAAAACTAAAAGCGACCATGCTGGTCATGCAGCAGCTAGTAGCATAAAAAAACTCACTTGGTGAGCAACTGGTCATATACGGAAGCTGGTGCTATATATCATTAATTTAAAGGTTACTAACCTAAATAAAATATACAGTCAGACCTCTATATATCGAACTTCCATATATCAAAAGTCTCTATATATTGAACAGTTGGTGAATCCCCGTTTACATTAGGTAGAGAAACTATCTCTATATAACGAAAGAAATTTCTATATATAGAATTTTTTTCCAAAAGATTCTTAATGTGGCACGTGAGTTTTCTCTCCTGTAAAGAAGTGCAGGGCATAGAAAAAGGCAAAAAGTTTGTCAAGGTCATTGTGACACTGACAGGTCATCTAGGCTCGGACAAAAAGATAATTGTCTCCACATCCCTCCACTGTAAAACACGCTTCATTTCCGGTTTTAAAGAGAAACATTTGGTCATCGTTTATTGGTGCTCTCGATTCTTCACTTTTCTTTTCCTTTCTTTGCCAATGGAATGTTCTGGTTCTTATTGTTGAATTGACAAAGCATTTTCCAGAGCCAATTTTGCTTCGTTTTTTTTAACACAGTGATCATGATGTCCAAGCGAAAATCTCTTAGTGTTGTTGAAAAAGTGGAATTATTGAAAAATGTGGACACTGGAATGCGTAAAAAGGATATTGCAGTTCAATTTGGGGTTCTACCTAGTACAGTTTCAATGATTATAAAAAACTGGGAACTCCTCATGAAAGCTTTTAAAAACATCGGACCTGACAGGAAATGTTTGAAAACGTGTAATTATGGTAAAATTGATGAAGCTGTTTTAAATTGGATAAAAAGCATTCGTGACAAAAATTTGCCAATCTCTGGTCCACTTATAAAAGAGAAGGCCTTAGAGTTTGCACACCGTTTAGGACAAGATGATTTTCAAGGAAGCTGTGGTTCATTAGATAAATTTAAGAGGCGACATGCTATAAAAGAAAAGATTATTTCGGGGGAAAGCAGAAGCATCAAAGAAGCTGATTACGATGAATGGAAAGATACAGTTTTAAAAAAGATTTTAGAAGAGTACACTCCCGATAACATTTTTAACGTCGATGAAACAGGTCCTTTCTTTCGGTGTTTGCCAAACTAAACCCTTACTTTTAAAGGTGATGATTGCTATGGAGGTAAACATAGCACAGATAGGATTACCGTTTTGATAGGTGCTAATATGAGCGGCAAAGAAAAACTTAAATTATTGGTGATAGGGAAAAGTATGCGACCTAAATGCTTCAAAGGTGTTAAGTCATTAGAAGTCGATTATCGTTTTAATAAAAAGTCTTGGATGACATGTAATATTTTTGAAGAGTGGATGATGAATCTAAATAAAAATGTTATATCACAATTATTGATGTTAAAAGAAGTGTTTAAGTGTGTAGGTACAGTTAAAATGTAGTAAGGTGGCTGAGCGACGGCTGGCGGATTTTAGTCAAGTTTACAAATAAAAAATTATTAGTTTCTAAGTTATCCCCTTTGTCTGTCCTTAAAATCCTGTATTCCCTAAACTGTTTTCTTTCTTTCCCAAGTCTATGTCTGGGTAACTCGATACCCTCCCCTTTTGCCATTTCTTTTTACTTGTGCATTGCAACAATTTCCCAGGATGTTGGGAAAACAGATTGAATTCGCAGGGAAAAGGAATTTTGATTACTTTTCCGTATTCCTCGCCCAGCCCGAGAGGAGACCCGCGGAAGGTTACAAGACGGCTATCGGCGCGCTGCTCTGTCTTCAAGTGTTCTCTTCAAAATCAAACAAGAACCCAGCGCTACGCAATATAGAAAAAAAAATACTACAGTTGACAACCCATCGAAATGTGAAAAGTTGTGCTTTGTGGACTGATTTTTACGGCGTCAGGAAAAGGCGTGGATAAGAACTATTTCCTACGTCCTGCCTTCCGGCGCGTATGCGTTCGGGGGGTGAAAAGTTTTTTTCTCCCAAGAAGGGGGATGACTTGAGGAGGAGTTCCGATTTGACCCGGGTAGCCGCCAACTGCTTATCCGATCCAGCGCTGATGCTTCCTTGTGTGATGGAAGGGCTGAGAGATGTCTCCCGCAGAAGTCCGAGAGCTATCGGAGGCTGACGAGTGATGACCAACTTTTTTTTTATTTTATCCCTTTCTTTTTTTTTCTCTTCTCTTCTCTTTTTTCTTTCAGTCGACTGAAGGTATCGTTAAATTATTTTTTTATAATTAAAAAATTAATTGTTCTAGAATTGAGCTCAAATAGTTAAAAGTAAAGTGAAAGAAAAAAAGTAAACAGGTTTTGATTCTACGTTTTAGGGGTATTCGCCAGCCACCAGAAATTTGCTAATGTTTGTTTAATTGTTTTATTTTGTGAAAAAAAAAATATGATTGGAGATTATTGTGTGTCATTAAATTTAGAAAAAACTGTAAAAGAAGAAATGTTAAAATTATAGAAATTAAAATAAATGAATTATTTTGCCTCTACTCTAGTGTGTAGCGAATGTTTGAGTTTGTCTTTTTGGTGGGCCAACAAGTTGCACTTTATTCTAAGTAAAGCTTAAAGGGGGGTTAGTTTTGAGAAAATAATTTAGTTATGGGGATATGTTTTATTATACGATCACTGGCATTTTTCACAGCAAAACTTAAAAGTGAAAGTTAATTATGAGAAAAGAATTTAATTAAGTAGATAAGTTAAGCATACAACCACGAATAAAACATAACAAAAAAAATGATTCCGGAGAAAAGACAAATTGCTCTTTTTGTTGATAATTGTCCAGTTCATCCCGATGTGTCAGCAAAACTATCACATGTGAATTTGATTTTTCTTCCACCCAACACTACTTCAAAATTGCAGCCAATGGATCAAGGCATTATAAAAAATCTTAAAGTTCATTATCGTAAACGCATTCTTAGAAGACTTATTACTGCTTTGGAAAATGAACAATCTTCAGATAAGGTGATTGATTTAAGAATCTATATAGCAGAGCTAGCTAAGGTGTGGTAAAACGATGCATCAGAAGTCACTATAAAAAATTGCTTTGCAAAAGCTGGTTTTATTGATTCATCTCTAATCGAAGAAGAAAATGTAATGCTACAAATTGAACAATGTTGGGAACAGTTACAAAAGTGATGCCTTATCAAAGATGAAACTTCTCTTAAAGATTTTTTAGACGTTGATGAAGGCATCATTGTTTCCAATTACCCCACAGATGACGACATCATAAACTCACTTCAGGAAGAACAAACTGACATCCAAGAAGATGAAGAGACTCTAACTGAAGCAGAAATCGTTAATCCTTCAAAAAAAGAAATGTGCGCAGCATTTGATGTAATCCGTCATGGTCTTCAATTCGTGGAAAATGTCCCGGAGGTTGTATTTAGTGGACTTAATAAGTGTGAACACTTTTATGATGAATTTTCTTCTAAATTTATTGTGCAACAAGACATTCGAAAGTTTTTTACAAAAATGTAAATCAATTGCATTTGTATTTAAAGGTATGTAAATTTTGTTTGATAATTAATCTAGTATAATTTAATTTATTAATATTTTTTTAATCGATAATAATTTTCATTTATGAATGTACGTAATTTGTAGTAATGTGATTCATATTTAAATCTGTTGATATGAAAGTGATTTCGTATATTAGAAGAAAATGTACATTTTTCTTGCAATACAATGTATCACCGACAATTTAAACATAACCGTTTCTACATATCGAATTTTTTTCGGGAACCGTCCACTTCGATATATGGAGGTCCAACTGTATTATAGATTGATTAAACATAAAATTTAAAAACACATTGCAAACAGACTGTTCTTAACATAGTTATGAAAACAAGACAACACTTTTACTAGATAATTTTCAGATTTTTTCTGCACAGATAATCTACATACCGATAATTGAGAGTATACAGTATATATATACACTTTTTTTCCCAATGCAGCAGGTACTTTGTCCCATT
The DNA here is from genome assembly GCA_907164885.2 of Dolomedes plantarius. Lineage (NCBI taxonomy): Eukaryota > Metazoa > Arthropoda > Arachnida > Araneae > Dolomedidae > Dolomedes > Dolomedes plantarius. Next base: position 31,156,158 of record OU015503.1, on the reverse strand, counting down.
TACACTGACTTACTCACACCATGAATTCATATTATAGGGGGGTGCTACATAATAGATGCTACATTATTATAGGGGGGGTGAGCCAACACTGCTCGCTATGATAGACAGCATGGAAATGTTTATGCCTTATCCATGATTCGAACCTGAGCCCACTGCTAAAGGAGGGAGATTCTCTAGATAAAAATTATGAGCATGAGGATATTAAAATTTGATGAAATTATTAATGATTTTGCCAATAAATAATCTAGATATTTTTGTTTTGTAAATGAAATCTTTGTATTCTAGCTACTTTTTAGCTTTTGTTTTCTTATAAATATGCATAAAAAAGAAATATGACTGCTTTCCTATTTTTTTTAAGCTTTATATTATATTTTCATCATTAAATGTATATTAGTATTTTGAAGGCCCCGACAAAAATTCTGCAATTCCACAATTGAGCTCCATAATCACTAAGACTGGCCCTTTTATAGGTCAGTTCTCTTCTAGCAATATTTGGAGGGGGAAATTGGGGTAAAATAATACTAGAGTTGTGTCTTTTTTGCAATCATTTTATACATAGGGAGGAATACTAAAAATTATAATCCTTATTTAACATAAATGATTTGTGATTTTGTTATTCGTTTTTGAGTTGAGGCTGTTTCTATAATGATTTTGTTTTGACATTTGTTTTGTTTTGAAAGTTAGAAACAACCTACTAAGTGGGCCACATTTATTATTTTAAATGAAAACAAAATTACTGAAACAGATCGCATCTCCTTAGAAAAAACTAACAATTCCAAAAACCCAAATACCCAGAAATCTGCATCGATAATAATAAATGCTTGTATGATCCAGTATTTATATAAGTAAACATGGTTCTAAATTTATCGAGGATTTCTGAAACTTCCTCATATTACTACAGAAAATAGTACTATGATGTAAGGTTAAAAGTCTTAAAATATGTTTTTTTTTAGTAGCAATTCACGATAGGACTGAGGACACATTGTTTGAAATTATTAAGGAGTGGATTGAGCCGGGGACTACCATTTATTCTGATAGTTGGAAAAGTTACGATGGCTTAGGTAAGGAAGCAAGGTTGGCAAGTTTCTTCCAAAGTGGAAAAAACCACAGAAAAAACCATGGATAAAACCGGCTGGAAGAAATAGGTTTCTTCCACTAGTGGAAGAAATGGAAGAAACTGTTTTTCTTTAAGAATTTACTATATAAGTTGCAACTTTAAAGATACAATAAATGTATTTTTCTTATAGATAACCTTAAGTTAATTTAATTAGACCTATAAAAATTTATATAATTATGCATGCTAAATTAATAATTACATCAGTTTTTTAGTCAAGATAAGATCACACACCTGAACAAAAGAAATTTTATCCAAAATACACAAAATCCATTAAAAGTTATCCATTTCAATTTGGCAGCATATTTTTTTATTATTTAAACTAATATACAATAATTATTGTATTAAAAAATGTAATCAACATCCTCATTTTCCATACTACAGTGCAACATGGTATTCTTTCTAGCCTTATAGGGCCAGACTTGAATAATAGGAGAGAATAAAACATAGTAGATGTGTAAGAAAAGGTGCAAATGAAATGAGAGAGAGGGAAATGAACTTGCCAGTACCACCTCATACAAAGGATCACATTCTAAAAAAATATTAATAATATCTTTAACAGGGCCCACTTTAGAAAATTCTTGACTATAGGCACAACTTGGGATAGGGGCCCCCTAACACTGATGTGGACGTAAAATTTCCAAATTTGACACACAAAAATAATATTCATGAATCATTGTGAAAGTACTATTTTAACAAGAATTGGCTATTTGAAGTGTAGAAGCCTAGAACATTATCAAATAACATAACAAAAAGCAATACAACATATTAACTTCATCATTAAAACACCAATACAATGCAACCAGAAAAACTTATTAAATCCCTTATATACACTAACATATATATGTTGAACTATACATGTAACTATGCATATGATGAACCAATATATCAAATTTGAAAGGATATATAAAAAAAATGCTATTAAAAAAGGTAAAATGAAGAAAAAATTGAATTGGGATTTTTTTTTTCTTTTAAAATAAAAATTTTGGGGGGCCCCCAACATTCTGGCCCGTGTAAATTTTTCTATAATTTTGAAATCTACAAAGTTCACGCTATTTTCCTTATTGTATTATTTTTTAATTTATATTTTGCAAACTTAAATTTTTATGCAATTCATACGATATTCACGATACGATGTTTGGCTAGGCGACAAAAAAGTCGCCAATACAAAATATCGTAAATGGGGTCCTACACCAAAACTATTCCAATAATAACGATAATAATGATAATGATAATAATACAAACCTTACGCACTAAGTTGGCTAGAAGTTCCGCGTAAGTAGCTTCAAAACAACAAGACAGTTCTTTCAGAATGTTGTTAATCGCCGTATTATCCCGATTTGAAATTTGATTCTTCATCATTCTATCTCTATAGTTTGAAAGAATATTTGAAATCAATATCAATGACTAAATAAAACAAGTTAAGTACGCAAATAGTTTGACATGTCAAAGCCAGTTGTTTTTAAACAAATGCGCGTTATCAGTGTTTAGAGAGAGAATAGTTTATCGACGCAGAAGATGTCGTACCTACATTCTGCCACTATCCTGAATCCCAACATGATTGGATTAGAAAACTTGACGTCATAGGTAGTACTGTGCTACCGCCAATAGATCTTTTAAAACAAGGGGTGTCCAACCTTTTAGCTTCCTTCGGCCACATTGAAAGAAAACGAATACGCCATCGGAGTGCGACGCCATTTTCACGTTGGAGACCAGAACTAACTCTTCCCGTGTTAACGTCCATAGAGGAAAATTTCGTCTATTTTTTGCTTCAAAGCCAGTATTTTAAAACTCGTGAAACCTCTTGAAATGTATACCGAAGAACGTCAACTTAATATTAAAAATACAATTAACCTTGTTCCAAACGCAATATTTAAAGAAAATTCAAAGGTTTCTTTGGAAATCGGCTGTTTTACGCTTTGTGCGCAAACATTTGGCACAAAATTGGCTGTTTGTTGCCAAGTACGAATGCTTTTGTACACTGCTGGCCACCCAAATTGCAACACCAAGAAAGACAAGAGATATCACAACAAAATTTATTTCGTAGATAGCATGTTGACCAAGTATCAAATGATTAAATTTATAGACTTCTGTGAAGTGTGGTTCCTGCCAAAATCAGTAGCCAGAGTAGCCGCCATTGTTGGAGATCACCGCTGCCACACGCCTCGGCATTGATTCAAAGAGACTTTGGATGAGTTCTTGGGGTACAGCAGACCAAGCAGCTTCCATACGTTGCCAAAGTTGATCTGCTGTGGGAACTGGGGATGGAATCTGGGTCAATCGTAGAGCAACCATGGACCACATGTTTTCTATCTGCGAAAGATCCGGAGAGCGAGGCGGCCAGGGAAGCAATTCAATCTGGCGATTGATGAAGAACCGTTTGACAATGCGTGCCACGTGTGGTCGCGCATTATCCTGTTGAAATATGGCTGTGGGCAAGCCCTGAAGGTAAGGAAGGACAACTGGCTCCAACACCTCGGAGATGTAGCTCTGGCTGTTTAAAGTACCGGCAATGCGTACTAGAGGTGTGCGAGAGTGATATCCAATACCTCCCCATACCATTATACCCGGTGCAGGACCAGTGTGGCGGTGCATAACGCAGCTGTTCAGCATCCTCTCTTCACGGTGTCTCCAGACTCGAATGCGACCATCGTGGTGTTGCAGACAGAAGCGTGACTCGTCAGTAAAGACAATTTCATTCCATTCTGCCGTCCACATCGTTCTGTCATCGCACCATTGGCGGCGGAGACGTCTGTGGTTCTGCGTCAAGGGTAGACAAAGCAATGGACGTCGTGCGGACAGACCACTCTGCTGTAAACGGCGTCGAATGGTAACCGCAGACACTGGATGATGCGTTACAGACTGCATGTGCTGTGCTATGGTTCGTGATGGGACTGAGCGATCCGTCACTGCCATGCGCACAATTTGCCTGTCATCACGTGAAGTGGTGCGCTGAGGTGGATGCGATCGAACACGCCGGTCCGTCGTACCCTCCTGCATCCAACGATCACATATCCGCATTACAGTTGTTTGGTTTCGTCCAACACGACTACCGATTTCCCTGAAAGATAATCCACAATCTCGGTAAGCCACTATCCTTCCTCTGTCGAACTCGGATACTTGATCAAAAGATGATCGCTGTTTTCGACGAGGCATAATTGATCGTTTTTTTGAAAAACCACAAGAAAAACACAATTGCCGAACTTGAAATCGTCGAAATCTCCAAGCCTTCAATAGCGCTTTGAAGTGGCGCCACAGGCGCGCGTGATGTGCGTCTGCGCTGAAATTCTAATCATTTGCATATCTCACCTCCGCTAATGCATGTTGTAAATTTCATGTTATTTGCATGTTTCCTTCAGGGTGTTGCATTTACAGTGGCCAGCAGTGTACATCTCAAATTTATATCTGTTTTGGCGATCAATATATCGCAAGGCAATGAGCGGGCGGAAGCTATAATTTTCATGGGTTAATTATGTTTCTGGATTAGAATTCTCCCGTCACGATTATCGAAAGTATTTCATTTTAATAATGTATTTATCATTTTTTTATGCAACGTGTATCTAGAAGTATTATCGCACAACCAAAGTATTTGTTTCAAAAGTATTTTATATTTCCACAAAAACTAAATATAATTTATCGTAAAACTAGTTTACGCTCAATACAAAACTGAATTTGTTACCCACACTTTATTTAAATAAGCTCTGTTTTCCTGTTGACTGCAGTCATCAGAATTAGTAGAAGCATAGCAACTAATTTTTCCATTTCCCATTGAATGTTTTGTTGTAAAGAAAAATGTGGGCTGAACTGTATCAACATTTCTTTACTATTTTCTGGTAATTCTGTGTTGAGTATAAAATTAACTTTTTAAGTTTTATATCGATAATTAATGATCCAATTTTCAAAAGTTCCATCTGATATCTAAAAAGTCAAGAACTTCATCAAAATGCTTTAAATTTTCGAAACAGTTCTGGATTTTTAACATACTGCAATTATCTTTGAAAATCTATGTTTATAAAAAATAATTTTCAGTCAGTGTCATATATTTCTGACGACTACATGAATAAAATATATTTTAAAATTAACCATTAAATTTATGTTATTTAAAACTTTATTTTATTTAAAACTTATATTATTTAAAACTTATATTATTTACAATTTTAATAATTGGTATTAACAGATTATTTGCTATCATTTTATTTCTCTCAAATTCCATCTCACTTATTTCAGACCTCCAATATAAATTTGTAAAAATTAAAATTTATTTTTCGATGATCAGTAGTAAATTTGATACTTAATCCTGTGTATTAGTACATATCATATTGTAAGACAGTCTAAAGTAATTCAGTTTTGTGTATAATATTGACTTTTTCTGTTTTATGTTCATAATTAATTTATAAATATATTGTAATTCTTTGTAGACAAGAGTAACTGAGTGAGTCATGGGTGAAATTTTATCACTAACAATTTATAACCTCATCTAACTACCACAGGAAATAGTATCTAGGGGTAAAAACTGAATAAATTACTTCTGTATAAAGAGTGTGTTTTATTGATAAAATATCCCACATGAAATTATCCAGTAGTAAACTGAAGAAATTCTAAAATTTTACAATTAAAGAATTTTCATGATAGCAAAGACAAAAATAATATAAACAATACATTTATATCTTGATAGTTAGATTTCAAGAATCCTATGGATTATCTCAATATATATATATATATATATACAGTTTTAATTCATCAACCAGACTTAACTCTTAAAAAAAGATACAATTCAATCTATTTCAAAAATGTAACACAAGCTAGCTAGGTATGAGAGACAAATTACATAAGCAGTTAATAAAAACAAACAATTTCGTTTTATGCAATAAAGCATTTTAATTTTTTTAATTATGACCTATAGTATATAAATGTCACATTTCGCACTTAATTAAACGATGATTATTTATTGATTTCGAAAACCGCCAGGAAAGTTCTTCGAAAGTTATCGTGAGTGGGAGAATTTAAAATGCTTCAAATCAAAAAAGTCAAATTTATAAATATCTCTAAATACTTGCTGATCTCTAGCAGAGCATGTTGAGTTTTTAAAAATCCAAACCAAGATTTGAGAAAAAAGAATCAGCAACAAAATTAAACACAATATAGTAAGTTTTAATTTTTCATTGATGCATGAACACAAGCGTATATTAATCCAGACAAGTCGTAATAGAACGTCTGTAATTGAGAAGGCTTAAGAGCATCTCAATCTTCTCGTTTGATTAAGTTGAAATTTTTGCACAAAAAAAGTACCAATACCTTACGTAGACACACAGCTCGTCACTCTCATAAGAAAACTAACTTTTCTAATAATCCCACAATGATTTGGCATCTTTTTCGTACAGTTTTGATATACAAGGTTACCATACAAGGGTTATCATAATATTCTATTTGAATACGGATATCACCCTCTTGGCAGATTTTGGCATAGCAGCATTCGAAACTGAATAATATTTATTGTTTTTCTCCTTAAAAGCGGCATTTCCAGGTGTAATCTTTTTCAAAAATCATAGATCTTTAATATTTAAAGATTTACATAGTAGGGATTCCGCCAAGTATGAATAGATTTCGAATAAAAGTCTCCGGAAAATAGTGGCCATGTTAATCTCCATAGGGTTTCTTAGTTTTGTTCTCCAAAGGTTTCCAAGATGGCCGCCTCACTCCAATGGCGTATTGTTTTGGGCCACAGAGTAGTTAGTTAAAAGTTAGAGAGATACAAAAAGTTAGAAATTACATAGAAAATATTTTAATTTAATTTAATTTTTTCATTTGTATATTATATATATTTTAAATAATTTTTATCTTGATTTTTTTAACATTAAAGTTTTATTTTATTTTTATTTATTTAAAAAATTTAATTAAATATAAAGACGGACGTACACACACAGGACAGAAGAAAGGAAAGAAAAAGTACCTTTAGGGGGCGATCCAGAAAGAACCAGTTGTCCTAACGAGGGAAAAACCAACAGAAAAAACGCGAGTGAGAGGGGAGAATTAGTCCGTCGCTGGCTCAAGTTGAGTAGCAGGGGGACTCTTACGGAAAGCACTGTCCCGATAATCATAATCTGGGAATTGAGCAATTATCTCGTTAGGAATCTTGTCGATATTTGTATAAAAGTTGACCAACAGTTGTTGAGCGACCCTATGGAAAGTTCGGATATCGAAATCACTCTAGAGAGGTATCTGGAAGCCTTTCTAATATTCTTCAGAGTTCTATTTTGGTATCGTTCAATGATATCGATGTTAGATGTGGCAGCTTGGGTCTAGACAAGTACAGCATGGAGAGCCGTTGGAATTACTGAGTTATAGAGTAGCACTTTATTCCTATTGTTAAGGTGGGGACCCCAAAGGATGGGTCGTAGCGATTTGACTTTACCGATTTCTTATTTTTGACAATTTGAACGTGGGGTTTAAAAGTGATCCGTTTGTCGAGGGTTACACCCAGATACTTCACAGTGTTCCTCCAGTTAGTAACTAAGTCGGAAATGTAAAGGCGGGGTATCGTTAGAGTATTTGCCTTTGGAACAAAACATTGACTCTAACTGTTTTTTTTAATGACACACACAGACAAAATTATTTTCTTTCTTAGATCTCTAGTTTAAAATATCCAATTAAATAGTTCTTAAATCATCAAGCAACTAAGTACAAATTTAATGCTTTTCCCTGGCGAAGATTCAGCATTAAATGCTCGGAAAAATAAAGAAAACGATATGCATTTGTCCTTAATGCCACAATCCGTCGTCTAGTTGAACTGCGAGTAATTTTTTCTGTGCGCCAAAATCTAGCTGTTTTTACATTTACCATCGTGAAGTCAGTAGCCCATACCTTACGCAGGCAAACAAAATCAAAGTTTTTGTATTACAAAATTTCCGTTACTACTTACCACTTGCGGAGATTCTGTTTCGGATGGTCTCGGCTTTTTGTTCCTTCAAAACACCTACGTGAAAAATCCTAGCAAAGGCACCTTGAAAACTTTAGAAAATCTGTTTATGTCATTGCAGAATTCGTTCATAAATTCTTTTCTTTACTGTGTCATTCGAGCTTCATTATCCTTAGGAGCAGTTAGCTGAAATAGCTTGTGGTTTGTGTTTTGTGTTAAGTGTGTGTTGCATATTCATGATAACAATTTTTCTCATGCATTTCTATACAAACTCTAGTCTCATTTATTGTTCATTCATAACAATCAGATCATTTGTATGTAACATAAACTGTTAACACACTGACGCAAAATGCATACAAAATATCAATTTAAACATCACATAATCATGCACCCCAATAGCTTCGTAATACTGTTATTTTTTATAAAGGTAATATTTATATCATATACGTCGTTTTTACTTTCCTTTAAGAGAAATTTAACTTATGCTACAGGACATCATTATATAAAAATAGTTCAGGCGCGAGAGCACAATTATTTTTACAAAACTGTATTACGAAACTCACAACCCAAAGTTTACACTCAGTTATCAATCAATACGTTGAATATTGCAAATTGTCGTAAACATTTCATTAGCACTTATTCATAAGTATATAAAAGAATATTTGCACACAAAAATCAAAATCTTAAGCGCAAGTTCACATCTTTTTTCTGTACTTCTCCCATACGTTCGCTTTCAAAATAAGAAACAATTTACACCAATGCTCTAGAATGCCACACATTTCGAACTAAAAATTAAGAAATTAATGAAAAAAATAAAGAAATAAAATAAATTCAAGATCTTTTATGAAAAATTTTTGTAAAGGAAGGCGTTATTTTTTTTTATTGCTTACCCTTCCACTCACACATAAGACGATATTGCCCTTCACAATTTGCTGTAAAAATTGTGACGCTGTCGTCTCTTTTTAGTCCAATAACTCCACAATCCATCTCACCAGGATTGCCTGGTTCAAATCTTTCGGTCTCTTCTTCCCTGAAACGAAAGGAAACTAGTTGACATCTCTAGGCATAGACATCCCTAATTCGTGCCCCCCCCCCCCCCCCCAAAAAAAAAAAAAGAAGTTAGAAGCGTTCGGGCTTTATTGCATCAATTGAGAGCAGAAAGTGATCTGAAACTCACATAGGCGTAGCGTGATTCTAACTTTTTTTTTTTTTTTTTGGGGGGGGGGGGGCAGAAGTGAATTCAGTTAGGGCCCTCCTCCGCGTATTGACTGCCGTGCGGTCTTTAAAACATTCTCGCGTAGCAAAAAGTTGACCATAGCTCTCCAAACCAAACCAAATCTTAAAATATGAAATATTATAATTTTCTTTTCTTTTTGAAATTGAAAGCCCTCAAAACGTGTTTTGGGGCTATCTGAGGACCCAAAATCTCTTCTACAACATGATTAATGAATTTGGCGAGGATATTGTGAAACGTGATAGCCAATAAAGTCAAAGTTTTACTTATCTTTTTTAGGAAGTTTTATTTCACTAAGTCTTTTATCTGTTGAGTACTTTCGGCCGCTAAGCTCTCCTAAGTTGTTAGGGCGGAAAGTACTCAACAGGTAAAAAGCAAAGTGATATAAAACAACTTAAAAAGATAAGTGAAACTTGTCAGTTTAACAAAGTTACGGAAGCAACATCTCCTAAACGTAACTCATTTTAATATAAATGTTATTTGATTGCTGTATTGGGTTTTCAATTATTCAACAAAAAACCTATCACACCTCTGCTATAATTAGCTCTCAACTCAAAATACAAAGAAATATTTTATTTTTCGTTCCAAGCTAAATCACTTTCTAGCCAAAATCAGTGCTTTTATTATTGCAAACTCTTTTCTTATACAACAAATAATATTGAAACTTCGAAAAATCTTAAGTTAATAAATAAAATATAAAATAATTATTCTAGGTAAGTTCTACAAGTTGTTACAATGTATTTTAAATGTCTGTTTAACACATTGGTAAGCCTTGTCTCGTACTTGGCCATAACAGCCCTCTTTAATTTAATATAAGTCTTCTTTCAGAATGCCTTGAAATTTTCCCCCAAGCAAGTCTAGTTTCTATTCACTCGTGTACAGCAGCGTCAATTCTTGTTGTATTGCCATTATGGCAAGTCCACTTAAGCGTTTTTCTTTCATCGTGCTTCTGAAGTAAGTTTTGAGCCTTCGCAGGGTAGAAAATTACCTCTCTGAGGTTGTAGTTTTGCTAGGCCATGAAAGGGCAATTTCTAAGAGATGCATCACTTCAGGTACATTGTTTTTCAGGCCATTTTTAGTGCAAAACTGTGTCAACTCTTGCAGATTTATGTTTGGATTTTTCTTGTCTGTTTTTATAAATTTTTTTTAGAGAAGAAGTGAAAAAAACTTCATCTGTAAGGAAAGACTTGAATACAACTGATAAAAGGTTTGGATTTTCACAACAACAGTTTCATCTAAGCTATCCCAATCCAACAAAAGCTTGATAATGGAATTGATTTTGTCGTAGTCATTCTGAGAAAATCGAGCTTGGAGGTTACTTACTACAGTGTCAAGCCCCGTAAAATAAATTTCTATTTTACATTGCTCTTCTGGCGAGGTGTGATGAAAGAAAGATTCAGACGCATCATTATGTTCAAGCCTTTTTGGTATCTTCCGTTTTCGAGGCAATGAGAGTCTGTCAACATACAAGCCTTTGGTGGAAAAAACTTTACAAAGTTCTTCTGTTTCGGTCCATAAGTGAATGAAACACCATGATCATTTCTTTGAAGTTTTATACTGTCGATAACAGCTTCAACTTTACTGAACAGTTTGAAAATGTCTAATGTTTCACTTTGAAGCTCTTTCGACAGTATGTCAGTCAGGCTTAGAACGTTGTACATGAGTTTAAGGCTGAAGATGAATTCAAAACTACTTGCCTGCTTTATTAGTCCATCTGCTTCAGCTGCAACCTTTCTATTGGAAGCGTCACTTGCCACAACTTCCATTGCTTCCAAAACTTCCGGGAGCTGCTCTAAGATAGCCCTTATAGCACGGTGACGAACAGTCCATCTTGTTTATGACAAACTAATCAGCCTTTTACTTTTAGCCTCTTCATTTTGCTTACATATAGATTCAAAATTAGAAAAACTCTTGGCAGAAGCATTGATAATATCATACAGAGAATTTATTATGGACAAACAATTTCGCAACTGTCTTACTTCTTCACAAAACCGCATAACAGCAAGATCCAACAAATGGGTATGACAATGAGTGTATAATGCCCTAGGCTCTTCTTCCTGAAACCTTGCAGCTACGCCATTGAACTTTCCACTCATTTGACTGGCACCGTGATACGCCTGACCACATTAAGATTTATCCCCATTTGCTGTATATACCCTTTAATAACCGAATGTAAGTTTTGACCTGTTGTTTCTGCAACATCAACAAAGCCCAGAAATCTCTCTTTAATTCGGACATTTTCATCATTCTTAGTGATGTAGCGAATGCATATGCTCACTTGCTCACGAGTGGAAACATCTGTTGTTTCGTCACATATTATAGAATAGGCCATAACTTCTAACTCTTTCACGATATATTGTATCATTTCACTTTTTATACAATCTATAATTTCATTCCGTATTTGGGAACTCTTGTATGAATGAACAGATGAATTCATCAGTGCTATTACTTCTCCTTTATCTTTTGACCTAAGGTCAAGTAGCTCCTGAAAATTACCTCTATTTAAAGACACCGAACTCTCAAAATGTTCTCTTAGGGCAACACCTTGTTTTCCAAGGGACAAAATAGTTTCAATAATGAATTTTACATATTTTCGATTTTCTTTAACTTTCTTAGTGTGTGCTGATAACAAAGAGTCTGCAACTGCTTCGCCAGATTTTCGGTATTCTGCAAGAAATTGGGTAGATTTTAGATGCATATCACTTTTTTCGGGTTTTCTAAATTTTTCCAATGTTTTTTTCCAGTTTGTCACCCCAGTTTTAGTAAATGACTCCTCTCTGTAAGATATTTAATATATATAAATGTAGATGGCAGCACCTGTGAACAGAAGTAAATAAAAGTGTATCAGCCACTAACTTCAGTTAGAAGTAAGCTAGCTGAGGACATGCCTGCAGTAACGATGTAGAGTTTGATTGTCTATAGCAGGGGTCGGCAACCTGCGGCTCGCGAGCCGCATGCGGCTCTTTCGATGTAAAGTTGCGGCTCTTCAGTTCCTTACGAAAAAATTAATAATTTACTATCAAAACCCTTAAAAAATAAGAAAATATATTTTTAAGTACCTAATTTCTCAATAGCTTCTATTTTCATAATCGTTAATTACAAATCGCTCCGCTTAACATAACCGTAATGAGATAAATTTGAACTATTGTTTTGTTCTTACAGATGAGACTCCGTGACCATGTTTATCTTTCAGCCAATTGCATTCCATTTCCGTCTCACCCAAAAAAGCCACCGTTTAGAGTCTAGACGTGTTGTCAGTCAGTTATCCTCGGATAGCGCGACTGATGTTACGTTGTATGTGTGTTAATTGAATCGCTTGCGGTTTTTGCGTGTCTATTCACTTGTTGTTTCAAGAAGAATACGATTTAGAAGCGAATTATTTTCTCAAAGGTATGTACGCGTATAATATAATAAAATCAGTAACATAATTGGATTACATATCTGAGGATCGTGTTAACGAAGTAATAACGGTAAATAAATTGTTTTCCGCTTTAGATAGCTAAGTAAAATTTTTAAAAAAAATCATTTTTTCATCTCCGCCGCCTGCATGGCATCTGGTAAAAAAAGAAAAGAACTGAAGAAGAAAACAGAGAATTCAATCAGGATTGGACGGAGTCGTTTGCATTCATATGCAACACAGATGGCCTTCCGACTTGTCTCATTTGCCACGAAAAACTTGCACACAATAAGAAGTCAAATTTGGAGAGACACTTCACTACAAAACATACCCAGTTTGTTGGTAAATATCCAACCAGTGACGCACGAAAAAAAGCTGTTGAAGAGCTCCAAAAAACAACAACAGTCAAGTTCCATGCTAAGTAACTGGGCGCAATCTTCCAATAATGTAAATCTGGCAAGCTTTGCACTATCATTAGATATTGCAAAAAGAGGAAAACCATTCACAGATGGTGAGTACGTCAAAAATTGTTTTATACGTGCATCTGAAGAACTGTTTCGTGATTTTAAAAACAAAGCAGAAATCATGAAAAAAAATCAAAGATTTGCCATTATCTGCTAAAACAGTACAAGATAGAACTGTAAAATGTCTTCAAATGTAACACATATGCAAGTGGAAGACATTCAACTGGCTTCTGCCTTATCACTTGCTATAGATGAGTCTTGCGACTTAAAAGACACGGCACAAGTTACCCTTTTCGTCAGGTATATTTCGTCCCAAGGTCCAAAAGAAGAACTGCTAGGATTGCTACCTCTCTCAGAGCAAACTCGTGAAGAAGATATAGCAAATGCTGTGCAAAAATGCCTGGAAGACAATGGAATCGATATAAATGAAATCGTTACTATAGCAACTGATGGAGCCAGAAGTATGACAGGAATACATAGAGGGGTAACATCAAATCTTCAGAAAAAAAATAAACCACGAAATTCTAACGTTTCACAGCATAATCCTTATAATAGTTGCCGTGTTCTGTAGTCGACTCTGTCCGTAACGCGTCCGGAGCGACCACCTCATATCCATCCATTTGGCATCCATTTTGTTTTATGAGTTAGGCTTAACAAGTTAAAAGTAAAGTTCAAAAAGATTATTTGCCAACTAAACCCAAATAATTGTAATTAAAACAGCGTAATATCGACACAAATCAACTTTATTTCGATCAATTTTATTTCAAAATTATCTCTTCATTAGAGAATTATCTCTTTTCCGCCACCTTTCGCGTTATCATAGTGTTACTCAGAACTTGAAAATGTAAACACAAGTGAGTCATTCATTCACCGTGATTCGTTAATTTAAGAAAAATTTAATCAGAATTTTTTTCATAGTAAAACAGGTTTTCATTATTTTAACCATATATAATATATATATTTTAATATATACTATATATTTTTTAATACATAATATATAATATATATTACAATACAGTATTACAATTTAATATTACAATAATGTCGAATTTAGTTGCAAACTTGACGCATGCGCAGTGATATGTTCCAAACTGTACGTCACAAAAGCTAGCCGGTTCAAAAGGCCAAATCTTCATTGCATTTACAACACATGGAATTTTATATATTCCACATCTAATACGTGTTTAGTAACGATTCAATAACTTTGTATGATTTTTAATCAGAATTTCTTTAGTTTATATATATTATTTTTGCTTAATATATATTTATACATATATTTATATATTTATACATATACAGTGGCGCACCCAGGGGGCCCTGGCCCCCCCCAAAGAAGTAGAAATATTGATTTTGCATTATAAATATTTTTATTCGTTCATCTCGGCCCCCCCCCATGCAATATAAATATTTTTATCCATTCATCTCAGCCCCCCCCCCCCCCAAGAAAAAATCCTGGGTGCGCCACTGTACATATATATATATATTTAACAATATATAATATATGTACATTAAATTGAAATATATATACCATAAGATATAATATATGTACATTAAATTGAAATACACATGCAAAAATTTTTTGCACGTGAATAATTTGCATGATATTTTAATCTGATTTTATTTTTGCTTAATATATTTATACATAGCCTATTTATACATATATATAGCATAAGATATAATGTCATTATATATATGTACATTAAATATATTCAGATGCAAAAATTTTTTGCACGTGAATAATTTGCATGATATTTTAATCTGATTTTCTTTATATATTTTATTTTTGCTTAATATATTTATACATAGCCTATTTATACATATATATAGCATAACATATAATATATGTACATTAAATTGAAATACACGTGCAAAAATTTTTTGCACGTGAATAATTTGTATGATATTTTAATCTGATTTTCTTTATATATTTTATTTTTGCTTAATATATTTATACATAGCCTATTTATACATATATATAGCATAATATATAATATATGTACATTAAATTGAAATACACATGCAAAAATTTTTTGCACGTGAATAATTTGCATGATATTTTAATCTGATTTTCTTTATATATTTTATTTTTGCTTAATATATTTATACATAGCCTATTTATACATATATATAGCATAACATATAATATATGTACATTAAATTGAAATACACGTGCAAAAATTTTTTGCACGTGAATAATTTGTATGATATTTTAATCTGATTTTCTTTATATATTTTATTTTTGCTTAATATATTTATACATAGCCTATTTATACATATATATAGCATAATATATAATATATGTACATTAAATTGAAATACACATGCAAAAATTTTTTGCACGTGAATAATTTGCATGATATTTTAATCCGATTTTCTTTATATATTGTATTTTTGCTTAATATATTTATACTTAGCCTATTTATACATATATATAGCATAAGATATAATATATGTACATTAAATTGAAATACACATGCAAAAATTATTTGCACGTGAATAATTTGCATGATATTTTAATCTGATTTTATTTATATATTTTATTTTTGTTTAATATATTTATACATAGCCTATTTATACATATATATAGCATAATACATGATTATATAAAATATTTATATTACATTGAAATAGATTGAATTAGCAGTATTGTTTCTAAATATCTGGCTGCATTAGTTAGACTGTACAAGTCGGATTTTAAAATCAGCTGCAAGCATGCTTTTTTTTCCAAGAACGTTTTTTTTAATTATAAACTTCAATATTTTTTAAAAAAAACCTCACTGTAATAATTTTTAGTAAAGCATTCTATTGCGATGATAGTGTATCTTTTAAGGTGACTGCCTACGTTGAAAATTTCATTTTTTGACTATTTTGGTCAATTTTATTTTTTCCAGGAATCGTGCAATTCAATCTTTTCTCTTTTCAAAACCATTTGGATTTTCATTCTACATCAATTAGAAGCAGAGTTATAGCTATTTTAAAAAATGTCTGCTACAAAATTGAAGTGGCAAACAACTTGAACTGAGTTTTTCTCAGAATTATGTTTTTAGCACAAATCTTTACCGTTATCATGATATTTCACACAATAATACATATAATTTGATAAAATTTTCGGGAAATGTTTTAGATGCTATTGTTAATGAAATGACGCTGAATAATTGATGCATAATAATAAATAGTTAAATAGTTTTTGTTTGGGCAGCAGCCTATGCCGAAATTTTCAAAAGTGGGGGGGGGGGGGGTTACTATGAAAAAGTAGTTTTGAGCAATCAGTGCAGAGCTTGAACCTATTTAAGTAATATATGTAATCAGAAAAAATGGGGGGGGGGTTAACCCCCATCAACCCCTCCCCTGCATACGCCACTGTGTTTGGAGCTGTTTTTATAAGGATAGGAATGATGAATCGGGGGAAATTTTCATATTGCAACATTTTTGTATTTTAAAATTTCTCTTAGATTGTGGGTCATTTAAGATAACTGTCATATGTGTCGCATTTTAGCTAATTTTCATTGAAAATTACTTCAAATTGACCAATTTATAAAAAAGTATGGTATTTACTGGCAAGTTTTTGTTTATTTTTTAATTTTCAAGTGCCATTTTACCATAAAAAACAAAAAAATCTTTAAAAAATGATTTTTTAAAAAAATTGGCTCCAAATGTAGGCAGTCACCTTAAAACAATATTTCAGGTGATTATAAGGGGACATTTTATTATTTTGTTTTGTGCCACTTTCTCGAATTATATTACTTTATTTTTCAGATCTAATAAAAAAAGTATTAAAAAATTTCACCTTCAAATTAGAAAACAATTTAAAATTAACAAATCAGACAGCAAACATTCAAGTAAATTTCAATGTTCTAAATTGCAACACATCAGGTTGCAAAATAGTATATTATTTTCTAATATTCACGTTTTTACATGTACTATCTACGGTATGTACTGTATAGTAGTGTGCTTTTCAGAGCGAATACCTAACATAACGGCAAAATTTTCTTAAATTTTTAAAAGTCTGTAATTTTCCGATACCTTTCACGTTTTCATAGCGTTTCAATTAAATTAATAACAAGTATTCATTTTATATATTCGGGACATGAAAATGTAAACATGAAGTTAGTCATTCATTCATCTTTTTTTTTTATAAGATGAATGAATGACTAACTTCATGTTTACATTTTTACAGAATATTATTTTCTAATATTCTGTAAAAATTTCTTATATTTTAACAAGGTTATGAATCTTTTTTTTATTGGAACTGTTCAATTACTTACCATCAAGTTTTGACAGGTACTATCTACGGTATGAACTGTATAGTAGTGTGCTTTTCAGAGCGAATACCTAACATAACGGCAAAATTTTCTTAAATTTTTAAAAGTCGGTAAATTTTCCAATACCTTTCACGTTTTCATAGCGTTTCAATTAAATTAATAACAAGTTTTCATTTTATATATTCGGGACTTGAAAATGTAAACATGAAGTTAGTCATTCATTCATCACGTTTTTACATGTACTATCTACGGTATGTACTGTATAGTAGTGTGCTTTTCAGAGCGAATACCTAACATAACGGCAAAATTTTCTTAAATTTTTAAAAGTCGGTAAATTTTCCGATACCTTTCACGTTTTCATAGCGTTTCAATTAAATTAATAACAAGTATTCATTTTATATATTCGGGACATGAAAATGTAAACATGAAGTTAGTCATTCATTCATCTTTTTTTTTTATATATATATATATATATTTATATTTTAACCATACTAGCCACTGCGTGACCAGCATGGTCACTTTTAGTTTTAAATTTCCTTTTGCAAAACAACGCAACTGAAAGTGACATATGTAAGGAATGTTACAATTACCTGTCATCATAAATATATGTTGTTAAGGGGTATTCTCTATTAAGCTGATTCTAAAACATCGTGATAAAAAAATGTGAATTTCTATTACCTTAGAACACAGTTAAAGATAAGACTGAGAAAGCCCACATCAATGATTTTAAAAATTACATCCCTCTTTGTATGTACTATTTTTCAAAATTAAGATATCTATACTTTATCATTACAACAAATAAGAAATTGCAGGGGGAAAATTTGAAATATAGTGTTGATTACATCACTCTCTGTATGCATTACTGTTAACAATTCAGATATCTACACTTAATCATATTAAATAATAAATTGCTGGGAAAATTTCTTCATTTATAAAATGGAGCAAAAATTCAGCAATTTTTCAAAATTAAGATATCTACACTTTACCATTACAAGAAATAAGAAATTGTTGGGGGGAAATTTTAAATACAGTGTTGATTACATCACTCTCTGTATGTATTACTGTTCACAATTCAGATATCTACACTTAATCATATTAAATAATAAATTCTTGGGAAAATTTCCTCACTTATAAAATGGAGCAAAAATTCAGCAAGTACTTAAAATATAGTGTGGATTTCAACTATGATGTTCATAAAACTTCTTGATATACAGATTTGAGTATTTCAAAAGTAGGAGATACTAAAGCGACAGAATCAAAAGAATGGATTCTAGATAAACCTACATACAACTGTCCATGGTTAAACACTGGATTTGATAGGTCTAAACATGTATTGTCAAAAGATCAGCGGTTGTAATTTATGCGGCCACTACACACACGCGGTTTTAAATTGCGGACAGCCGCTGTTTACATCCGGTAGTTGCAGCCGTTGCCATTCGAAGTGTAGAAATATCGTAGATTTTTGTGCCGCATACCTACGCGTTTTATATATAGGGATTATTTTAACCAGATATTACAATAATATCAAATTTTGTATTTTCGGAAAGTTGCAAACTCGGTGCATGGATAGTGGTATGTTCAAAAATGTCTGTACGGTAGCTTGCTTTTCAAAGCGAATACATAATATAACCGCAAAATATTCTTACATTTTTTTTAAGTGTTTTATTGAATATTTCTAAATTACCAGCACGCGTGGCTTTCATATGAATTTCTAATATTTTAATAAGGTTATGAACCCTTTTTTTTATTGGAATGTTTACTTAATAACCGTCAAGTTTTGACGGGTACCATCTAGTTCATCAAGAAACGCTTTGTGCTCAAACATTTCCGGCCGAAATAGTTGAGGTCATGAACTTGGTAATTAAGATTATTAACAGCATCTTGGCAAAAGCACTCTACCATCGCCAGTTTAAAGATTTCCTTGAAGAAATAGATAGCCAGTTTTCTGACCTACTTCTGCACAATAAAGTGCGATGACTTTCCAGAGGTAACGTATTGCAACGTTTTGCTTTGTGCTTGAGTGAAATAAAAACATTCCTCAATGAAAAAAGCATTGACCATCCCGAATTGGAAGATGACAAATGGCTGCAAAAATTCAACTTCATGGTAGATACCACAATGAAACTAAATGAACTAAATCTAAAACTGCAAGGAAAGGGCAACTCAGCCTACGCCTTGCTTGAAGAAGTAGTTTGTTTCGAAAAAAAAATTTCTTTTTGTTGAAGACATGAAGAGCGGTAAATTATTTCATTTTAAAAATCTGAAGCAATATCGCGATGAGACCAATGCAACTATTGACACGAATTACTTCAGCATAGCTTTAAAAAACATGAAAGATGGATTCGCTGAGAGAATCGAGCAATTCAAAACAAACAAAAGTACTCTCGCGTTCATAGTAAATCCTCTCAACACAAATACAAATGAGATCAACATTGAGCCATTTGGAATTGATGCTGGCTCGCTTCAAATGCAATTGCTAGATTTGAAAACCAAAGACTTGTAGAGTGGAAAGTTCACAGAACTCAAGAGCAAGTTGGAAGAGTTGGAGGTCCAGAAATGCATGCACATCGCGCAGCACAAGTGGACAGCTCTAAAAGAAATTCCGCGAGTTGAGGCCCTCATATTCGGCGCATGGAATAGTCTTCCAGAATGCTACAGTGAGGTGAAGAAGTTGGCATATGGAGTGCTGACGATCTTCGGGTCGACATATTAGTGCGAGCAAGCGTTCTCATGCATGAATATAGTAAAAAGTAAAGTTAGAAGTCAACTAACAAATAAAAATCTAGAGTTGTGCTTGAAACTTAAAACGACAAGTTATAAGCCAGATTTAATCAAACTTTCAAAAGGCATGCAAAGCCAATGCTTCCATTGATGTAACTATCTATATTTGTGTTTTTATATGAATAAATATCATTCCGCATTTAAAGCCGTTTATTTTAAATCAAAAATCAAATATATATAAGCAAATACTATAATATTGAAACGAAAATTTTTAGTAGCTCTTTAAAAACTGGGAAATTTTGTAAATTGTAAATTTTGGCTCTTCTGTTTCAATAGGTTGCCGACCCCTGGTCTATAGTTATCTCAATTCATCCACCTAAATAATAAGGCTTATGAATATTAAGTCCATCCAGAGTATCTTAAACTCTCCACGCTCTGTTTTATGTTTGCAAAAAATACGACAAAAGAAACAAAATGCAGCATCCAAAATGGGTCTGTATTCAACCCAACCAAATTCGGAATACCACGTGTTTCTAAACTGTCTAGATTTTAACTGTATTTTGCTTACCTTTAAACAATCAACAGGCTGGAATGGACCCTAGAAATATCCGCTGATTGTAGACCCAGAGCAGGATCTCTACCACTACTTTACACCACGTCCATACGCCTAGGCCATTTCTCATCCACATCGAGATTTGTTGAACAGGATGGTATCGGCATCAGCTGATTATCACCATAGTTGGACTTGGCACACTTATTAATGCTATTGTCACTACTTGCTTCTAGATTTTTTTCTTGGTTTAACAAATCAACTTTTTTACTCGAGCTATCCACTTTTTTTGAAAAAAGAAAGTACTGATTTCTGTTTTGACATTTTCAAAAGTAAAAAAAACAATGATTTGATAAAGTGTGCACAAAAGCAAAGAATTGTAACCAACACACAAAGAATTACTGACTGGTAGAGGTGGATATAGAAAGTGGCGTGGTCTAGGCCAGCCGCCAGACCGTCTGGCGGCTAGGCGGAGATGGTGATGGTGTAGTCCGGAAGTAGAAGGCGGCAAGGCCCAAGGGGTCTGTCAGTCAGTCAAGAGGCCGACTTCCGAACTCTTCGATCTTCACAAAAACGAATTTCGCGATGTTCTCAACTTCTCAACATAAGTTATATTAAAGTAGAAAAAACGCGTTAACTATATATAGATGAAAATTAAGAGAATCATCTATACTAATTATTGTAATAATGAGTTTTGCTTCGATCGGATCGGGTGGGTAATACGACGTCAGCCAAGTGACGTAAGTACGGTTTTTCCAAAAACATTAGGCATAGGACTCGACTAATTTATAGATACGCCGACACCTGCACAATACTTTTTCATCCTTTTCAGTTTCGCGGCATAATATTATTATTTAAACGGTCGAACAATAATTATAGAGATGATGTTTGAGTAGTATTCAAAAGTTATACAATGAAAAAATAAATATAATACAAATAAAATGAGAAAAAAATGTATCGAATTTCTGTTATGGATCATATCATTGTTAAAAACTATGTTAAGGCTAGAGACATAATCGGAATCTTCAGTTTCACAGTTTGAAAAAGCGGGAAAAGAACCAAACTTTATTAAAAGTTTCTACAATTTTCCGATTTTAACTGAACTTCTATTAACGTTTTAATTTATTTCCAGTTAAGTTGGGGGGGGGGGCATGTACCCCCCGACGGTACGCCTATGTCTCTAGACAATATGTTCATTAAAGGAAGTAATTAAGTAACGTTCTCTTTTTCCGTTATTTTTAATAAGCTTTTACTAGTTTAAACGTATTGCAATACGCCTGGATGAAACCAGCCTGTTTGAGCAAACTATTGAAAGTTTTCTAACTAGCCTAAATGTGTATGTGCTCGTTACAATAAGCCTAAAAAACATCAGGCTCATTAGAAAGTTGTCGATCATTTTTGCAATAAGCTGGATTGTCAGTTCGCCTATGACACACACACACACACATAATGTATATATGACATATATTAGACAGACAAAAAAAACGACACACCAAGAAAGAGTTATCCAAATGGGACGAAAAGCAGTAGATGTCATGTACATGTACAGAAAAACAAATGATTATATTTTGAGAAAAATTGGATGATTTATTCAAGAGCTTCAAAAGGGAAAAAGTCAATAACGCGTTGGTCCACCTCTTGCCCTTATGCAAGCAGTTATTCGGCTTGGCATTGATGGATAGAGGTGGCGGATGTCCTCCTGCGGGATATCGTGCTAAATTCTGTCCAATTGGCATGTTAGATCGTCAAAATCCCGAGCTGGTTGGAGGGCCCTGCCCATAATGCTCCAAACGTGCTCAATGGGGAAAGATCCGCCGACTTTGCTGGCCAAGGTAGCGTTGGACAAGCACGAAGACAAGCAGTAGAAATTCTCGCCGTGTGTGGGATGGCATTATCTTGCTAAAATGTAAGCCCAGGAGGGCGTGATATGAAGGACAACACAACGGGGCGTAGAATATCGTCGACGTACCACTGTGCTGTAAGCGTGCCGCGGATGACAACGAAAGGGGTCCTGCTATGAAATGAAATGGCATACCAGACCATCACTCCTGGTTGTCGGCCCGTATCGCGGAAGACAGTCAGTTTGGTATCCCATCGCTGTCCGGGGCGTCTCCAGATATGTATTCGCTTGTCATCGGGGCTCAATTCGAAGCGGAACTCATCACTGAAGACAATTCTACTCCAGTCAGTGTCATTCCAGGTCGAATGTGCCCGACAGCTCCCTTTCTTTGAGCCGTCTATGAATGGTCCTTACGGTCACTGAAGCATCAGTTGCACGTACGATCGATGATAATGATGAATCTGGGGCTGTGAGTGTCGCTCTGACGATTGCTCGGTCCTCACGTTCTGTCGTTTCTCTAGGCCGACCGCTTCCTCCTTGACCCTGTGTTCTGCCATGGTTCACCCATTCCTGCCAACGTCGTCTAATAGTGGCATTACTCCTATCCAAATGTCGAGTGATTCGCGGATTAGACCAACCGGCTTCTTTGAGCCCATCTACACGCCCTCACTCAAATGCTGACATCTGCGCATATTGTTCGTGCACTTGTATGCGAGACATAGTTACTGTCTACCTGAGTACACGGAATGAAATTCGCAAAGAATTAATGACCTGGAATCGAAATTTCTCCTCTTTAATAGCCTGCCAGTTGCGCAGTTAACATGAGCTGTAGCGTCACATGTTCATTCATTGGCCGCCAAACTTTAAAATTTTGCATTTTCCGTCGAAACCTGAGTGCATATCAATTTGTGTCCAATTTGTATTACTCCATCTTGGTGCGTCTTTATTTATTTATTTTTTGTCTACGAGTGTAACTCAAATTTTCGTCTAAGAGTGTATATACATATATTGTTACGAATTTTGTAAATTAATGTAGGTCTTTAGCTTAAATTATCGTTAAATTTGTTATTCTGCTTGTAGAATAATGCATTATTATCTTTTGTTCCATGTAAATAGTCGAATTAGCTAAATTTCTGCAGTACCATGCATTTAACGTAGGGTTTCTATGGTATCTCGCTAAATTGGCGAGATATTGTCTTGTTGGCGACGTTTTCGGCGACTAATTTTTTGACGCCAAATTTGGCGAGATATCGCAAAATTTGGCGACCTGGTGTCAAGTTTGGCGACTTTTCCAAGCCTGGTGTTTTTGGGAACATTGTAGAAATCTTCAGACTGTCGAGAAGCTATAAATACAGCCTCTATTCAGAGTTCAGGGTTCAGTTTTTGAATTGTGCTTGGAGCTTGTCAAAAGCGCCGCTGTTAGCTGTGAGATTTTCTTCAGAGAATTGCTGAGATTTATGCCGCGATAAGTGCGACTCCGTGGCGCGTCTTTTGTGTTGAGTTTTTTCTTACTTCTGTGATTTAGAGATTGTGTTAGAAGCACTGTATTCAGTTTCTGACGATCTAGTATAAGCTGTAGTATTTCGACTTCCTGTAAATAAATATTTGTTTTTATTCTGTTTTATTCCATTGTTTAAGTCCATTCAATCGCCGAACCCGAACTGGGAATTCGTAACAAATTGGTGGCAAGAAGTGAAATTGAATGGTGAAGACAAGGCAATGGCTGAAATTCAAATGAAGCAACTCTTGGCGCTCATTCAAGAGATGAAAGAAGAAATAAAGACAGGCCATAGAGGCAAAGAAGAAAAATTAGAGGGGAAATTAGACGGTATGGTGAGAGCGCAAGATGAAAAATTAGAGGAGATGAAGAAAGGCCAAGAGGAAAAATTGAACGACATGAAGAGAGGGCAAGATGAAATAAAGTCAGGCCAGAGAGGCCATGAGGAAAAATTAGAAGAAATGCAGAAAGAGCAGCAAGAGATCTTTTATTGCCTTTCAAAATTATATACGCTAGTGGTGTACGCGAGAGCATTTGAGATGGGAGCAAAATGTTACAATATTATGTGTAAGGGCTGGTTTTCTTGCCTGACAGTGGAAAACGACTTAAGATAAAAGATAAGCACTATTGAACCTGACATAAAAGCTCTACTGAAAAATAAGCATAAGCAACAGCAAGTTTATCATCAAGTCTCCAGATAAAAACATTTTAGTGTTGGGAAATTGTATTTGCTATTTGTTCATAACAATTACGTATAAACGGCTTTTCAGATTTTTATGGATTTATTTTCTATATTTTGTTTTATTTATACTTAAATATATTTTGTAAAGTTATTCATAAGTGTATAGAATTTATTTGACCCCCCCCCCTCAAAAAGTTATAAAATAAGCAGTCGTACGCCACCACCATACTAAGTTCTCTGGTGGTACTCACGTATAAAAAGACTGCGAATCCATGGTATACACCCTTTTGATAAGTGCGCTTTCCTAAAACAGTCAGTCACGGATCACAAAATTTTAGAATGCCTAGATTTGGTTTTGAAATAGTAATTATGAGCGCTCATTTACCCGCTTTCATACATCCATCTTCCGTCAATTTTCCGTAGACCGTTGTATATGGGGGCTGGAAAAGAGAACAGGGCTGCTGCAGCAGCCTCAAAAATTGTGTCATCCGTGAGAGGAACTATATATCCTTCCATGCAGAAATTTTCGACTGTCCGGTAGCCCGCCTTTTGGTTCGAAGCTGAAAGACATCGACCGTAGTATTCAGCATAGAGCATTTGCTGATGGAAACAGGCTGCGGGAGAAAAGAAAATATGACGTGAAATTTGAAATATACATTAACAGCATTTTTCATCAAGTTTATGAATGTTATTAAATCCCTTAAAACTTTATCAGCTAGGCTGAGATTTCAAGAAGTTCATGATAGAAGTTGCTAGTTTTACTTCTATCTTCTCCGGTGCAATTCTCTAGTTTCTTAATTTTTTTAAAACATCAAGCATTTAAGTACTTATATTAGCGATATTTAAGTCCGTACAATGTGGTAATTCAGAAAAAAATCAGATGTTTTTGTGTTCGTTTCTTTGTGTGACCGGGAATCTGAACAATGACATTGACATAAAATTGTAGAGGCACCAGAGAGCAAGAGCTCCTTATCCTCAGTATCAATGTTAGTATGTGAAACAGTGGCGCACCCAGGATTTTTTCTTGGGGGGGGGGCGGCCGAGATGAACGAAAAATATTTATAATGCAAAATCAATATTCATAATGCAATTTCTATTTCTTTGGGGGGGTAGGGCCCCTTGCCCCCCCCCCCCCTTGGGTGCTCCACTGATGTGAAATAAGATTACCTTTCTCAATGTTACAAATATAGTGTTGACAATGATTAAGGCAGGGTAAAAAATAATTAGTTGATAAATCAACTAATTAACTAGAATGAGCACGAGTAATTAATGTACTGATCCAGGCCATAACGTATTTTCAAAATTCTGCTGACTTTGACATATTTTAATTCGCAACTCCACTACATGTTAATTTATCTTATCCGTTCATAGTTTAAAGCAAGCGGGGCGCTCCCTGCCTTAACTAGGTACTATGTAAAATCACTTACCTTGACCTTGACATGGCTAACTTAGCCCTTGGCATGGCTAACTTAAATGGTAAAGGAGAATTTTAACTATGGGTGCGACGAAAAAACTATAAAATAATTTGAAAAATTATTAGACGGGAAATTTGGAATATGATTAAGTTAAAAGACAAGTTATTGGAAGAGGTCAAAAGGGCGGTAGGTCTGAAATTCGTAAGGCGCGCGAGTAGCGAAGTCAAAGAGGAAAGAAAGCACGTTTGCAATCCCGGAAACAGGTTATCAATACATGGAGTTTTAAATGTTTAACGGAAAGCACATAGATACTTACGTTGTTCCCTTTTTTCACATATTCCAATTAAACTTTGACCGCAACCGATAGGAGTTACTTTGAAGTCTTCGACAGACTGCATAATCCCGCAGTCTTCACTCACTGGTTTCATTGCCCAATAAGGAAAATCGTCTTCATCCACAGATCCTTCGTCGTTGTTGTAGATCCATTTTTTAGAATTAAAAGTTGTAGTGTCTTTTGTCATTCCTAAATGAGGACAAAAATATAAAATTATCTTGTTGAAGCAAAACCATTTCAAACATCGAAGATAAAACAATGGATTAAATTAGTGTATATTTGCAGATTGAGAGTGCTAAATCTAGAAATCGACATATCATCACGTAAGCTGATGGCAATCATAGTGCTGAGATTAGAGTAGACTATAACAATGACAATTTCACAAGCTTTTGGGACTATAGATTGGAACAAGACGAGAAAAGAATGGGGTACTAAATGCGTCTGCTGATGTAATTGAGTCCCCTTCAGAGGGTAACTAACAGCTAGCGTTTAAGGTGGCGCATCAGTTCTCGCATATCAATTTACATGTTAAGCCACGAATAAGTATCCCCATAGTATTTTACTCAATACAGGTTAGCCAGCGCATGTTTTTGAATTCCAGTTGCTACACTTGAAACTAGATCTTTAAATGAAATGCGTTTTTTTTCTTCTTTCCTTCAGATTTTTGTTATTTTGATTTAATTCTTTCAAGAAACAGTTTTAATTTTATAGGAATTGACATCACGAATTTAATGCTCAGTATAAAGAAAACGTGGACAAATTCAAAATTTTAAAAACTGCGCATTATAGAAAGAGTTAATCCAAGTAGTACATGTACGTCAGGCCACCTTACAGATCGACGTCTGTAGGTCAGTGAAACTTCGGCGTCGGAATCCAACTTGAAATCGACTGGGGCCAAAGGTCTTTTACCTATTCTATACCGACGCCAGTTAGCCACGTCGAATTTCACTTCTCTTCTACACAAGAAGTTATTTTCCGTAAGATTTTCAAAAGTTTTATTTACTCATTTTTGTTTTTCTTTGGTAATATTTTTATATTTAGAAAGTCACTGTAAATAATGAGACACGTAATTATGGATATTACCCCTTATTGTAGTGGTTCCCAATTCATAGAAGTCTACGGACCACTAAGCCAGAAATTGAACCACTTGCGGACCACCACCACCTTCCATCGACTTGAGGGGGGGAACCTTCCGAGGGGTATGGGGGTATAGAACATCCCTCAGGCAAAAGGGATACAGGATTAACGTACTCACATTCTAACGTATCATATTCTAAAACTAAAATAATTATGTTAATATTTTAAGAAATTTTAATTCAACACCTGATAATCATCAGATATATTCGGCCCATCTAGTTCATTGAAAATTGCTTTCAAAATCCCCATTTATTTGGCAACTTTTTTATGCCGGACCACTCCCGAGGCTCTTGCGGACCACCGGTTGGGAACCACTGCCTTATTGAGACCTTTTATAAGTTTTAGATATTATTTATATATTATTGTGATTGTTTGATAAGCTTTTTAGCTTTCTGTTTTGTTTTGTTTTCGAAAATACACTGCTGGCCACCCAAATTGCAACACCAAGAAAGACAAGAGATAACACAACAAAATTTATTTTGTAGATAACATGTTGACCAAGTATCAAATGATTAAATTTATAGACTTCTGTGAAGTGTGATTCCTGCCAAAATCAGTAGCCAGAGTAGCCGCCATTGTTGGAGATCACCGCTGCCACACGCCTTGGCATTGATTCAAAGAGACTTTGGATGAGTTCTTGGGGTACAGCAGACCAAGCAGCTTCCACACGTTGCCAAAGTTTATCTGATGTGGCAGCTGGGGATGAAATCTGGGTCAATCGTAGAGCAACCATGGACCACATGTTTTCTATCGGCGAAAGATCCGGAGAGCGAGGCGGCCAGGGAAGCAATTCAATCTGGCGATTGACGAAGAACCGTTGGACAATGCGTGCCACGTGTGGTCGCGCATTATCCTGTTAAAATATGGCTGTGGGCAAGCCCTGAAGGTAAGGAAGGACAACTGGCTCCAACACCTCGGAGATGTAGCGCTGGCTGTTTAAAGTACCGGTAATGCGTACTAGAGGTGTGCGAGAGTGATATCCAATACCGCCCCATACCATAATACCCGGTGCATGACCAGTGTGGCGGTGCATAACGCAGCTGTTCAGCATCCTCTCTTCACGGTGTCTCCAAACTCGAATGCGACCATCGTGGTGTTGCAGACAGAAGCGTGAATCGTCAGTAAAGACACTTTCATTCCATTCTGCCGTCCACATCGTTCTGTCATCGCACCATTGGCGGCGGAGACGTCTGTGGTTCTGCGTCAAGGGTAGACAAAGCAATGGACGTCTTGCGGACAGACCACTCTGCTGTAAACGGCGTCGAATGGTACGCGCAGACACTGGATGATGCGTTACAGACTGCATGTGCTGTGCTATGGTTCGTGATGTGACTGAGCTATCCGTCACAGCCATGCGCACAATTTGCCTGTCATCACGTGAAGTGGTGCGCTGAGGTGGATGCGATCGAACACGCCGGTCCGTCGTACCCTCCTGCATCCAACGATCACATATCCGCATTGCCGTTGTTTGGTTTCGTCGAACACGACTACCGATTTCCCTGAAAGATAATCCACAATCTCGGTAGGCCACTATCCTTCCTCTGTCGAACTCGGATACTTGATCAAAAGATGATCGCTGTTTTCGACGAGGCATAATTGATCGTTTTTTTTGAAAAAAACCACAAGAAAAACACAATTGCCGAACTTGAAATCGTCGAAATCTCCAAGCCTTAAATATCGCTCTGAAGTGGCGCCACAGGCGCGTGTGATGTGCATCTGCGCTGAAATTCTAATCATTTGCATATCTCACCTCCGCTAATGCATGTTGTAAATTTCATGTTATTTGCATTTTTCCTTCAGGGTGTTGCATTTACAGTGGCCAGCAGTGTATTAATGAGTGAGATTAGGAATCATCCAAAGTTTCTTTATTCTGTCTTTGTAAGTCCAGTTACGCTTGGTGACGTCGGTCCAACGACTAATACGTTTCGTTGATTGACCAGATACCAGATGAGGCTTGGTTGGTTCTAGATAGTCTCTACAATGATACCACAAGAGTCTACTTTAGCTTTGTTTTCTGTTTCCCGGTATGGCGTTTTCGTACCGCCTTCGGTAATTGTGTGTTGTTTGGGCTATTCTTTTTCTTTGTCTCTGGAGCATTCACTTTAGGCATCTTATCTAAATTAACTTATTCCAAATCCCCACTAATTACAAGTCATCCTGGATGGCTTCTTGCCTGCTTTTTGTGCTGCTCTCGTTCCCTCTCTGGCTTGCTCTGTGGGCCTGGGGTGGAGGCGCCTGAGTGCTGGGACGAGTCGCGAGGGGGGGGGGAATAGATGCCAGCTGTGGTCTATTCCCACCGGTGGGGGTCAAACCCTGGAAGACCTTCGACGCAATACCGGGCACTATCTGCTGCAATGGAATACGTTTCGTTGGCGCAGTGGTAGGTCTGCCGTCGCAACTGGCGTCGGCCCGACCGTTGGGGTCGCGGACATGGCGTTCTCAGGTAGCCTCCGAAAACTGACGTCGGCCCAACGTAGTTGTATTACTAGGGAATACTACGACGTTTGCTTTCTGGTCGTGGTGCTATTAAAGTGCACGTCATATCAAAGAAAATGCCATGAAAAAGAGGTACAGAAAAGCTTACCTACAAATGCCTCCAATGCAGTTGTGCTTTTGGCCATTTCAATAACCGAATCACTAAACTCTTTGTACAGTTCGTCACTCATTCGCCGAACGAAGGGAACTCCCCCGTTCATCTGATCACGGCAAAAGCTTTCCGCCTGGCTCAGCCAGTTCTGAAATGAAGATACGGCAAGACATATGTCCTCTGACTTGTAGTAAGTGTATCCATTTTCACATACTGCAAAATAATTTAAACAAGATAGAAATGAGTAAAAAAGGTCTCCGGAAAAGCCTACTGTTTTATTTATTGCAGGGTTGAGTCAATAACGTTAATTGTGATCTACGAGTTAACTGTAAAATAATTCATGATCGATCGCTATCATTGCAGACTACTTCTCATGAAAGTCCTCTTGTTTGGAACTTTCCGGAGAAAAACAAAGACACAGAACTCCCGATCATCTGCGCACCAAAAAAGAAAATGATTATTGTTGGTCAGAGGGTATAAGCAACAACAACAACATTATTGACTAGCATGACATGAGTTTTCCCTCAGTGTAATTTCAGCTGTATTTATATATCCATCCACTCTAATGAAGCATACCATCAATTATCAACAAGGCTCACAGATAATAGCAGAAATCGCTCCCCCCCCCAAAAAAAAAAAAAAAAAAATCCGAAATCTATGCAAGTTTCAAGTAACAGTACGGTTGTCTTAGTAATTACGACACTGGAGTTCAACGGAACTGTTTGCGGGTGCGAAACACGGAATTTTTTTCAATCTCTCGGTTAGTATTTTTCGATATTTCAAACCTTCGTACACCCGTCCCTATCACTGCAAATTCATCATTTAATGTATCTCTGTCCGGTGATCGTTTAATTTTCGTTTGATTATACTTTTTTCTTCTTGGTTTCTGATTATTCTTAGAGACTATTTCCCTTATTTCACTATAAAGGGAATAAATTTTCAAATACCTGCTTCTAGAGAAGTATTCATCAACGCTCTCTTACATATAGGTAACAAACGATCTTTAAATGTCTCCCATTTCTGTAATACTTGAATCGCGGTTTAAAAAGCAAACAAAAACATAATGATTCATTTTAGTCCTGAAAATATTATTTCATTTTTTGAAATTTCCAAATAAACTATACTAAGTGACCTGTGCGACCCTTTCACATGCAATTAAAATACAAGGTCTGACAATAAAGTTCGGTGAATAGTCCTGTAACATTAACGTAGATGAAATATTAACGAAAGTTACCTTACTGTCCTTCGAAATAGTCATCTCCCATAACTATGCACCGCTGACATCTGCTATACATGTTCTGGAAACTTTGCAAGAAGTCGTCTTTTGGGATGGAGTTCAAAAGCCTCGTCACGTTTCGTTGGATGTCAGGAATATCGTCAAATCTATTTCCTTTCAAAGCGAGTTTGAGTTGTGGGAATAGGAAGAAGTCTGGAGGATTGAGATCTGGCGAGTATGGTGGATGTTCAGTTTGCACCACCCCCTTTTTTGCCAGGAACTGTTTGATGATATTGGCTGTGTGAGGGTGAGCATTGTCGTGAACAAAAAACCATGAACCTTGTTGTGCGTACTGCGGTCGTACCCTGCGTAGACGTTTCATGAAACGGGTCAAAATTTCAATGTACCCTTCAGCATTCATAGTCTTTCCCTCAGGTAGAAATTCCTTGTGGATAATGCCTTGACTATCAAAAAAGGTGATGACCATCGTTTTGATGCGTGATTTTTCTGCTCTGACCTTTTTCCGACGAGGCGATGCAGGAGAATTCCATTCCATGATTTGCCGTTTCGTTTCAGGGTCGTACCTAAGACACCAGGACTCATCCTCAGTGACAATACAGTTCAAGAAGTTTGGTGTCGCATCCGCCGTTTCGACAAAATCCTGTGAAGCCTCTAAACGTGCCTTCTTGTGATCGTCATCCAAGTGATGTGGCACAAGACGACAACACGTTTTTCTCATCCCTAATTTCTGGGTAACGATTTGTCGCACGGAAAAAACGCACTAAACAAGCACTTTGTAAAACAAGTCTTACACGAAACACAAACGACGCTCAACTGAACAACGGTGGGGGCAGATGGTCAACACCTACCGCTACACAGGTGCACCGTTTTGTTTGGCCAGTATTGCCAGATCGGCCGTTCTGACTTCATTCACCGAACTTTATTGTCAGAGGTTGTACGATAAATTTTATAGCGAGGTTGGTGGTTTGTAGAAGAAGGATAAAAGAACCGGTTCATTTGTAGAAATTGTTTATTTGTCACATAACAATGGTGCGTAAGGATAATACAAAACCAATTACAAAACGTCTTTGGCCACGATATTGGAGGTGAAGCATAAGACAAAACAGGGAAACGTGAGATATGTACACGTCAAAACACCTTTGTAGACAATATTAAAAGTTAAATATGACACAAACTCATGGAAAATGTGATAGTTACATAACAAAATCTCTTTTTTGACACTATTTGACTGTGCCGTTTCGACGCATCCAGGAAAAGAACTTTAGGGCCGAAAGTCAATTTTTCACTTCGATTTTAAACAAACAATACAATGTGTCATTCTGATTAACAATTCGTCAGAAGCGGAGAACTTAATCTTTAAAATGGTACCTCATTTATCGATTTTGGTTAAGTATGAAGGGAGAAAAGGAGTTAAAACAAAAAAACACCTTTTAGAAATAATATACAGTCGAACCCCGTTATAGCGAACCTGGTATATAACGAACTCCCGGATATAACGAACAAAAATTTTGGTCCCGCCGTTTTCCTATTGTATTTAATGCTAATTTATCCTTTTATAGCGAACCTCCGAAATCTTAAGAATCAGCTATAACGAACATTTTTTTTCAGTCGTCAACTGAATTTTTTTTTAAATTTTTAAACTTTTTAAGAATGTTGAAGATACAACGAATGTTGAAGAAGAAGATGATGAAGATTTACATATCGCGATGTGGATGGAAAAAGCACAAAATTTCATCATTCTCAGATTGTGACATTCTATTGTTCGAAGCATGTGATGATAAAGTCATTACATGTGAAAATTCGACTGATGAATACATTGTAGAAGAAATTAAAATTAATCATTCTGAAATCGAAGATTCTGAAGCTGATGAAGAGGAGCACATAAATGACGAAATCCCCATCATTTTAGATGCTACAGCAGCGATGAGTGTCATTAATAAGTTTTTGTCGACACAATCAGCGAAATAAAGAGTGTTGGGGTCATTCTATGTATTGGACAAAGAAATTCGTAAAATGTTTTTGAAATCGGCATCACGTTAGCAGAAGATAACCGATTATTTCTGCATGAAAACAGTGAGCAACTCTTAAAGATAAAATCGATTTATTTCCATTTGTCTTCATATTTAGTTAATTTAATTAGTATTGTGTCAGTTTAATGTAATCGATTTTAGTGAATATAATTCATTAATGATCATTTTTAATAGATTTTATCATTTTTTCAATACAGCATTATTGAATATACATAGCAACTAATCAGTTATGCATTTTGTGAACTCTAGCATATTGCTTAATGGTTCGGATATAACGAACCACCGGATATAGCGAACAAAACTTGTGGTCCCTTGAAGTTCGTTATAACGGGGTTCGACTGTATATGGTTTTTCCCATGCAAAAAGAATAATGTACACGCACGCGGATGTTGCCAATAAAGAAACTCATTAATGAAATCCCAGAATGATAATAAAAGCAAACGATTTTTAAATTTAAAAGTTCAGGGTGATTGATAATGGTAAAATAAGAAAAGCTAGTGCACGCCATCTAGGGGAGGAAAAATTGTTTATAATGTTTATACTTCGATTTTGAAACAAACAATAAAGATGTGTAATTTTATATTAACAATTATACGGAACGGAGATATTAATCTTTAAAATGATACCTTATTTATCGATTTTGGTTAAGTATGAAGAGAGAAAAGGGGATAAAACAAAAACAGAAAAACCTTTTAGAAATAATATATTGATTATTCAATAATCACCTACTATCGGAAGAGGCAATTCAATCGAGAAATTGTATCAAAATAATTTTTTCCATGGCAACAGACACTTTTTAACCATGTTTTTATTAACTCGCTTTCTTGTTTGTTTGTGTGTTTGTCTGTGTGTTTGTCCAGTACAAATCTTGCAATCGATTTTTAACTAACTTCCCGACTAGTTATACATTTGAAACTTTTAGAATAGCTCAGAACACCATGAAATGCATTTTTTTAATACTTTTAGCCATCTTTAAGTATAATTAAATTAATTTTCAGTTATTTTCAGTTAATTTTGTTTTGTTGACTGGTGCAGCCATCTATCGGCTTGAACGGAAACGAAGAGTTAAATGCAAGTCAACTTCCAATTAACTTCATTTTCTTTCAAGTTGATGGGATAATTCATCAAAAAAAAATTTTTTAAGTATTTATTAATACATAGAATTGTCAAATTTATATGATTCAACAGAAAATTTAAAAACGTGGTATATAAAAAGTTTTTTTTTATTTCGTAATTATTAAAACACTTTTGCTTGAGTTTTCCCCCCGAGTACAAAACAAGAATTATTAACAAATATTTACAGCCTTTGTAAGGAATAGTTACAGAGTTTGCAGTTCGAAACACCCGAGAAGGATCGGAAAAAAAACATTTTTTTTAAGGAAACGTCCCCACTCAAAATATATTTAACGGATAAATATATCTCCAAGATATCTATTTTATTAATTTTTTGTAGTTAATATTTGTAGAACCGTATGCATGTATTAGTAACTTTTCAACAATGGGGATATACAATATCATTTTTCACTCAGTAAAGGCCTGCTCACATTGTATTCAGAGCATTGCGTTATGTTACTAAGTTGGATCCGAGATTGTTGACATGACTTGTGATTGGTTTGATGTATGACATGGTCAATCATTTGAGCTCTGTGATTGGTTACAATTTTTAACGCTAAAGCTACGTAACGCTCTAGATTCAATGTGAACAGTCTGAAAAGCCTCTGATAGGGATCGCGTAAAGGTTGAAATTTAGCGATTAAGTATCGTTACATTTTCCTCGAAGTAACTATGGTGTTGGCTTAGTGGATAGAGCATTAGAGTTCGATGGAGATATATGAGGTTTCGCAACCCAGCGATGGTTCCGGTTTTTGAATTATTTGACAGTATTGTTAGTCTTTCTACAGCAGCAGCAATATGTCCGTAGAGTCATATAGTTCCTAATTAATCGTTTAACGTGGAACAAAGGATTTGGCTTTTTTGTTGCCTCTTTGTCATCTTCTTGGATCAGCACGGCTTCTCATTTCGACCTTCACCAGAACATATCTGTGCTTGTCGACATACACCGGTGATGGTCCGAATGTATAAGAATATAACCAAATATTCGGTCTTTCACGGTAACATGTTTATATATATATATATATATATATATATATATATATATACAGTGGTACCTCCGAAAAGCGGACAGTCACGGGACCAAAAATTTTGTCCATTGTTAAGAGGTGTCCGCTGTTGGAGAGGACAACCTTTTTATAAAAAAAATTTTTGCACTTCTGTTTGACATTTGATTGAAAATTACGGCTGTAATTTTAATTAAAAAAGGAAAAGTTAATTACGTAAGAAAAGAATAACTACTTTACTTTTTAATTGTAACTACTTTGCTACTTTACCTTTTAATTGTCTGCTAATCCTTTTATCTTGCATTAAATAATCCCAAAATACAATATATAGGAGCAAAATTATTTTAATTACTACTGAAAAAAACTACTGAATATATTTTTAGCTTGCTTGTTAGAATAATTTTGATATGTTTGCCAAAATAATTGAAAGTATTTCAAAAATACCTGTCCGCTATTTGGAGTGTCCGCTATCCAGAGGGAATAACATGGATTGTCCTATATAAAAGGACTGGGTCTCATGAAAATGTCCGTTAATAAGAGGTGTCCGCTATTCGGGAGTGTCTGCTAAGGGAGGTACCACTGTATATATATATATATCACGGTCTGTTCTGAATGTGAAAGGTCTTTGAACTAGATCTAACTAAAAGAAGACAAAAAGAGCTTATGACTGCAGGCCTCACTTTCAAAATTCGGAATCGCCATTGCTGAAATCGCCCACGCTGTTCTTCCTTAAATTACAGTGATTTCCGCTTATAAGAATCACGTTTTTTATTACTGTTTTTGATTCTTATAAGCGGTTGATTCTTATAGCCGAAATTTAGGTTTTTGGACAGGAACACACACACCTATATATACATATATTAGATAACTAGCTGAATACCCGTGCTTCGCTACGGGGTACATTTTAGGATAATTACAATGAAAAAGTAATGAAATTGATTTTTAGAGGATTTTCTTATAAACAATATATTTTGTTTCTTCATTGGGCGGAAAAAATATTACCAGGATCGTCCGCGAATTTACGCGTGAGCAAGCTACGTAAAACTGACCGTGGGAGAAACAATTTTCTCCTAGATGTACGTCAGCATATTTTAAAGTTTGGCCTTGGGACTTATTTATCGTCATAGCGAAGCATATTTTGAGAGGAAATTACAGTTTTATATATAGATTTGATTTAATATCCATAAAACATACTAATTTGAACTAAATTTTTAAAAATTTCCATCTCAATTAGTCTAGTGGTTAAATTTTATCTTTTACTGTATTTTAATATTTTCTTTGTCAATTAATTTCGTTGTTATGCACGTGACGCAAAATTAATTTAAAGTATCACAAAAAGAAAAGAAATCTCGTGATCAGCATTTAATAAATTAAATTCAAAACTTTCCAAACGATTACTGTTTTGGAAGCTAATGTTCTGCTAATTTCCAGTAAAAGCTAAAATCATTTGAAAACCACACACCAGTGTTCCACTCACACGTAAACCTCCAAACGATTAGCAATGACATTTTTAACGCCTATGATTGGTTTATTTTCGTCTCAACGTCATCTTTTCCTTAACGCAACGCAACGGACTCCTATGTGAACAGGCCCTAACTCCAGTTAACCATGTAATCCACTACTGCTACAGGGGCGTCAAAATGTGAGAATACAGAGTTTAAATCAGCCAAAACTGCAATTATGTCGGACAACAGACTTAAGTGGTGTCATCTTTGGCTATTATTTGATATGTAATATCTGCCTCATATGCCGTATGTTTCTAAACGCCATTCCCATATGAACCACAGCCTAATTCCTTTAAAATGGAACAAAATGAGTAACTCCAGTTAACCATGTAATCCACTACTGCTACAGGGGCATCAAAATGTGAGAATACAGCGTTTAAATCAGCCAAAACTGCAATTATGTCGGACAACTGACTGAAGTGGTGTCATCTTTGGCTATTATTTGATCTGTAATATCTGCCTCATATGCCGTATGTTTCTAAACGCCATTCCCATATGAACCACAGCCTAATTCCTTTAAAATGGAACAAAATGAGTAACCCCAGTTAATCATGTAATCTACTACTGCTACAGGGGCATCAAAATGCGAGAATACAGAGTTTAAATCAGCCAAAACTGCAATTATGGTGTACATATGACACCCAACTTCTCCAAAAATCTTTGCCTTTGTGATGAGACTCATAAGGGATTTTTGTTTTTGATGAAACACTCTTACTAACAAATCATGACGATCCTGTGGTTTTTGTCCAACTATTCTTTGCTATTGTTGTCTGATTTCTTCCAGTCTCGCTTCTCTTTCCCGAGTAAAGATTCGGAAAATCATTCGGATAAAGCTGGAAAGTAAACAATACCAAATCAATTTAAAAACTAAATACAGTATAAATAACGTAGAAAAAAATAACAGTATAAATAACACAGTATGAATAAAAAGTACAGGCTGCGGCCAGATATGCTCAGGCCAATAATAGAAAAAAAAATTTTAAATCGTAGTAAGCAATAAAAAACATTTTACATCCTTCAATAATAGCAAAACAAAACATGATGGTAAAATAGAAAGGAAAGTTAAAACAGAAGTAAGAAGTTAAATTCTAAAAATATAAATGAGGTATAAATCAGCTATCGATTCTAATTTATGAATCATTTATCAGGACATGAAAAAATTACTGCATGTAAAAAAAATTAACCTTACCTCCATTAATTTCAACACTTCTTGACCTGTGGCTTCTCCAATCATGTAAAATATAATTCTTGACAATTAATCTTGTTAACATAAACTGTTATTTGTGTTTTTTGAATTTAAAAAAGTTATGTTCTCAAAATATGACAATTAAGAAAAAGATATCATCGAGAAAAAATAAATCATGCTACTTAAGAAAGTCATACCACAAATTTCCATAAAATTAATGTGCAACTATATTTGACGTACAAAATAATGCACATGTAATACATTGCTAACATGTTTTAACACCAAAAATTTCCACAATCAAAAGCTAAAATTAGTTTAAAATATTAGCTTTAGGATTTTGTTCAGAATGATAGGTGTTTTAGCTAAATTTCATTAAAAATTATTTCAAATTGATCAATTTATAAAAAAGGTATGCTATTTACAGGTAAGTTTTTGTTTCTTTTATTGATTTTTAAGTGCTATTTTAGCATAAAAGACCAAAAAAACCTTTACAAAATTATTTTTTCTCAAAGCTAAACACAAACATAATTAACAGTTGTTTTAAAACATCCCTGGTAAACATTGTTAAGTTTCGAAGTACTAGAATAATAATAAAAAATATTCCAGAGTTTCAGACAGAAGCATAAAAAGAAAGAATATGCAAAAAAGTAACTAAATTAAACAAAAATTGACAGAATACAGAAAAAGTGAACACCGGCAAAAGTAAATAAAACGTTTCCTTGTGCGCATGCACAGTTCTTATGAATGATTGATACCAACGCCTAGAGTACCGCGTTGGAAGAACCGCGTATAAAATTTGTGTTGAAGTATCGTTCTTTAAAATTCAATTAATAATCGAAATTTTAAGATAGAGACTTGAAATAAGGTTTATATGAATGAGAAAGCTTTCATCTTCCAGATGATGTAAATATTTTCTTTGTAAGATAAAAACTCGAAGAGCATTGACCGTAGATCCTCAAAAATGCGTAAATTTCTCGAAAAAGTGTGTTTAATATTTTGATGAAAATATTAGTCTGTTTTAAATTATTTTTAAACAAATGAGGTCTTGTTTGAAGGAGAAATGTCTGTAGTCTTAGATTGTAAAAAGATCAAAATTCTACGATCATTTTTTGCCGAGATATCGTAATCTGAAGTTTAAAAAAACATAAAATATCCCACAAAACATAAAATAAAAATTTTCTAGAATAAAATTTAAAATTCGGGTTTCGAGGTGCACTTTCCCATAGTCTGCACTACCCGTGTGCCAAATTTCACGGCTGTAAGATTCACAGATTCGCCTGGGGGCCGCCCACACACACACACGCAAACATTCGCTTTTATTAATAAGATGTAATGCTTATTACTGTAATGTTAAAGATGGGAATACACTTCAAAGTTTAATTGTTTACTTAAAATACCTTTTTAGATGCCACAACAGAAATTGCTCGTTTTACCTTCAATAAAACTTCCGAAATGAGTTTTGTTCTGTAAGAGAGGAAAAGCTGGAGGTATTCCTAATTTCAGATAGCGTTGCCCGGGATTTTAAGAATGTTTGTTAACCAAAATCAATTTAAATATTAAAACAGTATAAATAACATAGAAAAAATTGATATTTTCTATGTTATTTATACTGTGACATAACCCATGACACGGGCTTCGCCCGTCTAGCCAGTCGGTTTAGGGACCCGCTCCCTTCAGCAATCATTGTCAGAGAATGGAAACACTAAATAACAACGAATCAAGGTATCTAAATTTTGTGGCTACGTATCCCACGTCCTGCAAACAGTCGCAGTCAGAAGAAAAATTCTCCCCCCCCCCCGGCGAGAAATTTCGTTCCGTCCACCCCTCCACGTATGGGCGAAAAATTCTTTCTTCCAGACTTTCCCCCTCCCCACGTATGGGTGAAGAAATGGTCTTTCTTCCAAACCGCATTTGAAGGAGAAATGTCTGTAGTCTTAGATTGTAAAAAGATCAAAATTCTACGATCATTTTTTACAGAGATATCGTAATCTGAAGTTAAAAAGACATAAAATATCCCACAAAACATAAAATAAAAAATTTTCTAGAATAAAATTTAAAATTCGGGCTTCGAGGTGCACCTTCCCATAGTCTGCACTACCCGTATGCCAAATTTCATGGCTGTAAGTTTCACAGATTCGCCTGGGGCCCGCACACACACACACACACACACGCAAACATTCGCTTTTATTAATAAGATTTACTATAAAATACTCTTTAATTTACGTTAATTATCTTTTATTAAAATTATTTTTATAATTTTAAAAATACAACTTAATTTATAGACCTATAAGTAAATACACATGACTATAGTAAGAGAAGAAAAAAAATCCAATATTTGTTACAACATACCTGCTTAACAGTTTAACATTTCCACTACAGGAAGGGTGCAAGAAAACGTTTTCTATGGTAGTTTGAGGTAATGAAGTTTACAGGAGGCTGTTTATACCTCTTTCAATACCAATAGTCTCAGGCCAAGATTCACCTTCTAGCTTACGTTTCACGGTTTGATAACGTGCTGAATCTAATAATGTCACGTTTTCCTAAGTGATAGTGGACACTTCCCCGAAGATTTATGTGTTTCAGGGTTCAGGAAGCCGCAAACAGGATGTGGGAGGTGGGAAAAAAGAGTCCCTGTTTTTCTTTGTCAGTGGAGAAAAGTGAAATCGGATCCGCACGGGTAGGATGCCCCTGGGTCAAGCTAATAGGACAGTAATTAGCTAAAGCATTTAAGGGGAAACTATTATGTTATGTCTAACAAAGAAAGGGATGCGTTTTACGACTGAATTCCATCCCATTTTATCACTCTTTCTTTTATAAAGAATAAAGAAAGAACTTTGTACCTTTGGAGGGTTTAAGTGGCTTTTTTGGAAAAATGAAAGGAAAGCGAAGAGTGTAAACTGATTCTTAAAACCGTTGGATTGATTCTTTAAAGCGAAAATTTTAACATGGGAATAATACATTTGTTTTTGTTTTTGCGATATTGATTCTTATAAACGGTTGATTCTTATAACCACTGATCACTATAAGCGGTGGTTACTGTATTTTGTAGTAGTGCTGAATGACTTGTTGAAAGAAGTCCTGTTGGCGAAACCCTGACAGAGCTGAATATTCAAGAGCACAATACTACCGAAAAATCCCCTTTCCAACACAGAGAGCACGGATACATAAATTATAAGAGCGGTTTGGAAAAAGAGCGGGAATTACTGAAGCATTGTTTTGTATACTGAACAGAAAAAAGTCACACCCTCGTGTTGCAGTCGGAATTTAAACTAAAGATATCAATTAAATATTTCGCTACTGGAAGTCTCGATTGCTTATGATCGAGTTAAAATAAATTTGTATAACTTTATTACATACTAGCTGAAATACCCGGCGTTACCCGATTTTCAAAAAATAATATGCCTATGTTTTAATCTGAACTATCAACTATATCTATACAAAATTTCAGCTCAATTGAAGCAATACTTTTTCACTTATAAAGGAACATAGACCTATTCGAAATAATCAATAAATTTCACAGTTTCAATGAAACACACTGATTTTTGAATAAAGTTCAATAATTCAAGTTCGATTTGCACAAATTGTGCATAAAATTGTACATAAATTCAAAAACATAAAGTTTATAAGTTAAATAAAGTCCTGTAATATTATTCCAATAAATTTCCAGTTGATAGCTAATAAATTGCAATCTTTTTTTACCTTAAATGTCCAATATAAAGCGTGGTTCCAAATGTAATTGTCTTCAATAAACCCTTACACGTAACCAAATTTCAAAAATCTTTTTTGTATTTATCAATACCTCCTCCATTTGAATCTTTAAAATATTAAATGTTTTACTGATAATAAATGAAAATGTAGTTTTATGTGTTGCTATGGTTACTTAACTATGGTTGACAAAGGAAAAGTTACAAAGGTAAAGCATCAGCTCAACATTTAGGCCCCTAACTTTCTTTCTACTGATCAGATATACATAATATATAGCCTATGCCCATCTGGAATAATGTACCTTTCAAATAGTGAAAGAATTTCTCAAATAGGTGCAGTGGTTCCGGAGATTACCCTCCACATACAAAATCCGCTCTCTCTCTTTAGAGTATAGATGTTCAGGGCCGGACCGATCCATCGTGGCACCTGAAGCAAGTTTTAAAAACAGCGCCTTTTCGAAATTTCGGAGTTACTCTTTAAGTAATGAATGTATCACTATTAAAAAATAGACTACAGTAAAACCTCGTTTATCCGGCCCTCATTCATCCGGATCAGATTTGTAGACATTTTTATTTAATGTTCACATTAGATAACAATTTGTAACTATAATAGCAAGAACGTAACCACAAGTACACCAAATATTCGCTTTCTAGTTTGATTCAATGTACAGTTCCTGCATAGATTGTCCAATAAATTATGGTAATAAAATGCTTTTTGTTGAGAAAAAGAAAGATTTACTAGTGTCACAGGGCGTTGAAGTGGATTGACTCAGAAAAGTTATTTTGATATTTTTTAACATCTTGTAAACAATACTATGTAATTTTGTTACAAAAAATAGTTTTTTTTTCTTTATCGTAATAAACCGTAAGTCTTCTGAGTTAAGGATTTTGTTTTGCTTATTACCCATATTACCCGAATTATCCGGATTTTCGATTGTCTGGATTGCCTATGGTCCCATTTAGTCCGGATAAACGAGGTGTTACTGTACTTAAGGGGGCACAGGACCTTGAAGATCGACGAAATGATTATAAATATGGTCTAACTCTAAAAACTCAAATAATATTAGAAAAAGAAATTTTCGTTCTTTATACATATAAAGTACATAGCTTTAAATATGTCATATATATAAAAATGGAAATTATAAATCTATAAATGATTTTAAAATTAGCAGTTTAGAATTTTTTATATATATTTTTTATTTATATATATATATATATATATATATATATATATATATATATATATATATATATATATATATATATATATATATATATATATATATATATATATATATATAATTTTTATGGTGATTAAAAATCATAAAGTGCTGTGTGCATCCTAAAATTGAGATATATGCTTACAGAAAATAATCATTGGTCAGAATACACTTGTAATATATTTACCTGTGATGCAAAACCAAATAAATTGTGATAAAAATTATTTAAATTAAAAATTGAGCATAAAATTGGAAAACTTCAAATATTATCACAAGTATTTACATAATTTTCCCACTTTAAAAAAAGGTATTCCAGAATCACACATTTTTCTGGTTTTAAAATGTACAGTACCATGAAATATACATATGAGTGTACTTTTATCAGTTTCCTATTGATAGTTTAAAAGAAATGCTGCACACAAACTCAAATTAGCAGTTAATCATATAAAATTCGAAACTGCTAATTTGAAAATTATTTATAGATTTATAATTTCCATTTTTATATATGACATATTTAAAGATATGCACTTTACATGTATAAGGAAAGAAATATTTTTTCTAATATTATTTGAGTTTTTGTGGTTAGAATTAGACCATATTTATAGTCATTTTGTCAAGCTTCAAGGTCCGGTGCCCCCTTAATAGAATTAACGGACATTTTTGGAAAAACGTGTATTTAATAGACAGAAGAGTTTTATTTATTTTAAAGAAACATCATTTTTTTAAATTTCAGAACTTAAAAAAGACAGAAAAAGTAAATAAATTTGATCATAATTTTTATGCAATAAAAATAGTTACTAAATAATTCTCCCAGCCTATATTGCAGCAAATCGCTCGATTTCATTTCTGTAATGTATTGTTTTAGATACCTTCTTTTCTACAGAAATCATTGCTATATCTTTCAATTGCTCTTAATTTGTTGTTCTTTGTATATAACTCTTTAAAATGTTCAGCTTGGAAAAACTGCGCTCAGCTGCCGCTACAGTTACAGGTAGTGTTAGAAGAATTCTTAGAGCTACAACAACGTTTGTAAATATGATTTCAAAATTTATTTCTCAAATGCAGCTGTTTATATATAAAAAAAGTATAAATATTCGCTTATATTTGAGTAATTTTACGAATTTCGTCCATTATTAGATTGAACTACTAATATTTTTACTTTATTCGTTAAAATTTTCGTATTCTTAATCTGTCTCATTTTCGCGTCTGAGGAGATTGACTCGTCACCTCACATATACAGTCGAACCCCGTTATAGTGAACCCGGTATATAACGAACTCACAGATATAACGAACGAAAATTTTGGTCCTGCCCTTTTCCTATTGTATTTAATGCTAATTTATCCTTTTATAGCAAACCTCCGAAATCTTAAGAATCGGCTATAATGAACCATTTTTTCAGTCGACTACTGAATTAATTTTTTTAAATTTTTTAACTTTTTAAGAATGTTGAAGATACAACGAATGTTGAAGAAGAAGATGATGAAGATTTACCTATCGCGATGTGGATAGAAAAGCACAAAATTTCATCACTCTCAGATTG
Source organism: Dolomedes plantarius (assembly GCA_907164885.2). NCBI lineage: Eukaryota > Metazoa > Arthropoda > Arachnida > Araneae > Dolomedidae > Dolomedes > Dolomedes plantarius. The sequence goes on along the minus strand of OU015503.1, from coordinate 31,111,467 downwards.
GGACATGCAGTTGTTCGAAACATATGATGATGAAGTCATTACATGTGAAAATCCGACTGATGAAGATATTGTGGAAGAAATTAAAATGAATCATTCTGAAATCGAAGATTCTGCATCTGATGCTGATGAAGAGGAGCACATGAATGACGAAATCCCCGCCATCTCAGATGCTACAGCAGCGACGAGTGTAATTAATAAGTTTTTGTCTACACAAACAGTGGAAGAAAGAGTGTTGGAATCATTTGATGGATAGGACAAATAAATTCATAAAATGTTTTTGAAATCGGCATAACGTCAGCAGAAGATTACTGATTATTTCTGGATCAAAACAGTGAGCAACAATTGAAGGTAAAATGAATTTATTTCCATTTCTCTTCATTTTTAGTTAATTTAATTGTGCCAGTTTAATGCAATTCATTTTATTCAATTTAAGTCATTAATGATCATTTTTAAAAGATTTTATGATTTTTTAATACATCATTATTGAATACACAAAGCAACTAATGAGTTATACATTTTGCGAACTCTAACTTTTTTCTTAACGGTTCGGATATAGCGAACAAAACTTTCGGTTCCTTGAAGTTCGTTATAACGGGGTTCGACTGTAGTACCGGCCCTACAGTATTGAATTTCAGGCTCGCGGAAAATACAGCGGTAAATCATTTTCAAAACAATAAAATTTGACCGCCTGCTAAAAAGAACGAATAAGTTTTCTGTCATTCAGAGTAGAAGTTAAAACGTAATTCGTTTTGACTTCTGCAGTTTTATTGAGAGACGTTAAAAAAAGACTTTAAAAAAATACTTACTTGTTGCTACTAGTACTTCATGGAGAGGGAAGGATAGGAAAAATAGTAGCATATACATTTTGAGAATTAAGTTGCCGCAGCATACGCAGATATATATTTGTTTTCAAAATCTTGAAAACCTGAGCTACCTACAGCGCCATTTTGATTCCTTGATAACAGCAGAAAACGGTGGTCAACAAATAGGTTTTAATATTTTTCACACGTGAGCTACATATACACGTGAGCTACATATTTTTCTTATTTAAAGAAAACTATTTTATTATATTTAATAGCTCAGAACTAAATTTTTATTAAATAACTTTTTTATTATTATTATACAGGGAAGCTCCTTTACGTTTTTTCTCTACTAATACTAAAAATAGATAATCTCGAATAGAAAATTTGTTTTTTTCTTACAAGATTTGAAGCAATTACTAACGTGTTTACATTCAATAATTTTCATGAAAAGAAGTATATAGCAGTGATGCGCAAACTATATGTCACAACCTACAAGGTTTCAGAAAAAATCGGACGGGTCTTGTAATTTATATCATAAATTTATGTCATAAGTAATTTTTATCATATGTAATTTTATCGTATGTATTTATATCATGTAATTTATATCATATTGAATTTTATAAAAAAATATACTTTAAATTATCTATACTTACATATTTTAAATACACTGTAACAAAAAAAAAATGTATGCACCCAGAAGGAAACGAGCTACTATCACGAAACTTAACATATATGTAGTGTATGAGGAGATACGCAAATGATTACAAATTCAGAAGAACAGACCGTTTTATTAAGAAGATATGGCATGAAAAAGGTTACGAATCAGTAAGTAGTAAATCCACCTCTGGCAGCTATACAAGCCAAACACGGCGTGGCATCGAATGAATGAGGTCATCTATGACCTCCTGCGGAAGATCATGCCATAATCTTTGCAACTGGGCAGTTAATTCACCAGTGTTCCGTGACGGCTGCAGTTGCCTTCCAAGCACGTCCTAGACGTGCTCTATTGGTGAGAGGTCTGGTGACTTGGCAGGCCATGGGAGTACGTCATATCCTTGAAGACATTGTTGGGAGAGTCGCGCAATATGTGGACGAGCGTTGTCTTGCTGATAAATGACACTTGGGCGACTTCATAGCATAGGTCAGGCAGTACAACTGGCGTTAAAATCTCGTCCACGTAACGGCGTGCCGTCAAAGTGTGTTGAAAGACGACTAGAGGTGATCGTGTGTCCCAACAAATCGCTCCCCACACTGTCACACCTTATGTAATCGCCGTATGCCTCTCGACAACAAATGCCGGATTGGACCGGTGGCCTGGCCGCCTACACACGCGTATGCGTTGGTCATCAGCATTGAGACTGAATCGGGATTCATCGCTGAACATTACACGCCTCCAGTCGGTCACACTGCAGCTTGCCCGAGGTCGGCAAAAATAATAGTTCGATTTCTTCTGGGTGCATGTATTTTTTCTGACAGAGTGTATTTTTATTTCCTTTTTTGTGTTAAAAAAATATGATAGGATGCTGTTAAATTAGGTGTCAAACAGTCTCACAATAAAAACACTATCCCAAAATCACCGATTTTTAAAATAGTTTGTCCAAATTTGCATATTTCTATTTCTATTTCTATATTAACATTTTCCTATTTTTTTTAAAAAAAAGTTTGCTACTACTAAAATGTTTTCAATGTGGTCGAGTAATTCTCTATTTAAAAAAAAGTGAGTCGTGGTCGAAAAAACTTTGTGCGCCTCTGGTCCATAGTCTTGAGATATTAAAAACACTGTATAAGAATTTTAAAAAAAGAAACAGGAAAAACACTAAAACAAACACGGTTCGAGATTTTAAATGCTCATCAAGTGTCATTGATCAAATCATGATTTTTCTTTCTCTGTCAAACATTGCCAAGGTTAGTTGTTTTATTTGAAATTTTGGCGAACTTGAAAAAGGCCAGAAACCCAAATCTGTCGATGTAATAAAAGTAACAACTTAGTACTAATAATAAAAATATCGGTAAGAGTATTTCGTATGAAAATGTTAAAATTAGAGTATATTCGAAACAGCTGTTAAAGGGGACTTGGCTACTCATGACCTGTCAAGTCACGCCATGGTTAAAAGTTATGGAGAATTCATGCTACTAATTTTATTATTAACTGTTTCTCAAACTATTCGAGGCTGCTGTGTACTAACCCTATAGTATTCACTCACCTCCTACCTATATATATATATATATATATATATATATATGTATATATATATATATATATATATATATATATATATATATAATATTAAAAAACTAGTAATTTCTTAATTCAATACTTTTAACATTTAAAAACTATTAATTCTTCACTTTAGTATTCAAAATTACATACCCCTTTTTAATCTCTTAAATTATTTAATTTCCCTTGGGCATTCGTGTTAAATTCCAAAAGATATTCCCAAATTCTAGTATTTTCGTCCCATTAAAACTTAGATAAAAAAAACCAGGCGATTTTATTCAAGATGGCTGACTTTTTAACGAAATTAGATGCTGCGTGGCGTGGGGTTCTATTTAGATCAGTTTTGCACATAAACAACAACTTTAAACCAATCATCTATTAAATCACGCCCTTTTGCCACGTGATGGAATGAAGTTTATATAAGTTCTGGTATCCAAAATTAGGACGCACTCCTGTACTTTCCCTTTCCGCATTCATCCCAGCGGAGTCGCCAGCGATTAAATAAATATGTCGTTCACTTTTGTTGGTGTCATTGTCTAATTCTTTCGGCCGGAGTTTCGTTCTAGTAATCCAGCGTAACCAAAGTTTCTTCACCGTGGTATGGAGTTGCGACATCTTCAGTGCAATAACCGGCGGCCGTTCTCCTCATATCACAAAGAGCCGGTACGATTACTTCACCTGCTGCGAGGAAGACACCATGGATTTACATTGCCATAAGGATCGTCGGCTGATGCATTTCTTTTTTTCCCGGTTCAGCGTTTTTAGTCGAATTCACTGCGCCAAGTCAGCAGCGTCGATAATGAAAGTAGGTCACCGCCAACGTGTGACATCATCCTCTTTCCAATTCAGCGAGTCTCAACAAGGTCAATCTGCGGCTTCCCTAGTCCAACCTTGTGGGAGCTCCGATCAAAACGAATTTCTATTTTTACGAATGGAATATTTCAGCTCCTACGGTGATATTTGACTACGTACAACTCCATTCAAGTTTCATGTCATCTCTTCAGCATTTATCTTTGAATAAAACAGCTATTGCGATGGGAGGAGAAATGAACTCTGCTGATCAGTGGTTTCCAAACTTCGAGTACCGTCCGAAGAAAATTTTCTCGTGTCTGACAACAATGTGAGTTAGCCGAGTAACAAGCGAGGAGAGGAAGATGTCCTGGCGAACTGGTCGACAGACATTTTTCGCGTCACTCGATACAACCAGCGTGGATAATAGTGCTTTTGAAAACATTGGTGCTACGATCGTTAATTTGACAGAAACTTTCTTAGTTGGAACTCAGCTGTGTGTTCGAATTGAGAAAACTTTGTCTAAGAGTTGTTCCTGCAAATGTTACAAACTTTACTTCGGAAAGAACATTGTTCACCGTACAGGACTTTCGGCAGAGGAGTACACAGCGATAAAGAAATTTTAAGAAGAGAAGATGATTTGTTTGTGTTGGCTGAAAGTAACTAGGGAAAATTAATAGTGAAAAAAAAATAAATAAAAATAAAATAAATAAATGAGTAAATAAATAAAATAAAGATCATAATAATAGTATTGTTAAGGGATTAACGGCCTAGAGGTAAGTTGAAATTAATTCTACATTCTGAAAATGAGATAGTAGCTAGGATTTATTGATATTTCTTTAATAATAAGCATGTTTTATACATTATGTAATTAATACTTTGAGATTGGGGAAAGTTTAAATAATATTCTAGGAAATTCCAGTGTGTTAATCCAGTTGTTTTGTTATGGAGAAGGGAAAACAAGCGAAGTACTATATATTAACTTATGAGTGATTGAAAATGTTATTTCGTTAATTGTATAATTTTTTAATATTTCTGTGTTCTTTTTCTAGTAATGAATATTTTAGTGTTTTAAGAAAAGTAATAATCTTTGGTTACGTTAAATTGAAATGTTAAATGAGTGTATTAATTCTATAAATACGTGTTTTCGTACCCATTTCAAAATCGTCGCGAAGAAAAAGAAAATACATTAAAATAAATCACTTCCGTGTTCGGGCGCGCTTTTGTGTAAACAGAGGAGCGTTTGGATGCCAATTCGATCATAAATTTGAATGTCAGCAATAATCTGGTAAACACGATCACGAAAGAACCAAACTTGTTTCGATTCATTTAATCTAGAATTTTTGTGGTTTTCAAATTAAGCTTTCTAAATCTAAACAGCTAATGCGAGTCTTGTGGTTTTGATTTTGAAATTATCAGTAGGAATAACTTTGTAATTATTTCAGGCATCAAGAAAATTTGGTTTATTGGTTTCATGGTTAACTTAAAAACTGGGATATGTATTGGTAAAAGAAGTTTGGTTATTTGTGTTAATTGATAGAGTAAAATTTTGGAAATTGAAGTTTGAACATTAACATTAAATTATGGCAATTAATAGGGAATATTGAGGTATTATTATTACTATTTGTATTAGGAGTATTTTATTATTGTGTGTTTGATAATTTCATGTATTGTGTATTTTTGATTTTATTGACTAAGGTAAAAAGACCAAATTTTCACACCAAACAAAATTCTGAAATTGTCCATGCTTGCAAACTAAGATATTATAATGCACCAGATAAATTAAAACTATACCACGAATAATGACAAACAATAGATCCATTTTTCTTTTTTGTTTGATGCTTAACATCATTATATTTTTTTAATTGATATAAGTAATTATGTGTTATCCTACTAAAGATAAAACTGTTGAAAAAAACTGTCTTACTTAAGCTTCCTTCTTAAGAATACTATTATATGTGAATATTTTTTGGATCTGAAATTATACACCGACTATGACATTTCTACTTCTTTTACCTTTCAGTAAAATTCCTCCTCCTCGAATACCCTTTCCTATCACCCACTCTCCAAGCGCGTTGGATGTCATCCCAATTGTTTAAGATCTTTTTTAATTTCTTTTTGTTATTTGTTTTTAATTCATCAATTCAGTCACTTAAAGTGTTGAAAACTATATGCTTGAGTAATGACTAAAACAGGCCTCGGGATGGCCACTCCTTTGTCCTCCCAATTCTAAATTACACTCCCACAGGTATGACATTTGCACATTTTTCCTGTTTCTCCATCTTTGCACTATGAAAGATGCTGTTTTTCTTGGCTGTCATATCCTATCGGGAGAATAACGGTTGGTCCACAGTACGGCCATTCTTTCCTCCTTATTAGTCGCTGTACAATAGGGAGAAAGAAAACCCACTTGCTACACAAACATAAACACAACTCCTCACTACTTAGAGGTAGGACTAAGTAAGAGTTTGAAACTAAGAATTTGGGTGACACACATACAACAAGGTACCTTCAACATAAAGAATTGGATCCAGATAAACTTATAATAAGTGTACATAAATGAATAGTAAATAAATAATTTGAAAATAAAGTGAAAAATATTGAGAATAAGTAAGTAAAGTTAGAATAAATATGAATAGAATAACTAATGAATAGTGAATAGAGAATTTTTATTGAATAAGTAAATAATGTTGAAACAATGAGTATAATGAATATTGAAATGAGAATAATGAGAAAGATAAAGATATAAAACTAAAAATAATGAATAAGAGTTTGATATATTGAGAATTTCGAAATGATTGAGTTTTTCTTATAGTATAATAAATGTTCTGTAAATTTTTTTTTTACAATTTATATATTAGAAATGTGATTTTTATTAAAACCTGTGATTTTTATTATTCAGTGTCATACAAAATATTGTTTTGTTAAAAGTAAAAATTTTGTTTAATTACATTTGTAATAAAGTACACAGCAATTATAAAAGACTGTGATAAGATACTCCTTGAGGAGTTGGATAAACCTGAAACAATATTCCTTTTCTGTAACCTACTGTCCAAGATGATGAAACTTTCTTTGATAAAAATGGACAGACGAACTATGTATGGACAGATATTCCTGTCATTTTTTTTGGACTCACTCCATGGTAGTGAATTGTACAGAAGAATATCATACAGGTTACATTTTGAACTGTGTCAGGTTAGCCTTTAATTACTTAATTTTTTTTTGTTTTGTTTACAATTCTTGCTGCTCAATTTTATTATCTGTATGAGTCGATTCGAGGTTAAATTGAAGTTATGTCCAGTGTATATTTGAAGTGAAAATTTTTTTTTGGTAATTTACAAATTTTTGTACTTAATTTTTTTTTTAGATTCTGTTGTGTGGGGAAAGGCCTCCCTATTCAGCATTGTTTCAGAATCATGCTCATGTAGATGATAAATGTCAATGTTATTATTATGCTCATGTCAATGTTATTATTATGTGTATATTTTTATAATGTGAATTTTACATATTTGTCAACAATTTGCTAACAATGTCCTGTCATTTCATCACGTGATTTTAAAATTGTTTTTGCTAAATCTAACTTTTGCTAACACCACTAACATAAATTACTCCAAATTTTTGTAAATGCCCAGTTTTCTCACTCATCTGAGTGAGTCTGCCCTCCAATTCAGGCATTGTTGGTCAGCCTCTTCTCGGACGGGGGGGGGGGGGGTATATTCTATAATATTAAAAAAACTAGTAATTTCTTAATTCAATGCTCTTAACATTTAAAAACTATTAATTCTTCACTTTAGTATTCAAAATTACATACCCCTTTTTAATCTCTTAAATTATTTAATTTCCCTTGGGCATTCGTGTTAAATTCCAAGAGATATTCCCAAATTCTAGTATTTTCGTCCCATTAAAACTTAGATAAAAAAAAACCAGGCGATTTTATTCAAGATGGCTGACTTTTTAACGAAATTAGATGCTGCGTGGCGTGGGGTTCTATTTAGATCAGTTTTGCACATAAACAACAACTTTAAACCAATCAACTATTAAATCACGCCCTTTTGCCACGTGATGGAATGAAGTTTATATAAGTTCTGGTGTCCAAAATTAGGACGCACTCCTGTACTTTCCCTTGCCGCATTCATCCCGGCGGAGTCGCCAGCGATTAAATAAATATGTCGTCGACGTAAGTTGGTGTCATTGTCTAATTCTTTCGGCCGGAGTTTCGTTCTAGTAATCCAGCGTAACCAAAGTTTCTTCACCGTGGTATGGGGTTGCGGCATCTTCAGTGCAATAACCGGCGGCCGTTTTCCTCATATCACACACACACACACACACACACACACACACACACACACACATATATATATATATATATATATATATATATATATATATATATATATATATATATATATATACACACACATATATATATGTATATTTATATATATATATATATATATATATATATATATATATATATATATATATATATATATATATATATATATAATAAATACGATGATCAATGTATACAATTGATGTAAAAAAAACAAAAAAAATATATTTATAAGTAAAATCGTAAGAGATATTTTTATAGAAAAAATAATGTAGAAGAAATTATTCAAATTAAATGTAATAGGAAATCTTAAAGAATATAGTACAGTTTGAGGAACATAATATCTTTTACTGTATTTTAATATTTTTTTGGATAATGTCCAATCGTCTGCCGCATTAGCTAAAAAAAATTTTTTTTTGTCTGTTTAGTTGTTATGCACGTGACGATAAATTTATTTATCGCGCCAGAAAAAGAAATCACGTGATCAGCATTTAATAAATTAAATTCTAAAAATTAATCTTTAAAAGTTCACCAAAAATCAGAAAATGGAGGTAAAGGTTCGAAAAAGATCTCATTGTATAGGAATTTTTACGGTCTTTTTTGTGATATAAATTTTATAACCCCCAAATTATTATTTTAAATGCAAACTTAAAAAAAAGTCACTAAAACAGCTTAAAAATTTAATTTTAAAAAATCTAAGAAGAATTTTCAAAAATCTTTCTTAGTGCACCCCTACACTATAAGAAGAATCGCCATGCAAAATTTCAGTATTTTTTATAACATTTCCCTCATTTGTAAAAAATTTTGCAACTACCAGGTATTTTTCATTAGGGTTGAGTGATTTTTTATTTAAAGAAAGTGGGTCGCGGTCGAAAAAAGTTTGTGCGTCACTGCACTAGAGCAAGGGTCAGCAAACTTTTTTTAGAAAGGGCCAGATTGCAAAAAGTTTAGGCTCGGCGAGCCAAGTAGCAAACATGAAGATATGAATGGGTAATCTATACTTATTATATATAAAGAGAGAGCGATTTTGTACGTGGAGGGTAATCTCCAGAACCCCTTCACCTATTTGAAAAATTCTTTCACTGTTTGAAATGTACATTATTCCAGATGGACATAGGCTATATTGCTGGCTCTTTAAGCCAGCAAAAGGTTTTCGCAGATTTGTTAAAAGCTACAAGGCATTTCAAGATTCTTTTATCCATTGTGAATCGTTGTGAAGGGGAATAAGAATTAAGAAAGGGTCAGCTATAAAAATTGTATACGCAGAGGAAGGGTAGATAGCGGCGGCTGTAGTGAAAGCATAAGAAAAGGCCTTTTACATAAGTTTAAAAGATTGTTAGAAAAGGGAAACGTACGCAATAAAAATATATTTATGGTAGAGAGGGGAAGGTTTGGAAATAGCCGCCGCTCCCATATAAAGGCCCCCCATAAGAAAAGGCTCAGTAGTAAAGTACAACCGCGGTTAGTTAAAAGGCCCCCATGATAAAAGAGTTGCGTTGGACGAGGGTCAGTCGAAAAAGCCCCTTTAGAATAAGGAATAGGAATTGAAAGGATTATATTGAAATTTACGCAACAGTAGCAGTATTGTCGGATCATGGTCAGGAAAAGATGTTATAAAACTGACCAGGTGTTAGAAAATAAAATATAAGAAAAATGTAGAAAGGAACAGGGGAAAAATGTGAAAGAATATGAAAATGTTTAGTATAGGTCCAATGAGAAGTGTGATTTTAATAAAAGAGAAATATTAGGGCCACTAGAAAAGGGTTTTAAGACGTAGGTGGAGTTTATGTGGAGAAGAAAATATTGTGATTGGAAGGTGAAAACATGTATGCAAAAAGTTGAGAAAAAATATTAAGGGGTAGAAATGATACAGAGATATATAGAGAGAGTTCAGGAGAGGAGACGAGATCCTTGGCGCAGAGAGTGAGTGGCCTTCGGGCCCCGCTCTGGGGTGTGTTGCTTTCGAGCCGCCCTACATCAAGGATGAAGTGATGCAGTTTTCCCTTAGATAGCCGATTTTGGGGTAAGTCAGTCTTTGCAATTATGGTGATATTGACAGTACTATTTTAAGATTTAAATTTAAATTAAAATCCCGTAAATGATACATACCTTTACGTGTTTATTCGGTGAGGACCCAATTTGTTATTTGAAAGATTATTAATCATTTTAGCACTATTTATTATTCATGTAGTTATGTGAATAATCATTTTAATACTGTAATTTAACTGTTTATTTGTGTAATAAATATTCGTTGTTAATTTGTAAATATTGGTCCTCATCATTTATAAAACATTTAAGTTGTGTCTAATCTTTTCTACAGTGTTTACATGCTGGGGTTAAAACGAACCTGGGTAATTAGTAAAAGAACCTGTAATATTTTAACTTAAATATGTTAAAACCTTAAATCGATTTTTCCACCCAGCAATATATTATGTATATCTGATCATCTATACTTATATATAAAGAGAGAGCGATTTTGTATGTGGAGGGTAATCTCCAGAACCACTGCACCTATTTGAAAAATTCTTTCACTGTTTGAAAGGTACATTATTCCAGATGGACATAGGCTATATATTATGTATATCTGATCATCTATACTTATATATAAAGAGAGAGCGATTTTGTACGTGGAGGGTAATCTCCAGAACCACTTCACCTATTTGAAAAATTCTTTCACTATTTGAAAGGTACATTATTCCAGATGGACATAGGATGTATATTATGTATATCTGATCAGTAGAAATAAAGTTATTTGCTTACTTTACATCTGAAGTTAGGGGCTTACTTTATTCTACTGAGAATAAAGTGGGCTTCTGAAGAGTGGGTTTCTGTTCTGACGTTAGCGGTTCGAAACTAGTCTATGTTCAGGTATAATATTTTGTTCAACACGGACAAAGTCGGGACGGGCCGCTAGTTTTCTCATAAAGCAAAAACAACGTTCATTTTTTTATTATGAAACTAGTTAGGGACCCACTCCCTTTAGCAATCATTGTCAGAGAATGGAAATACTAAAAAACAACGAATAAAGGTATTTAAATTTTGTGGATACGCATCCCACGTCCTGCAAACAGTCGCAAGCAGAAGAAAAGTTCTTTCTCCCCCCCCCCCCCGGCGAGCCGGCGTTGCCCGGGATTTTAAGAATGTTTGTTAACCCAAATCAACTTAAAAACTAAACACAGTAAAAAGTACATAGTAAAAAAAAGCATGCGAAATGTTATACACATGAATAAAAATAAACGCCAATATAAAAATATATAAATTTATAGTAAACTCCTCAGAATTCAGCTAGTTTAGCCTTTCATTACTGGAGCAAAAAAAGCTGAAAAGTAAAACATTGTATACATTGATAATAAACCACTTTAAAAAATGGGTGAAATCATTTTCTCGCACCATCAACCTATAAGTAATAAAATATAGTAATAATTAATAATTTATAAATAAATAAATTTATAATAAATAAATAAATTTATAATATATAAATAAATAAATAGATTAAGTAATATAAAGATATGTATTATAAATATAATATAAATTTCAAACGATTCTTGAAGTCAGGTAACTTTCAAGAACAGCAAAACACTGTTTCAGAGTTTTAACTTTTGTTGCCACTCTCTGCTTCTCTTTAGAGTAAAAAAAAATTTCAAGAATTCAGTATGAAAATAACGCTAGCGCATGAAGTATTTATTTTGATAAAGATACATTTCCCTTTTGAAAAAAAAGCGTTTACTGAACAAAGGAACTTCTAAAATGAAAATGGCAACGAAGATCGTTTGTGTACAATCGTGAATTTGAGTTTTGGTATGATTATTAATTTCTCCGTGCTAGTTGGTCTAGCGTCTGTCCGTCCATGTTTTTCCTTTTCGGGTCGTTATGTAGAGACAAGGCCGGTAACATAAGTCTCACAAATTTTCAATTCAATTCAATTTATGATTAATAACTTTACTAATTATTGACCGATTTTAATTATTTTAGGCTTTTTGTGATCGCCTGAGGGTAGGTAAGAAGAATTTTGAAATTGATTTTACTCTCTTTTGCATTTTTTGGATCTCTATTCTCTGTTACGGCTAATTTTTGTGAGTGAATCACAAATCACAAAAATGTGCTTAAAGTTTAGACTGATTCTTTTTAGTTAAGATGTACTAATTTTTATGCTTTTAAAAGTACATCGTGAATTATAAAATTAAGAGCAATATAAATTACAGTATACTAAGTATTCTGAAGTACAAACACAATATGTAATATACCAAATTACCAAATTTCAGAAAGTAAACAATCGCAAGTTAGCGAGACACATAGGAGTGATTCCCGGAAATGTAGCAGGTTCCATTTACTGTTGTCACCCTTCAAAATTGTTGGTTTTTTATTAATTAAAAATTATTACAATTATTTTAAAGCTTCCAAACTTATCTTAGAATTATCCAAAGGCTTCAAAATATAAGTATACGAAGTTTCAACCAGATTCGTCAAGAAAATGTAGATTTGTATACGATATATACATACATACATACATAGAGACACTTTGCTTTATTTATATAGATAGATAGATAGATGATACTTTTACATAATATTTATACACATTTTACTAACACTTAAAAAAGAAAACGAATAAAAGATTTACATCCACATATTAAAAAACGTTATTATTAAATAGATTAAAATTTCTGGGAGTGCTTTTAAAAACATCAACAAACGAGAGAATACGACAGTAGCGCCACTCGTGGTCATTATTCGCAACTTTTCAACTCAACTGTCGGCCGTTGCTAAATAGCGCATAATTTGATATATTTTTCATGTAAAAAAAATATCATCCTGTGGGCCGGATTAAAAACAAGCGGCGGGCCGTATTTGGCCCGCGAGTCATAGTTTGCCGACCCCTGCACTAGAGGACGACAATGGACATCACTAAGAATAGTTTTGTTTGCGACTGATTCTTAAGCACAAATGTTTGATATTAACTTGGAATTCAATTTAAGTGGGCCATATTTATATTTTTTTGTTTAGACCCTAAATAATTATATACCACGTTTTTAAATTTTCTGTTGAATCATATAAACTTGACAATTCTATGTATTAATAAATACTTTTAAAAAAATTTTTTGAGGAATTATCCCATCAACTTGAAAGAAAATGATCAAATACGTAATAAAGAGAGCAATTATAAGAAATTTTCAAACAACAAAATTAACTGAAAATGAATTCAATTCTGCTTAAAGATGGCTAAAATTATTAAAAGAATGCATTGTCATCGTGTTCTGGGTTATTCTAAAAGTTTCAAATGTCTAGCTAATCGGGAAGTTAGTTAAAAATCGAATGCAAGATTTGTACTGGACAAAAACACAAACAAGAAAGCGAGTTAATAAAAACGTGGTAAAAACTATACATCAGTTAAATTTTCTGTCCTAATGAGAGAGGCGTGCCTGTTTATCTTTGATTAGTTCCAGGCAGGGGTCGGCAACCTTTTTAACTAGGAGGGCACATTTCAGAAATGCGGCAGTTCGGCGGGCACCACTGGGTGAAAAGGATGAAGTGTTTGTGTGTGTGTGGGGGGGGGGGGGTAAATATTCAAACATGAAGATATTAATGCGACATAAATTTTTAATACATAAATTCAAATTTTAATTTTAACAAAATAATCTTAAAATTGATAATGCAATATTTGACATTGCAAATCTGCGGCCAACTCATTGTAATGTGGCACATACGTTGAATTCCCAGTTCTCAGGCACTGGTCCAAGTAAGTGTCAATGGGGCTTGATCGGTACTTTGATTTTAAGTATTTCATATTAGAAAACAAGGATTCACAAGCATAAATTCTTGGTATTAAATTCTTCCAATAAGGCATCAAAATGTTTGACAAACTAATAGGTGGTAGCATTTCCATCGCAATAATTTTCTAATTTTAAATTTGGGAAATGCGATAAATTATCTTTCTCAATATGCGATTTCCAGAGCGACAATTTATCTTTTAATGCATTTATCGTACTAATCACAAAAGCAAGGGGAGAACGACGCTGTCGAGAGATCAGACTGCTCAGTTTTTGATTTTTTTCGGTTTTGCGAGTTTTAATTTTTTTTGACAATTATTCATTACAAGTACGAGCGTTTGTTGTTCAAATATCTAAAAATTTCGAAATTTGAACGGCGGGCACCCTAAAATTGCTTCGCGGGCACCGCGTTGCCGACCCCTGAGTTCACGGTATCTTGGTCTTAAATTAGATGTAGCAACGCGAATATATTTTTCAATATTATGTTTAGCTCGATGTTTAGATTTTATTACAGCAATAGCAGAAAAACCACACTCACAAAGGTAAGAACTAGCTAACGGAATAATAACACGAAGTGTCTTCTTGCTTATCACTGAATGCTCATCTTCGATGCTACACATAAACTCAAACAAAGCTTGAGACTAGAACCTAGATTTCAAAGCTGAGTCCGTAGAAATGTCAATGAGCTGCTCTGCCTAATCATTGGTAAAATTCTTAAATGCATTGGTAAATATAAAGTATAATAATCAGCGAGTCCCGACCTGCATTAAGCTGGTATCGCCGGGCAAAAATAAACGACATAACGGACCCTGGTCTGAAAATCGAGGACCAAAAGGAAAAAGAGAAAATGGTACTACTTATTACCAAACTAAGGCATGCGTAACATGCGCAACTAAAGACAAAGATGACAAGACCAATGGCACAGAATATTCTTGCTAAGATTAATTGTTACGATGATATACATAAAAACGAATAGCAAATGGAGCAACAGCAGTATTTACAACAAATGAATTTCTCAAAAGATGTGCGGCCATAATGAATTTTATCGAAATTATTAAACAGAATAAAATCCTGAAAAACTTGTCTGGGTGTTTTAGATAAAACTAAAAAAAGTGAAAAATTACAAGAAGCCAACGGTAATATGAATAATTATAACAAAGCTTTGCATAAAAGGATGTATAATAAACTCTCAGCGAGAACTTAGAGAGAAACAACTAAAATGGTGCTTTTACAGCACCAAATGCAAGGGAACACTGCGGGATAAACTCCTTAGAGAACAGAAAATAGGCGGAAAGGAATTATGAGAAATGCATTGGTAAAACGTTTAAAAGGAAATCAAAGTCCATACAAAGTCGTATGGCACGGCGCCCCTAAGCGCCGCAGCACACCCTTTGAGAACACGAGTTACACTATGAAATACTTGCTGAATACCCGTGCTTCGCTACGGAGTACATTCAAATTAAATACAACGGCCAACGGCCAATGTATGCAATTAATGCCAAAAAATATATATATCTATACTTATACATAAAGAGAGAGCGATTTTGTACGTGGAGGGTAATCTTCAGAACCACTGTACCTATTTGAAAAATTCTTTCACTGTTTGAAAGGTACATTATTCCAGATGGACATAGGCTATATATTATGTATATCTAATCAGTAGAAATAAAGTTAGGGGCTTAATCCTAACAATCTCCATTGTTACCGCTACTGTCCTCTACCGCTTTTTGTGCCGAAGTCTTCAACGATCCTTAGCGTGGTGCTATCTATCTATATCTATACTTATATATAAAGAGAGAGAGCGATTTTGTACGTGGAGGGTAATCTCCGGAACCACTGCACCTATTTGAAAAATTCTTTCACTGTTTGAAAGGTACATTATTCCAGATGGACATAGGCTATATATTATGTATATCTGATCAGTAGAAATAAAGTTAGGGGGGATACTCTAGATTTGTGTGCACGGCCGCCATCTTGGATTTTTCCGCCAGGGTTTGCGCATTTCGCATGGCGATAATTATTGCGTTCTGGTAAAAATAACCCAATGTCAAATTCTCTAATTTTAAGATCAAACAGTTATTTCTGATGTGATCTTTTAATTACAGTATAATAATTTTAGGTCAGATCTTGGCCTTGACCTGGAAATCTGAGTCAAATTGACTATACTCAAAAGAGTAAATTATTTTTAAAACTAAGAATCTTTTTGTTGAAAATTTTCGAATCCATTATCAGTTTTTCGTTAACTTATTAAATTTAAGTTGCTTTTAATTTTGTTTATCGATTGTCAATTAGTATACTATAATGATACACCATTTCATTTATTTGAAATAAAAATTATCTGCCATCATTTTTTCGTAAAATGAAAAATACAGTATACATTTTAAATACAATATATTTTAAAATATTTTATAATTCCAAGTTGTAGTGGATTACAAATAAGTTTAAATAACTGAAGTTCAACTTCTCTCTCCCCAGGAACCTAAGTTAAAAAGTTAGTTAAGGTTAAGTTATTGGTTTAGGAAAAGGGTTTTTTTTTCTTATTTCCAACACAGAATGATAAATGATCAAATAATCCTTGTTCCGATTTTATTGTATGCACCAAATATTTGGTTAAGGTCAAATCTGAAGTAAAATTTCATTACCACAATGCCCTAACCAAAAAAAAAAAAAGGAGGATCTGGTTACTCACCATAAATTTATGAGTTCATAATTAGTTTACATTTTTCAAAGCTGAATTTTAGATAATTTTTAAATTGCAAGTTATTTAGGTGGTACGAAAATGCTGTATTTTTTTTCTAATTAACAATATATTGGCATAATATTTTGGTGATTCATTGCTATTAGTCAAAGAGTTAGGGCAAACTGAATAGATGGCATTGAAATTTTATCTGTAAGTAAAATTCATTTGACCAAATTTTTTATATGGATCATAATTTGAAAAGGTAGTTTTTAATTAAAAATGACAAAAAAAAATCTCAGTCCAACGATTAAATGATTTTTCAAAAATATTTCTAAGTTTCACAATTTAAAAAGGTCGTTTTTATTAAAAAAGCTAAAAGAAAAACCCAAAATTTCCAATATTTGAGAATGGTTTTTCAAAAAAGTGGTTTTTATCAAAAACCCAAAAATAAATCTAAGTCCAACGTTTAAATAATTTTTCAAAAATTTTTCTAAGTTTCATAATTTAAACAGGTGGTTTTTATTAAAAAAGCTAAAAAGATTCAAAGTCCAGCGTTTTGAAAACACCGCTTAAAACACATTGGCGAGAAATTTTCCACTCCTTAAAACACGGTAAAATCGCCAAGTTGGCGCAAAAAAATCCAAGATGGCGGCCGTGCACACAAATATTAAGTAACGTAATATTAATTTGAATATTATTTTAGGTGCTTGAAATAATTAAAAAAACATTCTTTACTTAAAATCCTTTTTTTATTTTTTTATTTTTATTTCATCTCTTACTCTAATTTTGAGATACCAATGTGTATCTATACTTCTATAATCTATACTTATATATAAAGAGAGAGAGCGATTTTGTACGTGGAGGGTAATCACCGGAACCACTGCACCTATTTGAAAAATTCTTTCACTGTTTGAAAGGTACATTATTCCAGATGGACATAGGCTATATATTATGTATATCTGATCAGTAGAAATAAAGTTAGGGGCTTAATCCTAACAATCTCCATTGTTACCGCTACTGTCCTCTACCGCTTTTTGTGCCGAAGTCTTCAACGATCCTTAGCTTGGTGCTATCTATACTTATATATAAAGACAGAGTGATTTTGTACGTGGAGGGTAATCTCCAGAACCACTGCACCTATTTGAAAAATTCTTTTACTGTTTGAAAGGTACATTATTTCAGATGGACATAGGCTATATATTATGTATATCTGATCAGTAGAAATAAAGTTAGGGGCTTATTCTTAACAATCTCCATTGCTGCCGCTACTGTCTTCTACCGTTTTTTATCCCGAAGATTTCAACGATCCTTACCGTGGTGCTATCGCGGTGGGCTTCTGTTCTGACGCTAGCGGTTCGAACCTAGCCGTTCTCCGGCACGCCTTTTTCTTTTAAAAAATTTATTTTAATTATGAACTAACATAAAGTTAATTTAAGGTATTATTTAGGTTATTATTAAGGTAAAAAAAGATTTACAATTTATTGGCTATCAACTGGAAATTTATTGGTATAATATTTTGTTCAACCCGGACAAAGTCGGGACGGGCCGCTAGTACTTATATATAAAGAGAGAGCGATTTTGTACGTGGAGGGTAAACTTCAGAACCACTGTACCTATTTGAAAAATTCTTTCACTGTTTGAAAGGTACATTATTCCAGATGGACATAGGCTATATATTATGTATATCTAATCAGTAGAAATAAAGTTAGGGGCTTAATCCTAACAATCTCCATTGTTACCGCTACTGCCCTCTACCGCTTTTTGTGCCGAAGTCTTCAACGATCCTTAGCGTGGTGCTATCTATACTTATATATAAAGAGAGAGCGATTTTGTACGTGGAGGATAATCTTCAGAACCACTGTACCTATTTGAAAAATTCTTTCACTGTTTGAAAGGTACATTATTCCAGATGGACATAGGCTATATATTATGTATATCTAATCAGTAGAAATAAAGTTAGGGGCTTAATCCTAACAATCTCCATTGTTTCCGCTACTGTCTTCTACCCCTTTTTGTTCCGAAGATTTCAACGATCCTTATCGTGGTGCTATCGCGGTGGGCTTCTGTTCTGACGCTAGAGGTTCGAACCTAGCCGTTCTCCGGCACGCCTTTTTTCTTTTAAAAAATTTATTTTAATTATTAACTAACATAAAATTAATTTAAGTTATTATTTCGGTTATTATTAAGGTAAAAAAAGATTTACGATTTATTGGCTATCAACTGGAAATTTATTGGTATAATATTTTGTTCAACTCGGACAAAGTCGGGACGGGCCGCTAGTTTATAATAAATACAAAGGTCAATGTATGCAACTAATGCCAAAAAATATATTTATTTATAATAAATACAACGGTCAATGCATGCAGTTAATGCCAAAAAACAAAACAAAAAATACATTTATAAAAAATCGTAACGGATATTTTTGTAGACAAAATAATGTAGAAGAAAATATTCAAATTAAATACAACAGTCAATGTATGAAATTAATTTGTATGTTTAATATCCACAAAACATACTTATTTGAATTAAATTCTTTAAAAACTTCCATCTCAATTAGTTTAGTGGTTAAATTTTATCTTTTACCGTATTTCAATATTTTTTTGTCAATTTATTTCGTTACTATGCACGTGACGCAAAATTAATTGAAAGTATCACAAAACGAAAAGAAAACACGTGATCAGCGTTTAATAAATTAAATTCTAAAAATTAGTCTTTAAAAATTCACCAAAACTCAGAAAATCGAGGTAAAGATTCGAAAAAGATTTCATTTTAAAGGAATTTTTACGATCTTTCTCGTGATATAAATTGTATAACCCTCAGATTATTATTTTAAATGCAAACTTCAAAAAAGTTACAAAAACAGCTTAAAAATTTAATTTTTAAAAATCTAAGAAGAATTTCTCAAAAATCTTTCTTAGTGCACCCCTACACTATAACAAGAATCAACAAGCACAATTTCAGCCCTTTAGGTACAGTAATTTGGTCTGTTCGTTATCTGTCAGTCAGGGCGCGGGGGGGGGGGGGGGGGGGGGCAGGAGGCACATGTAAAAATAATCGAAAACCACTGATATCACTGTCGAATCCATAGTTTTCGGGGTCGCTGAGATTAATAGTGAAACTCCCGATGTCGTCTAAGTGCAAGTTCACCCCCCCCCTCATTAGCATAGGGGGGGGGGCGAGGGGGAGTATAAAATCTCCAAAATGACCAAGAGTAGTGTCGAATCCATAGTTTTCGGGGTCGCTGAGATTAATAGTGACACTCCCGGTGTCGTTTAAGTGCAAGTTCAGCCCCCCCCCCCCATTACCATAGGGGGTGAGGGGGAAGAAGGGGGGAATATAAAATCAACAAAATGACCGAGAGTAGTGTCGAACCCATGGTTTTCGGGGTCACTGAGACGAATAGTGACACAACTGATGCCGTTTAAGTGCAAGTTCAGCCCCCCCCCCATCAGCATTGAAGGAGGAGGGGGGAAAGGGGAAAAATGAAATGTCCAAAATATCCGAGAGTAGTGTCAAATACATTATTTTCACTGAGTCACTGAGATGAATATAGGAAACTAAAAGTGTTGTTTATAATCAAGTTTTGAGTTAAATAATAGAGTGAATTTGTAATTTTATTTTATCATTTGTATACTGTACATATACTTTTAAATACCCGTAAATAAAATTACTTATATTTTACACTGTAGGTAGAATTCATTCCTTTTCCTGTGTAGTAAAAAATTGAGATTAATAAATACCTGGGCAATGCCGGGTAAACAGCTAGTATATATATATAGATTAAAAGTACCCATGACTCTATAACCTAAATCTCGATTTTAACGAAATTTGTTTTATTTTGGTTGTACCCATTTCAATGGTGTTGTTATCTAACTAATATGGTGCTACTACTTGCCGTTTCGAATTACAGACAAACTGTGTATTTTTGTGTTACATATTAATTCTTAAAATAAAATATTTGCTAAGAATATTTTCTAACAACTCTATGAATAATCAAAACTGGAAGGTTACACATCAGTCTTTTAAAATGTCCTATTATTATGCACAAACGTTTTCTAACTATCTCTTTTTGAAGACAAGAGGGAAGTTTCATAGAGATTATTTCAGCTTTTAAATCTATTGTGGTCAAACATGGAGTATTTTTTACCGGTGATTCATGAGGATGCGTGAGGGACATGAATACAGTGTGGCCAGTTAAGCGTTACGGTTATTTACTTTTCCGTTTAGAACAGATTTATTGCATTAGTAGCCAAGGCATTTAAAATGTTTGTGGTATACATAGTTTAATGCGCCTAACTACGCAAACAGTGAGTCAAAAACACTATGTTTGTACTGTTTGTAATTTGCTGTTTTTAAAAGACTTGTATAAATTAAACAGAACTAATAAACGTTTAAAAATAAGGTATATTATGGGAGGAAATTATAAATATTTAACAAAACTATCATTAATAAAACTAATACAATATAGAAACAAAATAACTTTTTTGCAATGAATTAGAATTTTTTGACTACTTTAGCTATTTCGTATTCTTCCTTTTTTTTCCCTAACCGTGTTAAACCTTGATTTTTGTTTGAAAATTACATGGATTTCCAACGCTTTAAATAGGTATGGGTTCCAAATATAGTTTTGCATATAAAAGCGGTAATATTAAGATTCTAGGTATCCAAGCTGATATATCAGACATTTTGTTGCCCATTGCCGCATAGTGAAGAAGCCATTTTGATTTAATGCTTACAAGAGTTTCCTCTTCCTTTTGATTCTTTTCTTAAATGGCCTGTTTTTTGGAGAGACATGAATTTCACTGAGTTTTTAAAGCTCGATGGCGAAAGAAATTTAAAATTATGTGCCTTTCCACAACCTTATGATTATTTATACCTCATTTAAAGTTTATTACGCGTTAGAAATAGCTCTTTTGAAAGACAATTAACTTTCAATTTTACCATGGGCGTGCGTGTATTAGGGATTAAAAATTTGAGCTATCAACTGATGCATCTCCTCAATTTATTTTTACTGAGATCATCGCTGCGTCAAATGGTCATAATATTTGGACAGCAGCCCGCAATATGAATCTTCTGTCTATTATACTGTCCCCTTCTTCAGTTAGTGTGTTAAGGCTGCTGTGTACTAACCCTATTTGGATTCGCTCACCTCAATGTTAACCTATGGAGAAAATGTGTTCAAGGATTGCCGACTTGGATTGAAAGATTTTTTTTTTTTAAATGTACTCTGTAATAGAGAAAAAAATTTTACAATATGGGACATTTTTCGTTTTTTTTTAAATGCAAATAATGTTTTAAAATTTAAATTATTCGGGGGAAAAAATCTGGTATAGTTAGGGGTACGTAAATTTCGCATAAAAAATATCGAAATTTCGAAGAAAAAAATTACAATATATAATATAAAATTTCGCATTTATTCGCATATATATATATATATATATATATATATATATATATATATATATATATATATACATAATTTTCACATTTATTTAAAAAAAATCACAAATTTACTTACTTGATTAGGTAAGTATCAAAATTCTAAGTTAAAAGCTAACATTGTAGTAGTCTCCCCATTCTCTTCCTTAAGTCTTTAGCAATAAGTAAAAAACAAATTTGAAAGTGAAATCTCTCAGTTAAAGACAGTGGATGGTCTTAGATAAGCAATTATGTTAACAAATTATTACTATTATTACCTAATTTTGCTCAAAACGTCGTTTATCGCCGATAAGTAGTAAAAAAATATTTTTCGCATTTATTCGCTCCTATCGGCACATTTCGCATTTATTCGCATCTATTTCGTAAATACGTACATTACGTATCCCTAGGTATAGTGTGTTTTAAACGCTCATCAATTCCTTTGGTGGACGAAATTTGTGAAATGAATCCTGTTGCAAGGTGCAAAAAAATACAGGCTATCTGAAAATAACATTTTTTGTTGGAGTATCAGCATTTATGTAGCTGTCAATAGTAGACACTTTTCGATAGGTTAACATTGAGATGAGTTAATCCAATAGTGTTAGCACACAGCAGCCTTAAGGCCTAACTTTGTATATTAACTGGAAACTTACGGTCGAGAATAGTGTTTGCCAAAGTGTGACCGCGTTAAATTCGTTTGAAGGTCCCACGGCAAAAATTCGGGAACCGCTGATCTAGAACCTGTTATTTCTGTACCCTCTAACACTCACAAAATCTGTTCAGAAACTGAAAATATGGATTTCATGCTCCGCCTCTTTCGTTGATCCTTAACTTAATCCGAGGCAGGAAGTACCCTTTGTTAAACCTACCCTTGTCTCTTTTAACCGTTATTCTTAGAGTCGCACGGAAATAACAGGTGTACCGCAAACGCGAGTTTAGTGTTGCTAAAATACGAAAAATAATTTCAACGTTTATACAGTGTTGGAAATTGATTTATGAAAACACGGTTTTTTAACAAAAACTTCTTTAGTATTCATTAAAAATGAAATAAATTTCTCACATTATACATGCTATGTATAACAAGTGATTTACAAAAATGAAATTTCATACATAATAATAAACAAAAACTTAAGGTCAAAAATTAGACTTTTGTAACATACAAACATGGAAATTGATTTATGAAATATCACATTTCATTGGCTATTCTTAATTAATGTGAGAAAAATTTGCATAAAACCATGTAACGTGACATGCGCAGTAGACATAAAAAGCGTTATATTATATTGGAAGAAATACGTTTCAGTCATACTTTTCCCGATGGGTAAACCTGGTGTTGTCTGAGGACGAAAGAGCCAAAATCGATGCATATCTAGAATGTGAAAAATCTGTTCCAGAAATTAGTAAATTAATTAAACGATCAGTTGGTGTGATATATAACTATAGAAAAGATTCAGAAAATTATGGCAAAAATTTACAAATGGTAACGTTTAACTAAGATGGAGAAAATTCTTCAACTTGCATCAGAAACCGGCCACAGTTTAAAGCAGATTTGGGCAGATCTATCCCTTCCTGTTACTTCTAGAAGTGTAGGCAAATTTTACATTCTTTATGGACCTTGAAATGGTCAATCCAAAGTCACTTCTGCGTCACAAGCTGATGCGTTTGCAGTATTGCGAGAAGTACATGGCAATGGGCGACAAATGGAAGAAGGTCGTTTTCTCCGATGAAAAGAAATTTAATTTGGATGGCCCCGATGGTTTGAAGTATTACTGGGGGGACCTCCGAAAAGAACCAAAATCTACATTCAGCAGAAATTTTGGTGGCGGAAGTTTGATGACTTGGGCAGCGATTGCTTATGCTGGCAGAAGTGAAATTGTATTTTTAAATGGTCGCCAGAATTCATTTGATTACAGCTCAGTTTTAGAAAATCCCCTTCTTCCATTTGCATGGCAATATTATAGTTTAGATTACATTTCCATGCAAGACAATGCAAGTATTCACACTTTAAATGCAATGAAAGACTGGATTGACGAACTGAATATTTATCTTTTATATCATCCACCTAATAGTCCTGATTTGAACCCCATCGAAAATGTTTGGGGACTGCTTGTTCGAAAGTTTTATGCAGATTGGATGCAGTACACATCACTTGTAGAATTGAAAACTTCAATCTGTCAAAACTGAAAACTAATTCAACACAAGTACATTCAAAATCTACGGGCTTGTGGCGGCCCAGTGGTACAGCGCGCTGGTTTTCGGTGCTGAGGGTGCTCAGATCGAATCCTGGCGTCGCGCCACGATAAATGCCTCCGTTCGTGTCGTTCCTTCACAGGGGGTAATGCTGTCCGCCTATATGGTGCCCCCACAGTAAAATTGCGGCGTGGTATAGGCGAACTAATGTCTCACGACAAGTGCCTCCGCATTGGGGAAAAAAAAAAAAAACATTCAAAGTCTTGTTTTATCAATGTCATCTAGAATAAAAGCAACTTTGATGAAGAAAGGCGGCTTTACTATCTATTAATGTGAATGAAATGTGATATTTCATAATCAATTTTCATGTTTGTATGTTACAAAAATCTAATTTTTGACCTTATGCTTTTGTTTATTATTATGTATGAAATTTTATTTTTGTAACTCATTTGTTATACATAGCATGTAAAATGTATGAAATTTCATTCCTTTTTAATGTATATTAAATTTTTTTTGTTTAAAAATCGTTTTTTCATAAATCAATTTCCACCATTGTATATCACATGGTATAATTTACATTGACATAAAGACATTTTTAGTAAGGTAGTCAATAACTATATTAATTGCAATCGATTGCAGAGTAGATATATCTGCTTTGCCTATTAACAATAAAATATGCCTTGTTTACCTTCTGCATTTTAGACAAATTTCATGTGACCAAAACTTTATTTTTAAATATCTATGTGCACTTTAGTTAGGTGAAAATTAAAATTATAAAAGAGCATGATTTCAAAATCATAAGCGACATATTAAAACATTGAAAATTATAAACTTCATCTATTTATATAAAACTAAAATTTTAAGAATTTAATGAGAAAGGTGAGCCTCGTCCTCAGATAATATTTGCTCAGTGTGTGGTGAAATATGCGAGATGCAACTCTCTTATCATCATCCGAGTTAAGTCTTGATTGTTTTCCGGATTTTACAGTCAATAATTTTGAAAACCAGTCAAAACCGTATCATTTTCTTAACATATAAAATTATAAATAAAAATATTAAAAATGTGAAATTATCGAAAATTTAAAGCATGTTTTTAATTAAATAATTCAATATGATATCAATTTATTTCGGACTATCCGAGACCTCTCCCATTTTTTAAGCGACCCACGGTTTGCATACCACTGGTATAAAGGATTAAAAATTTTAGCACAGTAAAACCTCGTTTATCCGTCCTTCGTTGATCCGGATAATCCGGATCAGATTTGTAGACATTATTACCACGTTTTTATTAACTCGCTTTCGCGTTTGTGTGTGTGTTTGTCCAGTACAAATCTTTCAATCGATTTTTAATTAACTTCCCGACTAGCTAGACATTTGAAACTTTTAGAATAGCCCAGAACACGATGACAATGCATTCTTTTAATACTTTTAGCCATCTTTAAGCAGATTTGAATTCATTTTCAGTTAATTTTGTTTTGTATGGAAAGTTAGTTCGGAAAAAATCCGCAAGGTTGCGCTCCGATCGAATTCAATGCTTGCACTTTAGCGTAACGGCGTTTGACGATTTAATAAATGCTTGAAAATTTCTTATAATTGCTCTCTTTGTTACGCATTTGATCATTTTCTTTCAAGTTGATGGGATAATTCATCAAAAAAAATTTTTTAAAGTATATTTATTAATACATAGGATTGTTAAGTTTATATGATTCAACAGAAAATTTATAAACGTGGTATATAAAAAGTTCTTTTTATCTTGTAATTATTTTTATTTAAAGAGTATGTAAAACAGTTCCGTAACTGACTGACTCACTGATATACAACGCACAGACCAAACCGCTGGACCTAAAGGGCTGAAATTTTGCATGGCGATTCTTCTTATAGTGTAGGGGTGCACTAAGAAAGATTTAAAAAAAATTCTTCTTAGATTTTTTTAAATTAAATTTTTAAGCTGTTTTAGTAACTTTTTTTAAGTTTGCATTTAAAATAATAATTTGAGGGTTATAAAATTTATATCAGAGAAAGATCATAAAAATTCCTTTAAAATGAAATCTTTTTCGAATCTTTACCTCCATTTTCTGATTTTTGGTGAATTTTTAAAGATTAATTTTTAGAATTTAATTCATTAAATGCTGATCACGTGATTTCTTTTTCTGGTACTTTAAATAAATTTATCGTGCATAACAACGGAATAGACAAAAAAAAATTGTTTTTCTTGCTAATAAGGCAGACGATTGGACATTATCCAAAAAAATATTAAAATGCAGTAAGGGCCTGTTCACATAGGAGTCCGTTGCGTAGCGTTAAGGGAAAGATGACGTTGAGACGAAAATAAACCAATCATAGGTGTTAAAATTTCATTGCTAATCGTTTGGAGGTTTGTCATTGGTTAAATATATTTCAATACTTTAACGCTCCGCAACGGACTCCTATGTGAACAGGCCTTAAAAGTTATGTTCCTCAAACTGAACTATATTGACTGTACTATATTCTTTAGTATATCCTATTAGATTTAATTTGAATATTTTCTTCTACATTATTTTGTCTATAAAAATATCCGTTACGACTATTTTATAAATATATTTTTTATTTTTTTACATCAATTGTATACATTGATAGTCGTATTTATTTTATATATATATATTTTCTTTGGCATTAATTGCATACATTGACCGTTGTATTTAATTTGAATGTACTCCGTAGCGAAGTACGAGTTTTCAGCTAGTTAGATAATAATTTTTAACTATGAGAGCAAAAACGTAACTGCAAGTACGCCAAATATTCGCTTTTTAGTTTGATTCAATGTACAACAGTTCCTGTATAGATTGCACCATAAATTATGGTAATAAAATGCTTTTTGTTAAGTTTAAGAAAGCTTTACTAGTCTTACAAATTCTTTGTTAAGAAATGATGTGAAAAGTTATTTTTATATTTTTTAATGTCTTGTAAGCAATACTGTGTAATTTTGTCACAAAACATTCTTTTTTATCATAATAAACAGTAAGTCTGCTTAGTTTAGGATTTTGTTTTGCTTATTACCCATATTACCCGGATTTTCGATTGTCCGGATTGCCTGTGGTCTCAGTTAGTCCAGATAAACGAGGTTTTACTATAATTCCAAAACATCGATTTTTTTTTTTCTTTCAAGCCATAATACTTAAAATGTTTTTATGGGGGTATATGGAGAGTCGATCAATTCAAGAATGATTCTTCTTAAAAATTTTAATTTCCATCTGAAGCAATGGGGGAAGAAAAAAATAACTTATTAAATTATTTCCTCTTCCGGATATCAGAAAAATCGTAATTCGACGGCTACATTGAAACAATGGAATAGGTAGCGTGAGGAGGTTATTACAGTATTTGTTGCGAAGTTTCTTGGCGATGAGAAGGTTCGCTATCACAAGGGGCACGAGGCGACCTAGATGTATGGTCACACTTCCATCAGATGGCAAATCAGCTGAGCCTTGTTAACATTCCAATACACATTTTTATCTAGCTCTTTTTTTCTACGATACCCGGAAAATCAGTAAAACTTATAATCCAGCCACAGATTATCGGTAATACAGTGTATCATATTTTAAAATTGCGTCATTTAATGAAAAATTTAGACCCATGATATTCGCTCTTATCATATATATATATATATATGTGTGTGTGTGTGTGGTGCCGGGTATAAAGGGCTTAAGTCAAAAGAAGTGATTTTTAGATGTTTGTAAGTATTGATAAAAAATTAAAAAAAAATCTTTTGACTTGTATAAAAGGCTGAAGTCTATTAATTTTGTATACAAAAGTACATTTCTTTGTACAAAAAACTCAAGGCGAATTTATTGTTCTGCGATTGGTATAAAAGCCAATAACTTAGTATATTTAAATCACTGTTTTTGATTTAAACCCTTTTTACTGAACACCATAAATTAAAAAATATATACAGTGATTTATTTTAAACTGACACTACTCAGAGCCATCTGTAGCGCGATGTATCAGCTGGAATTCTACCAAAATTGATAGAGGGACTAAGGATGACATGGGAAAGAGTTTCCTTGAAAAAAAAATTAGTTCCAAAAGGAACCAATAGGGGAAGATATGGCGCTGTTGTTGTCAGAGCACCCGAGAATTTGCATAAAAGGCAAGTAAAACACCAAAATACAAATTCATGAATACGTAGTAACGCCAGTATTTTGCGCTATAAAGTGCGCAATCTGTTGTGCCTTTGCTTTACAGAAGAAAGAGTTATCAGTGGCATTTTTCCACTTGCATGGCCACCTCACTCCCCGGACCTAACCCATGTGACATTTTTCTGTGGGATTATTTAAAGTCTAAGGTGTATCTTGGTGGAGTCTCCAACTTGTCGGCCCTACAGGACAACATATCCCGGATTTTGCTGAACCTTCCTAGTGACATGTTAAGCTTGGCTGTTGAGAACGTAGTGTTCAGGATGCAATATGTCGCCCACCAGGACTGTGGTCACGTCGAAGTAGGGAAAAGTGAGTTTGCTGCATAAAGTGGTGTTGCAGTGTAATTTCTTTGTTATTCATTTGTTTGCTTACAACTTTTTCGGTATTCACCCCTTATCTTTATAGCCCGAAATACTGGCGCTGCTGTCCACTTCATAGTCGTGAATTTGTATTTTGATGTTTAACTTGCCTTTTATGCAAATTCTCGGGTGCGTCGACAATACCAGCGCCATATCTTCCCCTATCGACAAGTTTTGGAACTTTTTTTTTTTCAAGGTAACTCTTTCCCATGTCGTCCTTAGTCCCTCTATCAATTTTGGTGGAATTCCGACTGATAAATCGCGCTACAGAGGGCTCTGAGTAATGTCAGTTTTAAAAAAAATCATCCTGTATGTGTGTATATATACAGAGGCTGTTCACACATTTTTTAGACTATGTATATTGTATCCACAAAACTAAATTACATAAAATTCTTGTGTTTTAAATGTTCTATTTGACATCCCTTATTCTGAACTATCTTTGGACACCGAAATTTCCAGGATAATAATGCCTTTTGAAGTGTCAGAAGAGGTATTCTATCCCATTCCTCCTGAACAGCTTTCCAGAGTCCTGTAAGGGTTTTGGGACGACGTTTGGATAATGCAGATTTTAAAAGTCCGAAAGCACAAAAATCCATAGGTGATACATCGGGAGATTTAGTAGGGATATCAGTGAAGGGTATGGCCTTGATACTAGTATTTTGTTCCATTTCTTTTAGGAAATTTACAGTGGATTTTGATGTGTGACTGCTAGCTTTGTCCTGATGGAGTCTCACAGATTGATGGCACTGTGGGTAAAGCGATGGTATTTCATTCAGAAAAATTGGCGATAAAATATGTTCCTGATAGTATTTGGAGTTAATCTTGACATTTTTTTCCATTCTCTTTATTTTTAACTTGCCATTATAAGAAAAACCAGCAACAATCATGAATCCCTTAGAAAAACTTTCTTTCGATTCTTTGAACCATGTACTTAAATTTTTTTTCCCCTTTTATGATAATAAATGCCTCTTTTTTTGTTGCAATCATTTAAATACACCCATGATTCATCTATTGTGACAATTTTTTTCCATTTTTCTTTGGATAAGTGTTTCTCATATAGAATTCTGCAGCGTGTCCTGCGTTCAGCGATATGATTTGGAAGACGATGCACATTGAGTTTTTTCGCTTTCTTAAGATTTAAATCAACATTTATCATTTTGTTTACAGTGGACACCGAGCATTTTAATGATTTTGCAACTGTCCTATGACTAGGGGGATTTTCTTTTAACATTAAACAACGTACCTTTGCAATAGTCGAAGATGTCCGTTTTTTCCTTCGATACTTGTTTGGAATTTTTGTCCCACTTGAGGCTCCAATTTGACGTTTTTTTCCTTTCTTGTTGACGATATTACCTATCGACGCTTTAGATATCACAAAACCATGACTCTCAAATCGTTTTTGGATAACGGAGTACGCATATTTCTCTTCGGAAAGAGCATAAATGTAGCCTTCGAACCACTGCTTTGTTAAAAACGCCATTTTGAATAAAAACAAAACTTTTAAGCCGCAGACGATAATTTTGACTTTTAAAAACATAGTACAACTGCAATTATTTCTTTTGCAGCAAACGTTTTTTTATTACCGCTTACTAAAATCGTCTAAAAAATGTGCGAACAGCCTCTGTATATATATATATATATATATATATATATATATATATATATATATACTTATCTATAGTATATAGTATCTTAAATATATATTACAGTATCATATTTTAAAATTGCGTCATTTAATGGAAAATTTAGCTCATAGTATTCGCACTTTTTAAACGCTTTTTTTGGTGAAAATATCGATTTTCCCTTCGTGAAATGGCAGTAAAGCGCAGTTTCTTATGTTTCTATTTCTGTTTAAATTTGTTTCTACCTGACCTAGAATCTGAGTTACCTTTACTTGACATCGATTTCAGAATTATGATTAAGAAAGTTATTTTTGGCTCTTTCTCGAAATACTTTTTTTTTAAATTTATCGCAAAACATTACACTACAGAATGTTACGATTGAGCACTAAATGATATAGAGCAATATTTTATGAATGTTTAATTAAGAGAATAGATTAGTGGTTTTCAACCTGTGTACCAAGTAATGTTGTGATGAGCAGCATAACAGTAAAATCCGAGACTAATACGATAGTAAAGGAATGAAAGCATGTCTACATTACCTAATATTAAAAAACCACGATTCGCATCAAGTTCAAGTATCGCATCAATTATAAAGCTTAAAAATAAATTTATAGTAATAATTTTTTCCATTTTTTTCAATTGCAAAAATGCAATTTAATAAATATATATAGTTAAATTATACGTAAGTATCAAATAGGTGACACTCTACTTCGCATTTAATAATTATGTAATGAGTAATATTCATATATATAATAACTAGCTGAAAACCCGCACTTCGCTACGGAGTACATTCAAAGTAAAAACATCGGTGAATGTATGCAATTAATGCCAATATATATATAATAAATACGACGATCAATGTATATAATTGATGTAAAATATATATATATATTTATAAAAAAATCGTAAGGGATATTTTTATAGACAAAATAATGTAGAAGAAGATATTCAAATTAAATCTGATATATAAAGAATACTAAAGAATATAGTACAGTTAATATAGTACAGTTTCTAGAACATTTCTTTTACTGTGTTTTAATATTTTTTTGGATAATGTCCAATCGTCTGCCGCATTAGCAAGAAAAAAAAAAATTATTTTTTGTCTATTTAGTTTTTATGCACTTGACGATAAATTTATTTAAAGTACCAGAAAAAGAACTCACGTGATCAGCATTTAATAAATTAAATTCTAAAAATTAATCTTTAAAAATTCACCAAAAATCAGGAAATGGAGGTAAAGATTCGAAAAAAATTTCATTTTAAAGGAACTTTTATGATCTTTCTCGTGATATAAATTTTATAACCCTCAAATTATTATTTTAAATGCAAACTTAAAAAAAGTAAAAAAAACAGCTTAAAAATTTAATTTTAAAAAATCTAAGAAGAAATTTTCAAAAATCTTTCTTAGTGCACCCCTACACTATAAGAAGAATCGCCATGCAAAATTTCAGCCCTTTAGGTCCAGCGGTTTGGTCTGTGCGTTGTACGTCAGTCAGTCAGTGAATGAATGAATGAATGAATGAATGAATGAGTCAGTTACGGAACTGTTTTATATATATAGATAGAAGAATAATGCCTAGAAAGCAGTTGGGGGGGGGGGGGGAGATATAAGCTACAACAGCTTTTATATAATAAATTAGAAATTATTGTATTATATTAAAAAAATATTGCGTGCACCTTTCAGATGCAACCACCTAACACAGGAATCTTCAGCATGCACTTTGTAGCGTCGAAATTTCCAGCTTCTAGAAAACTTGTGATAATATTAAGTTTAATTAAGAAAAAAATCAATGAAATACATTAAACCCTACAAAATCTACTATACCTATCTGTATTTCAAAATAAAAATAAAAAAATTCTATGAATAGTTTTACTTTAACTTATTGAGATGTAGTGAGACAAAAAAAAAGTTTGTAATGAAATAAAAAAAAACAGCGAAGTTGACAAACCTATGTGTTAAAATTCTCCAAAAGAAAACCTGCTGGGGTATGAGATCTATTCCCTTCTGGTGCATTTTATGGTAACTTCATTCCACCGTATACAAAATTGATCCCAGTCAATTTCTTTCTTTTTTCTTGTGGTGGCAATTGTCTCCCTGGTTTCTCCTGGAAAAAACCCCGAAGACCGCAGAGTAAACAATAATTTCTCACTTACCTTAAGGCTGCTGTGTACTAACCCCATTGGATTCGCTCACCTCAATGTTTACCTATGGATAAAATATGTCTACTATTGACAGCTCCATAAATGCTGATAATTCAGTAATAATTACAAGATAAAAAGAACTTTTTATATACCATGTTTTTAAATTTTCTGTTGAATCATATAAACTTGATAATTCTATGTATTAATAAATACTTAAAAATTTTTTTGATGAATTATCCCATCATATTGAAAGAAAATGAAGTTAATTGGAAGTTAACTTGCATTTAACTTTTCGTTCCCGTTCCGGCCGATAGATGGCTGCATCAGTCTACAAAACAAAATTAACTGAAAACAACTGAAAATTAATTTAATTCTGCTTAAAGATGGCTAAAAGTATTTAAAAAATGCATTGTCATCGTGTTCCGAGTTATTCTAAAAGTTTCAAATGTCTAGCTAGTCGGGAAGTTAGTTAAAAATCGATTGCAAGATTTGCAATAGACAAACACACAAACAAACAAGCAAGCAAGTTAATAAAAACATGGTAAAAATGGTATTTTCAGGTAGCCTGAACTTTTCTGCACCTTGCAACAGAATTCATTTTATAAATTACGTCCACCAAAGGAATTTGGGGGCGTTTGAAACACACTATACCAGATTTTTCCCCGAATAATTTAAATTTCAAAATATTATTTGCATTTTTTTTAAATCGAAAAATGCCCCAAGGTGTAATTTTTTTTCTTCTCTATTACAGAGTACAATTAAAAAATAAAATATTCTTTCAATACAAGTCGGCAATCCTTGGACACATTTTCTCCATAGGTTAACTTTTAGGTGAGCAAATCCAATAGGGTTAGTATACGGCAGCTATATTGGATTCGCCCAGCTCAATGTTAATCTACGGAGAAAATTTTACCTCTGATTGTCGACTTCGATTTAGAGATTTTTTTTTCTTTTAATTGTACTCCGTGATAGAGAAGGAAATTTTTTACTCGGGCATCTTTTTCATTTTAGAAAAGAAAAAAAAATTAAAACGCAAATTAAGTTTTTTAATCTGAATTATTCGGGGGGGGGGTGAGGTATAGTGCTTTAAACGCAAGTAATTTCCATTCGTGGACGAAATTTATAAAATGAATACGATAGCACAGTTCAGAAAAAAGTTCAGGCTATACGAAAATACCATTTTTATTAGATTATCAGCATTTATGTAGCTGTTAAAAATAGAAAAAAAAATTAAATAAAAATTTTTGAGGAAATCTTCGCCTCCTGAGGTGTGTGTGGGGGAGGGATAAATTTGAAATTATTGTATTACAATTTTAAAAAATTGCATGCATCTTTCAGATGCAACAACCTCGCACAGTAATCTTCAGAACATGCATTTAGTAGAGTCAATATTTCCAACTTGAGGTGAGGGAGAGGGGGATTATTGATAACTACGGCGGGAAAGGTCATCGCAGCAGCGGTATTAGCCGCTCCGCACCCTCACTTGAAACCCCCTTTTAATGGAGGGTCAAAGGAATGGTTTCACACATTTTCAGCCCTTCTGGGGAGCGGCTCTGACGATATAAAGACATCTACTTCAGTTTTGACATACTCGTGATATCATGCAGTAAAAACGTTTTGAATAAGTCTCAGTCGTAAATGTCCCACATAATTTGAATTTCAAAGGTGTCCACTGCGTTTCTTCCTAATGTATATTAGTTTTTTTTTTTTTTTTTTTTTTTGCATTCAATAAATGCGAATTTAATTATTATTTATTTATTTTTAAACGAACTACACAAAGATAGACGACATACTACTTTAACTAACATTTTTCATTCTAGAAATTTGCATGTGTCATTCGAAAACTATTCTTCAATGTTGGTCTTGATTTAAAACAATAAATAAGATGCGGTAGATATATTAAAAACATTATAGCAGAATGTAGCGGTGTGCTGAAGCAACAGCAAGTAAAAGAAGCAGTCGTTCTTAAAAACAAAAAAACGTAGTTTTATTTTCTCTTTAAAAGACTAGTGGCTTCGCCTCTAGGCTCGCTCCTCTGTTATGGCTAATAGCGAGATACATAGGGGTGATTCTCGGGCAATGTAACAGCTTCCATCCATTTACTGTTGTTACCCTTAATGCGAAGAGCGTTTCATCACTGTTGAGTTATCAGCTTTAAAATCCAATTAAAAATCGAAAATTTAAGATATAGACTTAAAATGAGGTTTATATGAATGAGAAAGCTTTCATCTTCCAGATGATGTAAATATTTTCTTTGTAAGATAAAAACTCGAGGAGCATCGAATTTACATCCACATAGGGGGCGATATTTCTTGAAAAACTGTGTTTCATTTTTTGATGAAAATATTAGTCTGTTTTAAAACATCTTTAACCAAATGAGGTCTAGTTTGAAAGAGAAATGTCTGTAGTCTTAAATTGCAAAAAGATCAAAATTCTACGATAATTTTTTGGCGAGTTATCGTAATCTGAAGATGAAAAAGTCAATATTTTCCCACAAAACATACTTAAAGTCCGACGAAGATGCGACATGTCTTACTTTGTTCCCCACATTTTTCTGAATCTATTGGTATCGGTCTCGATCCCATACCCCCAGCGGTTTCGGAGAAGATAGCGTGACAAGCTTTTGACAGAGGCGGCGGGAGTTACTTTTATTTAGAATAGAGATAAGCCACCACAAAAATAAACTCGCAATAACATCGAGCAACAACAATAGCTTTCTGCTTGACACAATGCTCCGACTGACCCGCGAGAGCTAAGCAAAGCCAGCACGTTATATACATTCAAACCACGTGTGCATCTGGCTGATTTGCATAAACGTAATTACATATGCAGAAAACAGAAAAAAAGTTTAAGCCAAATAAACATCAATATAATTGTCACACGAAAATACACTTACAATAAATAACGAATATTACAAAAATATATAAACATCGAAAATAAGAAATATTAAATTTAAACATCGCAATTTGCGATCGAAATGAAACGGTTACATTACGTCATTCCTGAAGCTTGTACCTCGTACGCTGTACGGGAAAAACAACATAACGTTTAATTTCCAAATTGGAAAGACAGAAAGTGGGGAGTATCCCAACAAGTGCACCCCCCCCCCCTCTTGCCAATTTGGACAAAGACACAAAAAACTGCGTCATACCTAACAAAACTTCACTGACCTAAAAAACGATCTCAAGAAAATTTAAAGTCCAAGAAAATTTCTTCAATTCTTTTACAAATAATTCAATTGGCATAAACAGGTAAAAAATACGCAAGTCAGTACAAAAATATAGATTCAACTCATACATCAAATCATTAAAGAAATATGCCTGTAAATTCAATATATATTTACTTTACACCGACTTCAAAACTAACATTTATAGACATTCATCAGCTAATACTAAATATATTTTATACTTTATACAAATACATGAAAGTGAAAAATAAGTACTTTAAAACAAACTTATTCAAAATAATAAATCAAAGCCGAAAAAGTCCTTAATAAAATGCAAGTTGTCATTAGAGTTCTAGTTTAAATTTTTACACAAACATCATACATCATCATCTTTAAAAATACAACAATTGAACATTTTTTAACATTGTTTTGTAACAGCCTTAGTGAATTGATCAGCAAGATTATTTTTACTAGGAATATATTGCATATTAAAAAATTCTTTATAAACTAGATCTCTTACAAAGAAAAACTTGGTATCTATATGTTTAGTACGATGGTTTTCGATGGGGGATTTAATAAAATTGATAGCTGCTTGATTATTATCAACAAATAAACGAGTTACATAATTTTCTTTTATTAGATTGTAATTAAGAGTTTCATCCAGAATTCGTTTAAACCATATTAATTCTTTAGTTGTATCGGTAACAGAAACGAATTCGGATTCCATCGAACTTAAACTAACACATTTTTGTTTTGACTTCCATTCTACAGGTACATTACCTACAAAAATTACATAATCTCCCATTGAAGTTGTAACGTCTTTGTTATTTGCAAAATCTGCATCACTGTATGCAGTAAGGTCTATGGTACTAATGTTTGATAGATTGATTTTAAGATTTCGGATACATTGAACATAACCCAATAATTTAAGTAAACCTTCCCAATGGGCTCTTCCGGGATTATTTTGAAACTGCGAAAACACATTAAGTGCATATGCTATATCTGGCTGGATTCTACTTCATAAAAATGCACAAATAAAGAACTTTTTTGTGCATTTCTGCCCTTTCAATTCCAGTAACCTGAAAAAATTTAGCTATACACTCGCTCACCTCTTTCACTCATACATTTATCCATGTCAGCATCTAGTATTCAGAAAAACACAAGAAAAAATAATGAAAAATTGAGAAAGAACCAGTCTTTTTCACATCAGAAAATTTAAAAATAATAGCACAAGTTTGTGAGATGCAGCGGCTACAAGCGCAGTAAGTACACAAGCAGAGGTTGCTATTTTTGGTGCATGGCAGCTACAAAAATTTTTGTTACCACGTGGCAGACTAAACTATACTCTAACAACCCCAATTTTTTTTTTAATAATACTGGTAATAACTTCATGCAAAATGGTTATTCTGTAATGTAAATGATATCTTTAAAAATATCTATATACATCAGACTGTTAAGATTCTTTTGTCTTTATTTCAATATTTGACTCATAATGCTGTTAGTTTATGAAACTTAATTTGTTCAAAATGCACCTAAGAATGTTCTATCTTGATTTCTAAACTTCATTTAAAAATAAAATAAGTACTCTACAATCTTTGGACTCTTTATATCTATACAAAATATAAAGAAAAAATATTTCAGATAGTCTCCTCTAATGAAACTACTGCGGGTTATTAATGTAGGTTTACTTATTGTTTGATACCACTTTTTTCTTTTCTTTCTTTTTTTTTTACACATTAGTTTAACTTTTCTGTTTAACAGTTTACCGCTACTGGGTTTGGCACACTGCCAAAATTATAACTTGCGATGCAGGACAATTTTTTTCTCTCCAAAGGATCGTTATTGAAGAACATAATCTTATGTTAAAAAATCAAGTCCGAATTGTTCTTAAAAACCATGTTTTCAAAAAAAGATCCCGAAAAGAGTCAAAATATCTAGATGATAATAATATTAATAATTGATCAGAGTTCAAATTCAATAAACACTTTAATAAAAGCTAAGTAAATATTTGAAAAAATTCTATGACCTTTGTATTTCTAAAAGTACATTTCAAACAAAAAACATTATAAAAAAATTATGCTAAAAAATAATAGAAACTATAATGCATAAAATTTAAGTTCAAAATGTCTTCAGCAAGCTATATTTCAATACTAAATATAAATTAAACAAAATTAACTCCAATTATATCTTAAAATCTTCTTTGTAATAAGTCAAAATTATCTGAAAGTGAAGTACATTTCAGTTTTACTTGTTAAAAATAGTGCTAAGTGCAAATTCAGAACTATACTAAAAATATTTAAAGTATTATGATAATTCCCAAGTTCAAATTTAGATAATATTTTTAGAAAGCTAGGTGCAAAATAAACATTAAAAAAATATATTTAACAAAAATTATCTTGAAAAAGATTTGTATTTCCATACCTACTATCTCAAAATATTTCAAAGTCTAAAAATTCCTCTGAAAACAGCACATATGTAAAATATTTTTTAAATAAATAAAAAGCCCAAATAAGCAAACCCTGATCTATTGATAAGGTACAGAGAAGAGGGGGTTGCATAATGAGTTCTAGGTTACCAGAATCAAATATTTTTTTCCAGAACTGGAATAGGGGAAGTATGAAATTCCAGCCAAAAATGCTCTAATTGAAATTTCTTGAGAAAAAGCAGGTTGGTCATAGAAAAAGCTTATTTAATAATGGAATGACACAATAAAATAGTTTTATTTTTAGTAAAACTGCATAGATACTTCACAACTTGAAAAATATGAAAGTAATAAGTAGTCTAGAAAGAGAGAGTCAAAATTGCAATCTAATAACAACAGACATTTTATTCATTCAATGAAAATCATAGTTAAATGCAAGACGAACACTTAAAATTTAATCCAGTAATACTTTTAAAAAATAAATAGCACCTGAATAAAGAGGCATTAAAACTGACTTTGTACAAACTAAAAAATACAAAATACATAAATAAAGAGCATACTTAACAGATAATTATGTAGTTCATAAGATTGAGATGTTGCAGCACCTACCCTCATACACACAGTAACATACTTAAATTACTATATTATTAAAGATACAACACAGTATATACATATATACACAAATTATAAATAATCATAACAGATTCAACACTGAACAGTTAACATGATTTTTGTTAATTTCTAGGAATAAAACTTTATATATAAAATATAACTAATTAAATTATATACATGTCAAGATTTTAAAACTATGGTTCTATAAACCTCTCTAATTAATTTAAATGTGTTTCATTCAATGTAGACTGAGAACTAGAAATTTGCAGTCGTAGATGCTTCAGCTCATTGTTCACTCTAGCATGTTCATATTTTTCATTTAAGAGCTGCCTTTTCATAGAATCAAGATCATTCTGAATTCGGGAATTTTCCTCTTTACACTGACATAACTCTGATTGGGTCGAAGTAACTCTTTCGAATATCTTTTGGTTTTCATCAACCAGCCATTTAATTTCACTTTTAAGTTGCTCTAGAGTAATTTCATCATTGCATTCCTTTGAGCGCATCATTTCAATAAGAGTATTTAATCGTTTTGTCATACTATTTTTCATACTCAATTGGGCTTTTAAATCTTTAACAGTCTCTTGACACACTTCTAATTCTCTTTCAGATTTGGCACGTTCTGTTCTTTCTTTAGAAAGCAAATCTTCTAATCTAGTACAGCTAGATAAAAGATAAGATGTCACTGACTTAGTAGCAACAAGTTCTTCTTGTAAAATTTTTAACTCTGCATCAAACTCAACAGAACTTAATCTAGTATTTTTGTCAGTGCTGGTTTTAATAGATTCTGTTTTTTTACTAAGTGAAAAATCTGATTTTAAAGCTCCTGCAGTTGGCAAATCAGTTGAAGACTGAAGATTCCCATCCTCTGTTTCTCCTAGAGTGTGGACCTCATAATGATAAGGAGAACTAGGCTTTATGAGGGCATAATCATGTATATCTAAATATTCTTTCAATAATTCATCCCGTTCATGCTCTTTAATTGTTAATAATTCATGAATGCGAGCTACTTCAGTCAAATATACTTGAATTTGATGCTTCAATTCATCTAAAGCACTGTTTGTGTCAGAATCTTCAGGCTTAAAATTATAGTTATCATCTAACCGCAATAATGCTTGAGCTGAGTGCAAAACAGCCGCTTTATAAATAGCTTTTCGACGTGAACCATCTTCAGTTTCTTCATTGTCCATTAATGCTTTACATAAATTTTCTATTTCTTGATGCAAAGACTTTCTGTAATGGTTC
This sequence comes from Dolomedes plantarius, assembly GCA_907164885.2. Taxonomy (NCBI): domain Eukaryota; kingdom Metazoa; phylum Arthropoda; class Arachnida; order Araneae; family Dolomedidae; genus Dolomedes; species Dolomedes plantarius. Next base: position 31,071,531 of record OU015503.1, on the reverse strand, counting down.
ATTTCTAAAGTTTTATTTTCTAAAGTATGAAGAGATTCTTTTAACTCCTTATTTTCTTCCTCTTTCAAAATAAGCTCATTTTTCAATGACATGACATCATTTTCATATGTTTCAGCTAAGTTACTTTTCATTCGTATTTCTTTTAATTCAACCTCAAGTTTATTTTTTTCAACTTCCACTGTTTTTAGTTTCTCTTGCAAAGTTTCAATACTTTTTTGTAGAGAGCATATATGTTTTTCAGATGCATCCAGTTTAGATTTCAGCAATGTTTTGTCTTGGTCAGTTGTCTCTAAAGTTATATTTTTAGTTTCATAAGATTTTGCATTTGTCTTTAATTTTGAATTAGCTTCTTCTAAAGATTTGACTTTATCTTTCAACTCTGTATTTAAATTTTTCAGGGTGTTAATACAGGTATCACTATATGAACCTAACTTTGAATGCATAACTGAATTCTGACCAGTACTTACTCCAGGCAAAGCTTTACTCTTTACTAAATGCAACTCTGATTCTATTCGTACATTTTCCTCCTCTAAGCTTCGCACAGAATTCTGTAACTGCTCTATGACATTTTCACAAGTTTTAATATTCTTTTCAGCCACATCTAATTTTGTTCTTAAAACCTTATTTTCTTGTTCAGAAGAATTACTCATCTTTTCTTCACAACCAAATACAGTACCACAGTGTGTTTTTGAATTCTCAAAAGTAGCACGCTTAACATTCTGCTGTAATTCATCAATAAATTTTTGACAAGTGTTTATGTGACTCTCAGCAGCTACCAGCTGAGTTTCTTTCATTTTAATAATATCTTTTAATTTTTTAACATCATTAATATTTTGCATTTGATTTGAATCTGAAAATGACTTAAATATTTTATCACCTGATTTTCTACAGTCAAGTGAACAGATATCCTGTTTTGCTAAATCGGATTTTAAGTGATCCAACTTTTCTTTCAGCTCTTTATTTTCCTTCTCATATTCTGTAACCATTCCTAATGATTCCCTCAGTCGCTCTTGCAAACAAGATATCACATACTTATTATCTGAATCTTCAGCTGTTTGGTCACTAACATTTCTATTAATGAGATTAGAGCTATTACCAAGAATACTATGTACAACATCATTCAGATTATTTATAATTTCTTCCAAGTGTATTTTAAATGAATCATATTCATTTGCAGTACTTAGCAAACCATCAGACAGTTTTTCACTTTCAAATGCAAACAAACGCTTTAATTCATTAACATCATTACATAATTTTTGAAGTTTTTTATGTAAAACTTCATTTTCTATTCTATTAATCTGTATATCTGAAATATCTGGCTGTTCTGACAAGGGGAAGGTAATGGTAGATGTCTTTACATTTGTGGTGGTGGATTTCCGAAGCCTGTCACTTGATTTTGACACATTCACTTTGCTAGAAGGTTGACGACAAGTTGGTGAATTCTTTTTTAACTTATATGGGTCAAACATTCCTTCAGATTTATCATAACTGGTTTTGAAATTTTCTTTCTGCGACTCAAGTGATTGAATTTCTTTTAATAAGACTTCAGTTAGAGTTTCTGGCGGAAGACGTGACATAGGTAGGAGTTTTGTCAAACGATATACTTTTTGAGTTAATTCTTTTTCAGATTTTGAAAGTCTTTGAACTTCTTTAGATAAATGCATTATACGCTTGTCTTTATGTTCAATAATTCTCTCTAATGATTTTATGCGATTCGGACAAAGTGACTGAGATGTCTTTTTTTCAAACAGTCCACTGCCAGATTTAGATGGGGGTTTATACAATTTTGATGCACTTCTATTTTCACAGTTTTCTCTCAGCAATAACTTAGTTTCACACCTCGGACAAATTTCAGATTTGACAGCCTCTAGTTTAATCTCGTATTCTTCATTTTCTTTTAATAACTTTTGTATCTGTAATTCAAGGTGTTTTATAGTTAATTCTTTTTGTCGATTACTCATTTCTAAAATACCATCAGTTCCGGTGCGGAGTCGCTCCTCTAGCATTTTGATTAATCTATCTTTTTCAGCTAATTGACGTTCGGAATATTTAATTGTATCTTGAGCTCTGTGAAGAGTATCTAAACAAACCCGATTTTCTTCTTGAAGTTTATCGATGATACCAGTTGCTATCTCAATCGCAGTCATTATGACAATTTTTAATAATTTTCTAAAAACAATTAGTGGAATTAATCAAAATTACTTAGATACAACTCTGCAGTGTTCATCTTTCTAAATCAATTCGTCATAATATGTTTAATTCAAATTTTAAATACAACATACGAAGCGCCATGATTATCAACAGTGACTTTTACAGTTAATTCGGTTTTTATACTGTCTGTTTGAAATAAAATTTATAAAAATTAAGAAATATAATTAAACATACAAAGAGTTTTAATCTGAAGTCTATTTAATGTATTTTAACGACCAAATTCCTTTTCCTCTTTTAGTGTTAAGAAAAACGGTATTCAAACAAACATAACATAAACGGTAACCGTAGTTTTGCGTCAATTTCTCTGTTTTGCCGATATCATTCCATTTTCTCTGAACTCGGCCGTAAACATTTAATTTATTAAGAGCAAATAAAAATGGCATCTGAGCGTTACAGCTTTTCTTTAACAACATTTAGGTAACCTTTGAAAATATAATTCTATTGTTGTAATTGCTTTGCAAATAATTTATTTTGTTGTAACATTTTGCATCCGATTCAAGTTTTTCAAATTGTGTCGAGTCATGATCACTTTATATGCATTTAATAAATTTGAAAACCCCCTATTTTTATATGAGGCTGTAACATTGTTTAAATGTTATCCCCCTTTCTCTTGAGTAGTTATGGGTAGATTTTCTGTGATATCAGTTGGATTCTGTGTGCAATGTATTAACATTCTTAAATAAGCACCCATAGGAAGAGAAAATAAATTATTTTCGTTTTTTTATCGGAATTTGTTTCTTTACTATAGAGAGAAAATTTAAAATGCCTTTCATATTATTTTGACTTTTTTTAAGCAACACTGTGAAGACTGGTAAATTTATGAAAATTAACAAAACGGAAAGTGTCTTTAGATAATTTTTTCACATTATTGCCAAGCTGTAGTATTTTAGATTTTTTAATTGTTTGTGAAAAGTTTGATCTTAACTGATTTGCCGACAATTAATTTCAATGCTAGCCTTAGTGATGACCTCGTACATGTGCTGGCAAATAAAAGTGACATATGCTGACAACTTAAAAATCTGTATTCATATTGCACTTTTGAAGTTATCCTAATGCTAATTGCTAAAAATTTTTGAATTTTTTTAATGTGTGGTAATTTTGGTATTTTGAATACAAAGACATCTTTTGCACAAACTTTGAACTGGATTTATTTTATTAATTTTTCTGAGTAAATCATTGTATGCCAGAAATAATTTGACATGTACAGCAGGAAATTTAAAGAGATTATGGATATTTTACTGCCTTTTTTAAAAGAATAATTAATCTTTTTTATTACAGTTATTTGAATTAAATTTATGATTAATAACAAATTTTAAACAAAGAATGTTTATGTATATGTTAAACAATTATTCTCTAATTCCAAATGGTGAACTGTATGTTGATAGATGATTTTTTTCATTAAAAAATGGTTAAAAGGAACAGGTTTTTGTAAGGGATGTAGAAATATTGTTTGAAAATCAGTTAAAAAATAGGTATGAACTTAAATTTAAATAAGGAACTTTGGCATAAGCTTATAACTAAATGAAACTAGCATACTGTATAGTGGACTAATTGTTGAGTGCTCATAAACCAATTTATTAAAATGAAAATTTTTAAAAATAACATTTGATTAAAGGAGTTATTAGCAAGAAAATATAAAAAGCTTTTAACATTGTCTTAGAATATTTTTGAAGAAAGTTAATTTTAAATGTGATTTTACAAGGACTTAAAAGAAGAAAAAAAATTACTTCGTAAGATTTCATTGTCATATAAAATCTGGAACAGAATGTATCAGGGCAGAGAAATTCAAAAATAACTATTCTTCCTCATTAAATTCTGTTCAATTGACACAAAGTAACTATTTAAAAACCCTACTGTATGCTGTCATATCCTGAATATTTTTGAAAATATACTCATGTCAGTACAGCTATTTCCCCCTTGCAGAAAAATTATGGATTTAAGTAAGACTACCAGCTGCTTCTAGCAGTCATTTAATTTGATAATTTCTCAAATTCATGCAGTTTTCCAGAACCTTCACCATTTATCTGCTGCTGATTGATCTAAAGATTTTATATCAGCCCTCTCTTTTCTCTTCATCTTTGTTGAATGTAAAATTGAATATTTTTGTTCTCAATCTTAAAAGCTTAGAATCGGTAAAATAATTTATGTACAGAATATAAATATTTTTGATTTAGTATAAAAGTTAGTTTTATATCATGATTTATATTATATTTTCTTCCAGTCCTTCTGGAAAATTAGTACAGATTGAATATGCCTTGGCATCAGTTGCTGCTGGAGCACCATCTGTTGGAATAAAGGGTAACTTTCTGGATTTGTTTTCTGAAATGTATCATGAAAACTTTTATGAAATTTTTTTGTACACTTTTTGTTCTTTGTTTGATACATAATGAACTTGTATATTTGTGCAAATGCATGTATGTACGTTTGAGTAGATTTAAAACTCTCAAAAGTCTATCTGATAGTCTTGTTTTATTTTGCCAATTTTTGTCAGAATAACCTGTCTTTAAATTTTAATCCTTTTTTTTTTAATGGTAGGAGTTCATAAAATTTTTTCTTCTTAAAAATGGGTTCTGCTTAAAATATGAAAAGAAAAACTTCATATCCTTCTGTTTATTGCATATTTTTTTTCTTGTTAATTTGAATATGTTTTTTCAGTTTCTGATAATAACCATATTGTAAAATAAAGCGAATTTGGAAAATAATTTATGTATGATTATTAGTGCAGTGTCCGGTAGGAAACACAAAAGATATTTTAAGCTTCTTGAATTTTAAATAGTTTGCAGAATGTATTGTTTTTATCCTTTTAAGTGGTATGTAACACCCTAAAAAGGCTTATGTTTGATATCATATCCTTAAGGCCTCAAAAGTGCTTGACTCGGTTCAAAATTACGGGACCGGTCATTTCGCCAAGTTGGACTCCGACCCTTATGGTGTTAATTCAAAACAGCAGCTGCACCTGCAATGCCCATAGCCTTCGGTACTTGATCTAGTGTTGCTGTCAGTCAAGTGGCATAGGCAACAACAACAACAAGGCCTCAAAAGTGCTTTTTTTGTTGCTTTATAAAAATGCTTATTGTTTTAGCTAAGTGTGTAAAATGTCATTTTTTTCTGAACTGAAAATATTAATTTGCTGTAAAAGATTAATGGCTAAGGTATAAATTGTTATTTCTGGAACTAAACAGAGAGCAATAACTGAATAAATTAGGTGTTTACCCATCATGATATTGGGAAGTGAATTCTAAAAATGCTGCAGATTTTAAATATGGTCTTGAAAAAAAAAAATCTAGTTGCCAGAATTAGGCCATGAGTTTTCTACTGTATCTAAAATCTAAATACTTGTCTGTTTTAGTTTTGAAAAATCCTCTGTATGTTGTTGATTTACATAACTTTAATATTATGGTATTTGGTACCATATACCATTTGTGTTATTTCTATTATTAAGTTATGTATTGCTGTATTAGAAAATTTTAATCCTGATACCTATAAATAAGCCGAAATACATATATGTGTAAGTAACTGTAGGTGCTAAATTTTTCCTGTAGGTATGCTTTAAAGTGCAAATTTTTAAAAAAAGAATTAGGACTTGCCTGCTGTTAAGTGTTTGTTCTAAGATGGGGGGGGGGGGAAATTGACTTCCCTGCTGTAGGAAATCAGCATGTTAAAATTTTTTCTTGGTAATTATAATAATGTTTTATACAACTTAGGAACTCATCAAGTTGTAACTTTTGCAGCCATTACTCACTCATAACCTACATATACATACAGAGAAAATAGCAGCTAAAAAGCTGGGTCGTCTTTCCTCCATCAAATGTTTATTATTATTTTATTGTAGAAGGATATTTTCTATATTGTAATTAACCTCATAACTGATTTTTTTTTACCCTTTATTTGTAACTCAAGATTGGTAAAATACTGCTATAGTGGGTAGTTCTCCTCTGCATAAGTTAATTTGGATATGAAGGTTACTAAAAATGCATGCTTTTAATTTTTCTTAGATTACATTGAGTTTTAAAATCCTCTTACACATGCTCATTTCAGCATCAAATGGTGTGGTCCTTGCAACTGAAAAGAATTACAAATCAGTTCTGTATGAAGAGCACAGTATACATAAAGTAGAGATGATCACTGATCATATTGGTATGGTGTACAGTGGAATGGGACCTGATTATCGGTATGTTTATTTAGTTTGATAATTAAAAATTATAAATTAATGTGATAAGTAATCATTTTAAATTGTTACACAATAGTTTGAAAATATTTATAAACAGTTTGTAATTTATGTGGATAAAAAAATTCACGCTTTAATTGAAAAATGATGCTGCCTTCCTCCTAAATTAATGTGATAAGTAATCATTTTAAATTGTTACACAATAGTATGAAAATTTTTATAAACAGTTTGTAATTTATGTGGATAAAAAATTCATGCTTTAATTGAAAAATGATGCTGCCTTCTTCCTAAATTAATGTGATAAGTAATCATTTTAATTTGTTACGCAATAGTATGAAAATTTTTATAAACAGTTTGTAATTTATGTGGATAAAAAATTCACACTTTAATTGAAAAATGATGCTGCCTTCCTCCTAAATTAATGTGATAAGTAATCATTTTAAATTGTTACACAATAGTATGAAAATTTTTATAAACAGTTTGTAATTTATGTGGATAAAAAATTCACGCTTTAATTGAAAAATGAGGCTTGCCCTCCTAAGACTGAAAGCCTAAGGTCTATTGCCTAAGACTGAAAGATGATCTTTTAAATGTACAGAGTGTGAGATATTTGAAAAAAAATTATTTTGTTTGCTTCTGTGGTTTTGTTTATTAAAATGTTTTATCCCATCCTGCAGCTTACTTGTAAGAAGAGCTCGTAAACTGGCCCAACAGTATTATCTTAGGTATCAAGAACCTATTCCAACCAGCCAGTTGGTCCAGAGAGTTGCTTATATCATGCAAGAATACACCCAATCTGGGTAAGCGATTATCTCCTTCCTTCCTTCCTCTCTCTCTCTCTCTCTCTCTCTATATATATATATATATATATATATATATATATATATATATATATATATATATATATATTAAAGCTTTTGATAATTCTCTCTTACTCTTTATTTTAAAAATATATAAAAAGTTTATTGAAATTATTTTTCATATATACAATGGTATCATAATATCATTAGCAAGATTTTACTGCAGAAATTTTGCTCTAATATTTGTACTGAAAAAAAATTCTGCACTTAAATATCTAGTTTACTAAAAGTATTTTTAATTTGAGATGGCATCTTACTTACCTTTACTGTTAAAAAAAATTCAAGCAAAGCTTTAATTCAAAGTTTAAAACTTTGAATATTCTTAATGCAGATGATGAAGTAAATATTTTTTATATTTACTTTTTGAAGAAAATATTTCTCATCTATATATATAATACGCGTAGGTATGGGGCACAAAAATCGGCGATATTTCTACATTCCGAATGGCTACGGCTGCAACTACAAGATGTAAACATTAGCGGCTGACCGCTTGTGTGTAGTGGTTTGACGATAGCACGTAATTTGGTACAATTTAATTGCTGTATTTTACACGTGAATAATTTTAATTTATTCACGAGATAATTTATTCTATTTCCATCAGTTTTTCTAAATGTATGTAAGAGGATAAACTTTTGACAAAATGTGTTTAGACCTATCAAATTCAGTAATTTCACAATGACAGTTGTATGTAGGTTATCTAGAGTCCGTTCTTTTGATTCTGTCACTGTAGTATCTCCTATTTCTGAAATACTCAACTATGTATATCAAGAAGTTTGAGGAATATCATAGTAAAATATTAATAATTGCATTATGATATCTTAATAGTAAGTAAGAGTTAATTCTCTACGCATTTTAAGCAGTACTTGCTGAATTTTTACTCCATTTTATAAGTTAAGAAATTTTTCCAACAATTTTTTTTTTTTTGGTATGATTAAGTGTAGATATCTGAATTGTGAACAATAGTACATATAGAGAGTGATGTAATCCCCACTATATTTTAGTACTTGCTGAATTTTTACTCCATTTTTTTACGTGAAAAAATTTTTCTCCAGCAATTTCTTATTTGATGTAACGATAAAGTGTAGATACCTTAATTTTGAGAAATATTACATACAGAGAGGAATGTAATTTTTAAAATCTTTGTTGTTGGGTTTCTCAGTCTTATCTTTAACTCTGTTCTGAAGTAATGGAAATTCATATTTTTTTAATCACGATGTTTTAGAATCATCGTTATAGAGAATTTTGCAATGATTATAAATTTTTTGGCTGAGATCGCACTACCACTTAACAACATATATTTATGATGACAGGTAATAGTAACATACCTTACATACATTTCTTTCAGTTGAGATTTTTTGCAAAAGAAAATATAAAACTAAAAGCGACCATGCTGGTCGTGCAGCGGCTAGTTTTGAGAAAAAGATGAGGTCATTGGTTATGTATATTGATACATGATGCAGTATTGTTAAAAAGAGGCATGTTATAGATACCTTACAGAAAGGGAGGGGCTTCAATAAACAGAGAAATAGTTTACATTTATAACTAGAGAGAAATATTTACAGTTTACTGGTATCAGATGAGTTTACTATTTAGGGTTGTTCCTTAATCCAGACAAGGGACAAACATTATACAATACATACTATATCCCAAAAGCATATAATATTAAATAATATAAAAATGTTCTTCAAAAAATTTTTTGTGAGCAGCTCTTAATAAAAGGTGACCCTATGGAAGGGAATGGATGCATGTGCTATTTCTGTTTCCCAATTTCCATTATTAATGATCACTAGGCTGATATTCTTATCTTATAAAAAGCTTTTTAAAGGTTTAAAGTTGTTAACCACACATGTTACAAAACTTTTGTAACTATACATTAGTAATGGCCTGTTTATTTCTAATAAATCTTGGCTATCACAGTTCTTTAGTTAGTGCTATAACAGTTGTTTGATAAAGGTTGTTTACAATTGGTGAGTTTGTTTTTGTTTGTTTGTGGTTTGAAAAAAAAAATGGTTCCTATGTTTTAAGTCCAAAAAGACATTTTCCTAATTTTAAATTAAAAAAAGTATATTTTTGAACTGAAAATGAATGTTGTAAGTTTTTAACTCTGCTGACCAAAGCATTTTGGTGTTTCTTTCTGTACTTTTCAAATTTAATTGCAAACCACCCTCAATGCTATAGGCTGAAATCTAAATGAGTGTAATATTCATTCAGAGTAAAAATAAAGCCATAAATTTATCAGAATTTTCAAATTTTTGCCTGTACTGTTGAAAAGTTTTATGCAGTGTGTATACAAATATATGCTTACATTATGGGGCATTTAACCTTGACACTGTGTATATTTATACTTTTTACAGACATTTACAAACTGTGTGTGTATGTATATATATATATATATATATATATATATATATATATATCCAATTTTAGAATTGTTCAAATATAAGTATAACATTATCTCATTAACTTTTTTTAAAAATTATTGTTTTGTACATATTTTTTATTTTCCAGTGGTGTTCGTCCATTTGGAGTTTCATTATTGATTGCAGGATGGGACAATAATAGGCCTTATCTCTTCCAGTGCGATCCATCAGTAAGTTTTCCATGATCAATGTCTTCATGTTTTGTATGCATTTGTGTAAGAAAAGTTTTCATTTTTTCTGTTTTATTCAAACTACTTTCGGATTGGTTCTCATAAGCCTAAATCCACTATAATTATTTGGATGTTGCTTATTTTGGGCCAACATTTGTAACTCTTTCTTGAGGCATACAGAGCATTAGATGCAATTGCCTAACCAGACAAATTACACATCATAATCTTTTATTCCTTTTAAGTATATTGCTGATTACTGAATGCTTTGCAAATTGTGTCGCAAGTAAATTTTTTTAGGGGCTTCTGTTCTTTTAATATAGCTAGTGAAAAAAAGGTATTCTATTATTTTCATAACAATGTGCAATAAAAGTTCTATTAAATAAAAGATTTTTTGTAGTGTGATGTGATCATATTGCTCTATATCAGTTGAAATCAAGCCCATAAATAATTTCCTGAACTGCTTCATTTGAATTTTTTCTTTTCTTGAACACAGCAAGTACTTGTCTTGGCAACATTCTCCCATCCACACTGTATTTAAGGGAGCATCAAATAATTGAACCAGCATTGCTCCCTGTAATGGGACAACACAGGAATGTCTTAGTCAGGATTCAAACCCAAACTCACTTGGTGGGAGCTCTTAACGCTAATTACCATATGATATGGGCATTGTTTCATTTGAAATTGTTCTATTTATTTTGAGTTTGTTGTACTTGCTTGTTTTAATTATTCAATTGAGATTTTTTCCTACTTATTTTGTAGTAATTTTTTTCCCTCTAACAATACTCACTCTCTCTGAATCTTTATCCATGAATGCTTTACTGCAGGACTGAAGTAGTTGTATCGAGAAACTTGCTTAATTCAACTTTGGTTATATGGTACCAACAATTTTGACAATGTAATCTTAAATTGAAAGGCCTGTAAATGCAAGAGCAGACTTATGTTTAATGAGACTCTTCTGTCTCTATTTTCCTTGAAATATATGTTGTAAACTCTTTAATTTCAATTTGATTTTTAAATTGAAATCCCTTTCCTTACAGACAGTTGTTATAAACTGCTTGGTTTTGGTTTGCTTTCACTGTTAAGACTTTTGGAGTATAGTATGGCAAGTGGCAAAAGGAAAGAGAAATTTATGTTTCTTGTGGGTTGTGGATGAGAATTATTTTGTGTGATAAGGATGTGTATGTAATCATATGGTCTGTTTTGTTGTATTGGGGATTTTATGCAAAAAGAGTTATGTGATTACTAATGTTTTTAATTCAACAATTAAGCAATCAGATATCATAAATATTCATTTTTTTCTATTGAGCTTTTAAAACTCCTTTTAAGATGAGCTAGAATTTAATTTTCAACAAATGGTGTGTAAACCTTGTTATAAGGAAATAGACTATATTGGGGTATCTAATATTACTATAGAGTAACAGCTTAAGAATCACAAGCTTTTCTGAAGCCAGTATTAAAGGCTAATGATAAGCAGCAAAGCACCCAAAGTACTATTGCTGATGCCATCTGTATAATGAGAAAAAAAATACTTGAAGGTCTTGAAAGAGTTTCCTTGAAGATAAGCAAAATGGAAATTTTTGGAAAGCAGTATTGGCAAGCACATACTTTGGGTCAGTGTTTGGCATTTTGCTATACTGTACTCTACGATAATACATACTTTCTGTCAATAAGATTTTTCTTTTAAAAATTGCTTTCAAGCTGGATAAATAAAAAATGACAGAATTTTTTTTAAAAAAATTTTTCTGGTTCAATTTTAAACATAGAAAAACCCATTTCATCAAGGGGTTTCATTTTGCTAATTCATGAAATAAAGTAAATGTAACAATTAGTGGCTGTCATAAAGAAATTATCTTGCTCATGACTATTACGTACTTCCTGACACCACTTCCATCTTAGCCAATATTAAGTGATTCTTTCATATTTTGGACACTTGCTTCAAAGTGAAATTGTATAGAAAAAGAAAATGTAGATAGGCTTGTTTGTATTGATAAGCAACTTAATCTAGGAACAGATGAGCAATAGACTACTTGAAAATCCAAGTCTGTTTGTTTTCAGATTTAATTTTTTAAGTTACTGATTTCTACTTTCTTATGTAACTTAAATAAGAAGGTATTCATTTTTCATCATTCTATCTACATTTTTAATTATGTAAGGGCTTAGCTCTGTAATTTGTTATATACTCACAAATGACCAATCCATAAAAATAGTAATGTTTTTGATTTTCCAGTCAGAAATAAAATTGTAAGATTTATTTAGATTAAAATATTTGCATAGGATATTCATCAATAGTGTTGCAAAATATTAATAAGTTTATGTTAATACTCATGTTATTGTTTGATTAAGGTTAAATTATCTTGAAAGTATTATGAAACACTAAAATTATTGTAAAATTAAATCTTGTGTAGGTTTTAAATAAATTGTAAGTCAAGTGTTTTGTTTTTTTTTGAAAAAGGGGGGGGGGTGTAAGAAGCAAAATTTGAAGGAATAGTCTTTAAGTTTCAGTAAATAACTACATTAAAAATTAAATTTCAGTATAATTTGCCTTTTCAAAAAAGATTTCATTTATTCTTTAGTCAGTTGTTATTAAATGAACATTTTAAATTGCCCTTGTCAGATTAATTCATTAATTGCAGCCTATATTTTTAAATTGCGAAATTGTTGGCTGAATTTTTTTAAAAAATATTTTCTTATAATTTTAAGATTTATGTTGTAGTTGTGTTATTGATCAAAATTACATTTTTATTTATTTAGGGAGCATATTTCGCTTGGAAAGCTACTGCCATGGGTAAAAACCATGTTAATGGAAAGGCATTTTTGGAAAAGAGGTATTTATTTATTACTTTGTAATGTATTTTTCAATGTTTTTGTTATTAAAATCTATTTAAAAAAAATTACATTATGTTACAGAATTTGTGAATGTGTGTGTGCTTCTAAGAAATATTTTTGCCATTACTCTGTTATGTATTTATAATAATAATCATGATAATAATAACTTTAATGACAATGGCTACATCATTGCACAAAAAATATTCTCAAACCCTTTGTATGGTCAATATCTTTTTATTAATTATAGGCAGGTTGCATCTGCACCATTCCCCGATTTCTGCACCAAAGTACATATTTTGTATGAAATTATATTTAAACTGCATCATTTAAACAAATTATCTTTAGGGGGTTAGTGCCAGATTTGACAGAATATAAACTTCATTCTACAGTCAGTAAATCCTTGCCAAAAGTGGCAAAACTAATAATTTGTCGGTATCTTCCATACATTTTTGTTCTTTTGTATGTTGGTTACATTGTAGTTTTTTGTTAGAGACTCTTTACTGGAAAAATTATACTTCTAATATATTCTGATTTTAGAAATAATGCATTTAGCCAGTTTAGAATTATTCGTGATATGTGGTGTAAGCAAAAATAATTAAATGATTCCATAGCAGCTGAGAAATCTAAAACCTCATGTTAATTAAAAATTGGGAATAATTTATTTCCATTCAGTTAAGAAGAATTAATGAAACTACACAAAGAAGCGTTCAATTATTATTATTTTTTTAATAGTTTTTATTTCAAAGCATATGATTTAAATTAATTATTCTAATTTTAGAAATTCTTCTGAAATGTAATTCTTTCCCCCCCCCCTCTTGTTAAGTTTCAATCCCGTTTCAATCATTTGGGTAATTATTAGAGGTCTCAAATTTTCTCTAACCCTTCTGTTTTGATTATTGATCAAAAGAAAGAGCTGTAAAATTTTGATAATATAGCTTTCCTGCTAATCATTTTTTAAAATTCCTTCCCTATAAATTGTGTCTGAAATTTTTTTTAATTGTATGTTAGTTTTTAAATACAGTGGAATCTCGATCTATTGTTTTTCAAGGGACCGACTGAACTGGACTATAAATGTGGGATCATAACAAAGCAATGTGATCAATGGGACTGGGTGAGAACGATCGATCGAGATTCTACCGTAGTTGTTTAAGTTATTAGAAATATGCCTAGTCATAATAGAAACTTAATTTGATTTTTATGAAAGTGTTGAAAAGTGCTTTAAATTGACTATTTAGCTACCTCTAAACTTTGATGCACTGCTACAAATTTCCATTTTGGCTGCTTCTAAATCCTCAAAGCAGAATAACATTCTTGTTATTATGAAAATACTAAAATTTAAACAATCATTCTACAGACTTCCCTCTAAAACCATTTTATGCACAAATTGTTTGCTTGCTTCAAGTATTCTTTTTATAATATAGAAAATCAACTATTTGATCTTTCACCCCCCCCCTTCCCCCAAATTAGTATGTATTAGACTTAATGCATTACATGGTATGAGAAATTCAATGGAAAATAAAATTTTGTAATCCAAAATTTGAATAT